>JAUESI010000018.1:8118108-8144636 GCA_032275145.1 Synergus laeviventris | reverse complement strand
TTTGGACGTGGTGAACACTACAAAAAAATTTCAACTAATTTGGTCACGTGGTCTCCGTAGAGCATGCCCTTAAGGAAATATATAGTACAAATTTTTCATTCTTTAAAGACAAAATTTTAATTCATTATCTTAAGTTTTTTTCATCTAAACTATATTCAAGAATCGCGCGAAACTCAAAATTCATAATGTAATTTTAAAAAGTTAAGTTCGATTGGGCTTCGGATTCATTCGGATTGAAAAGGATATTGAAAGGTGTTCACTGTTCATATTCATTCGGATCCGAGAGACGGATTGAAAATACTTGAAAAATCCCTTCGGATTAGAAGAGGATGAAACAGTTTGGTTCAGATGCAGATTCCGGAATGATTCGAAAAACTTTACATTGGATGCAATTCGAAATCAATTCGAAACTTTCATCAGAGGGATTCAATATAAAAGTCCCTTACAGAAATTTACTGAAGTCTCCAGAAATATCTGAATTTACTTAATTTGTTTGAAGTCACTTAAAGTCTCTTGAATTCTTCTAAAGTTACTTGACATTTCTTGAAGTCATTGAATAAATTCTTCTGAAATATCTGAAAACACTTTTAGTCTTAAAATTATTTACAATCACATAAAATTATTTAGAATCCCTTAAAATCACCTAAAATGCCTTGAAATTCTTTTAAAATGTAGTAGAATTCAAATTGGTAGAATATTATAATAAAATTGGTATAATTCTTTAAAATCACTTAAAGCCTTTTAAAATTTGTAAAATAGTTAAAAGCTATTAAAATGTATTTAAATCACTTGAATATTTGAGAAATCACATAAAATAATTCAAAATCTTTAAACACTTGAAATCTCTTAATATTCTTTAATATTCCATGAAATTCTTTAAAAACACTCAAATTCCCTTAAAATCACCTAAAATTACTCAAAATAATTTAAAATCACTTCAAGTGACTTACACAAATTTTAGAAGAATGAAATGACTTTAATTCAGTGAATTCAGATGAATAATCTTCAATCTCCTGAAATATTTGAAGTCATTTTAATTCATATAAAGTCACATGAATTCACAAAAACATAACTGAATTCACATGAGATCAAGTGCATTGACTGAAAGTCACTTGAAATCGCTGGAATATTCTTGAAATTTCCTGAAGTCAGTGAAATCTTCTGTAGTCATTGCTATCACTTGAAGTTAACAGTAGGTGTACAATCGCGATCGGTTCAGTTGTAAATCCCTACCACCCTTACGATATAATAAAGTCCGATTGACAACCTCCCCTTTTGGAAAGAGAATTTTTTCTTTGTTTACATCCGAATGACGCATTTTGGCGTGTCATAAAGGTAAATTGAGGTTTCCTGGGTGAAAGAAAGTTTCGGTTGGACTCGAGTGGACATTATTAATACGGGCCTAGGTCACGGGCGGCAGATCTTGGTTAGTGCCGGCTAGTTAGTTCACAAGAAGGCCAGTGGCCGCGCTCATGCTCACTATAAATAATCATGGCGCGGGGATGTCCAAGTATAGACCGTTGGGATGATGCCAGCCTGCGAGGAGGCCTCAGCTATTTCTGATTCTGTCGCCGCCAGCGGCACAACGCGGTGGATTCTCTAATCAAATTTGCGAGAAACGGGTGTTATTTTTTTTTGCACCTTTTCACCCCTCGTAGTTCCAAGAAGTCACCCTCCAAAAAAGACGCTGTTCGCGCTTATAAAGCGCCACCATCGTTTGCCCAACGATTTCACGAATCTGAGGCAATCTTTGTCCGAGGTTGAACCGTTGAATCGCTTAATAGCTTAAGTGGTCGCTGACTTCGGCTTCGGCTACTATTCACCTGTACGCTTTGCTTTCAAGTTTTTATTTTCGTCAAGAAAAACAAAGACATTCCTTTCTTGAAATGGCAATGCTCGATATATATCTCGAGTGACGAACTTGGGAAGCTTCAATATCTCGTTTAACTTGTTAGGAACAGTACCGCCCTCGCCGATCATTACCCAAATCAATAAACAATATTTATTGGCCAATCCTTACTATTTAATTTGGTGACTTTCTCATTGATACGAATGTAAAGGTTGAGGAAAGTTCTAGAAAGGATTGTTAATAAATATGTCGAGAACTCTTGAATTCATATATCATTATAATAATTATCTGGAGGGTTATTATCAATTCAATTCATTATTCCCTGGGTTTTCTATTAAACTAGTGCTTACCAATACACTGTCAAATATCTTTGCAAAATGGTGGGAAGTCAGGCAAATTTAAATGATTTTCAAATACTTTAGTGTGCGTCACTTCAAAATAACAGTAGTAACAACGGAAAATTTCAGCCAGTGAAACAAATCTTACGTAGGCAGACAAGCTTGCGGATTTCATTCGACGACTTCCGTGTATAAACGTTTTGCTATTTATTGATATATAGAATAAATTGAAGTTTTGTTTTCTATTTACTTAATAATTTTCCACATCATTTTTAAATCTGGTGATGTCATTATATTTTAATCGATCAAGCTAATCGATATTCTCTTACTTCAAATGCGCACCTATATATATACTATCGATTTCAAGAAAAAAAAAAAAGGCTAAATATTTCTTAAATGTGATTGAAAATAATTTAGGCTTTGTTTTTAAATAAAAATTTTTATCATTAATATTTCTTCACTATCCTATGTCTTAAAAAAGAGATTCTGATTATATCGAAAATAATTTCTCGTAATATCGAAATCTGAACCCACATTTTCTCTCTCATCTATTGACTGGATTGTATTCGCCGCTTGAAATTTAAAATCGAGATCACAGCTTCCAACTGATTTTAAGGCGATTTAAAGGAATTTTAAAAGTATGTGTTCAGAAGCAGAGTCAAGGTTTTCAAGTAATTTAAAAATATTTTTAAGTATTTGAATGATATTAAAAAGTTTCAAAGGATTTGAAAAGAAGTCCAAGTATATCAAGATAATTTAAAGAATTTCAAGTGATTTTAAGAAATTTAAAAAAATTGAAGAGTTTCAAAATTTTCAAGTCCATTTGAAAAAATTAAAAAATGTATTTAGATTATATCAAATCCGTTCAATCTCTTTAATTCTTCTGAAATTTGTTGAACTTCCTACTTGAAATCTTGTGAAATCTGTTGAATATATTGAAATATTTTTGAACTTATTTTAAATATTTTGAAATCTCTTAAATCTCTGCATGTAATTATTAAATATTCTGTGATTTCCTGAAATACGTAAAAAAATATTTTTTAACTTTTTAGAATTTATTTAACATATTTTTGATCAAAATTCCGATGAAAGTCATGTGGATTTAACTGTAAGAAATTCAAGAAGTCAGGTCAGAATTGGTAAACTGGGAAATCGGCAAAAATCACGGTGAGTCAGTAGGATGAAAAAAAAAAATTAAGAAAAATTTGAAAGTATTTTGAAAAATTTAATCTGAACATACCAAAATGATTGATAAATATCTGGTATATATATATACAATATATATTTGAAAATATGTTTAAGGGGTAGTTCCTAGTTTTATTTAATAAAGAGGGTGGGGGGGGGACGGTCTAGTGTTTTTTTCCCGAACCGCTTTTTTTTTATCCCAATTCGGCCCTGCAAGAACGCTGACAACTCATAAAACAAATAGGAGATTTCTATTCTTTCCTGAAGGTTTTTTAAATATCATAGGTTTCATATAGATATTTTTATTCAAATTAAAAAAATTGTTTATAAAGAAACATTTACGAGATGGAGTGTTGTAATTTACATTGAGGAGATTGAACTTCATTTTTATCGTGGACCTGGCTATATTTAGTGTCGCGGAACCAATGCCAAATTATATTGTGGATGAATTGTTTATCAGGTTTTATTTACTATAATTTATATATTGATTTAAATCTTAAGTGCAAGACACAAGACTGAATGATTTAGATGAGATGAGTCATTAAAATATATCTACTTATTTATAATTTATTTCACACTTGATTAAAGGCATGTGGAAAAAGTGATTTTCGCCATATGTAAATATGTAAAATTTCCATACCAAATAAATATTCTATAGACATTTTTTTACGTCATTCTGGTATTATATTATTTTACGAGTAAATAGGTGGAATATATATGACTAAAATCACTTGTTCCACATTCTCTTAAAAACCCATTAATTATTAGTTAGTTATTTTTTATTTTTAATTTGTAATAGTCTACAGGGATGAAATTCAACATAAGTAATTTATTCGTAAAAATATAAAAATGACATAAATGTACAAATATAATATATAAATATAAATAAATATAATAAAATATAAAGAGATTTCTAATTCTGAAGAGTTTAGCAATGAATGATTTAAATTTGAGATAATCTCAATTTGCAAATATAAAAATTCTAAACAACAAAGATAGTTTATATAATGAATTAATAATGTATACAGATAGAATCACAAAAAAAAGTAATATCTGCATACTAAAATATATGTAAATATAATTATTTATAAAATTCAAAGTTTTAAGAAATATTCTCATAAGTTTAAAGTTTCGCGCAATTGATCTCGCGGCATTGACATGCGCGATGAAGGTTGCGCACTAGATTTTCTCCAGTACAGTATACCGCCTTCGACGTAACTACATAATCACTGTCATTTCTACTTTTTGGAGCACAATTTCATCAGTTGCAGTAGAATATGGTAAATTAGAATTTAAATAATATCGCAAATCTTGCAATATTTCATTCATAATATATAAATATAAAAAGAGAATATGGGTGTTTTATAATTCCGGCTGCTCCTGATGTTTTTAACCTGAATTCGGTATTATTAGTTTAAATGGAATATGTTTGACAAAAGGGCGCTGTCGTAATCGCAAGTCGCGACAGGTCAGTGATGTGTGCGTCTAACTAACTGATAAAGTGGGTGAGGTTTTCAAGTCCCGGGTGATATCATCATCAGTCTATTTACGCGAGGGCATTCCTATTTGTCATTGTATTTTTATGAAAATCGAGTACACAGAACCTAGTGTAAGTGTCAGGAAGAATTTATCGAACAGCTTTGTAATTACTCTTGTCGCTTTGCCAATTTGGCAGACGAGTTGTCAATGAAAATCGATCCCAAATTGTTCGGGTTAAAGGGCATCAGCCGAATTGGAAGCTTGCCGAATCTAAATATCAATCGATCATTTGCTCCTCAGTCGTTTTCTAACCGTGATCTTAGCAGCAGAACACGTTTACTTGATCCAGACTCTGCCTGATCTAACCTATTGTTACCCAAAAAAAATCAAAATCTCAGTGACATAAAGTTAATCTTAAAAATTCATCCAAAAAAGTTCACCCAAATACTTGTATTTTTCACGGCATCAGTGTTAAGTGAATTTTATCAGTTTTAGAATTTAAAAGTATAATTTTATAGTGACAGATGATAACCTGTGGCTAATTGCAAGTTGAAGTTCAATAAACTATTGGATCTTGTCTCTTAGTGTCGCGTTTTGATAAGATTAAATTGTGTGATTACAAGTTGTTCGATTTACAATGTCCCGAAGAACTTCCCTGTCTCGACAAAACTCAATGTCTTCCCGAAGAAGTTCGGGAGGTTCTCGACGAACTTCCATTGATCCCCGACCTTGGAATAATTTTCAGACATCCGCATCGACCAAGACAACCACCATGACGACGGCAGCGAAGCTTTATGGAAAGGACTTAAGTGAATATGATGACGTTGACGTGGACGAGCTATTGTCACAACTTACACCTGAGGAGATCAACATCCTCGCCAAAGAAGTAGACCCTGACGTAAGTGCATATATGCTATAAACATTTGTATTAAAATACTTTTTTTTTAAAATGGATTTGTTGTTCTTTTAGGACAGTTTTATGCCACCCTCGCAACGTTGCAGTTACGAGTGCGACAAAAGCCCTACGGGGCCGCTAAATCGAAAAAAACTCATTGAACACATCAACAAACAAGCTTTAGAAACGCCCGATATTCCAGAACTCAAACCTTATGTACCTGGTGTCGTCAGAGGGAAGAAAGTAAGTTCAGTTTATTTGTAAATTAAAATCTGGTGTATTCTCTCTTTATTTAACATACACACATGAAATAATTTCAAATATAGTACGCCAGAAAGTTACAAAGCATGGCATCAACGCACCATATCTCAAGCAAAATTACACTTGAATGTGAACAACCCTTTGTCCTCTTACATTGGCTACGTTAAATTTTATGACGTATCCCAAAGGCATTGTGCATTAAGTTTGAAAAAATGTTTAACGTTATTAATTATATTTAAATTCTGAAACTTATATTTTTTCAGTGGGTTCCACCGCCACAGGACAACATAAAAGAAAAGGAAGCAGATGAACAAATTGCCATCGACCTTGGAGACGAATATGAGCAAGCCTTAACAGATGCCACTCAAGAAGAAATCATCGATCTTGCTGGTGAATATAAACTAACTTTGTATAAGATTCGTCTAAACATGTTTCTCGGAAAAGTGTTCTTATAGGTTACACTTATAAAAATTCTCACTTCAAGAATATTAATACGGATTTATTCTATGAAATCTTCGAAATGCTTTCACGTAAAAGAAGGATTGGTTAAAAGATATTTTGAGATAGCTTGTGATTTTTTTTCATTTTTTTTATACTTCAAAACATTCTGAGTGATTTTAAAAGATTTCAAGCTAGCTTAAGGGCATGTGTTACTTACCATATGAGCACATTTAGGTAACCCAGGTTTTTGTCTGCAATTTTTACTTTTTCAAAAAAACCCGGGTTATCTAAATATGCTCATATGATAAGTAACACATGCCCTTAAGTAATTTTAAGAAGTTCCAAGAGCTTCTCAGAGATTTACAGAAAATTTCAAGTTTTTTAAAGAATTTCCAGGGATTTTAAAGGATTATAAAATATTCTAAACGATTTTAAAGTATTTGGAATAAATTAAACAGATATACATATATTTTAAGCGATCCTTCAAGTGATCCCTTGGAGTTCTTTAAAATCACTTAAAATATCTTGATATATCTTCAAATACTTTAAAATTCCTAAAAATCACTGAAGATGTATGATGTATGATGTATGATCTTTTGAACACTTTCAAAATCCCTTTAAATAAAATTAAATCTTTGAGTAAAATCCCGTAAAATTGATTAAAGTTCTATTAAATTCATTAAAGTCTTTTTGAATCTCTTCAAATCTTTTAGAATTTAGAATTTATTATTGCGAGCTTATAGTTGTGGAAACTAAATTTTAGTGATGCCGTTCAAGATGAGAAATGTCGAGGAAAAAGTCGAGAATAGCAAGGAAAATTATCCGATCAAGGCCTTGATATATATTATATATTTATAATATATATGTTATATATATTCTTGTCAAAGAATATCTCGAAGTCCTTGTATTGACTTTCCTTGAGTCTCGTCAAGAGTCTTGAACAGCATCACTACTAAATTTGCTCTTACAGTAATTATCACATGCCCTTAAAGTCACTTAAAATTATTTGAAATTTCTTAAAAGCTCGCGAAATTTTTTTAAATCACTTAAAAATTCCTTAGATTCTTTTGAATTCTCTTGAAATCCCTGGAAAGGGAAAATTTCTACTAGTATCAATAATAAAATCGTAAAAAAAAATATTTATTTCAACCTATATTAAGGTTAAGGTGAACGATATAGCAGTATTAATCCACTTTTGAATGATTTCAGCAATTCTTGGATTCCATTCAATGATGAATCAAGATCAGTATCATGCATCACTTCTAAACTCGGGACAGCCAGTTGGTATGGGCTGGGATGGAATTACGAAAGCCAGTCAACCTAAGGCATATCCTATCGAACCTCCCAATGACACAGATGTCGACGAAACCATTAGAAAAGTTCGAGAAGACGATTCTTCGTTGGTTGATTTGAATTGGAACAACATTAAGGTAAGAAAACTAGTTCTCTAGTTTTTGAGCATTGAGAAATTTGTGAATAATTCAATAACGTGATATATGTAATGAGAAAAGTGCTGAACAATAAAGGGGCAAAGAATTTAGACAGATCAACAAAACTTTATTAACTTATTTTAAAACTTTATATTATTTTACAGAATATTTCAGATGAAAAGTTCATGCAGTTGTTTGAAGGTATAGAAATGAACACGCACCTCGAAACCTTGAGTTTGACAAATGTTGGACTCACAGACAAGACTGCCCAGAGATTATCAGAAGCTATGGAGAAAAATTCTACCCTTAGAGTACTGAAGTGAGTGTACTTTCAAGACTCTAATTTTTATTAAACTTTCCATATTTGGAATCTTCACTCACTTAGTCAAAACTAGGCATTTTCCAGTTGTAATGATAGACAATTTTACTTGAATTTCTAACTTTTTTATGATTCTTTTTTTATACTTTCACTATATTCACCAATTATAATGTGTGTGTGTGTATATATATATATATATATATATATTATTAATAAAATCTATCTTCTTCTTTCTAGTGTTGAAACAAATTTCATTAGTCCGCCTGTGATAGTAAAACTCGTCAGAGCGCTTCTCAAAACGAAGTCCATTGAAGAGTTCCGGTGTTCTAATCAGGTAAACATCATTAACAGTGGTTCTACTTAAATCCTTTGATCGAAAAGCAATAAGATTTCAATTTATTCCTTTACAGAGGTCACAAGTACTGGGCAATAAAATTGAAATGGAAATTACACACCTCGTAGAGCAAAATCCCACATTATTGCGACTTGGGCTTCACCTCGAATTCAATGATGCCAGACATCGGGTCGCTGCACACCTACAACGCAATATCGATAGGAGTGAGTACTTCAGTCTTATAGTTCTATTATTGAGAATTTATTGCTAAATAGAGATTCTCCAGTTCAACATTTTACTTGGAACTTTAGTAAGTCCAAAGTTTTTATGCTAAAATGTTTTCTTTCAGTTCGGTTGAGCTCTTCGAAAGATGAAAATATCTGCATATTATTCTATATTTTCTTTCTTAAATAATGACATATTTGTGATTGACACGTTCTATTGAGAAATAATGTGCAGCAAGTATCTATCTCATTATCGCGTCCAGCTGCTCAATTGTCAAGTCGTATCACAGTGTGGAATCATAATGTATTATCTAAACTTCTTCCTCAGCTACTTTACTTTATTTACGACGCACTCACGTGGCATTTATTAGCTACTCTATTAATGTTTGTGAACATTATAAATTCTACTCGACCGGACATTACGACTTGTACTGTTAACGATTAATTCTGTAGAAAAGCTTCCTTTACATTATTTAAAGCAAACAATTTTTCCTATAGATGGAAGTCACTGTATGGGAGACTTTGAAGACTATGCGACCAAATGCTTCTAAGCCTTCATTACTTGCTTCGTAGTTTCACCTAGCGCTTTAGTTGCCAATCACAACTCATCCTATCATCCCGCTATATTCACTCATTTTTTTCTCTAGCTAGCGGCATTGAGGTAACTATGGAACCCCAAAGTGTGCCAGATCCCAAATGAGATTATAAAGACATCTTCCCTTTGATAGTACAAGATTTAACAAAAAATTGACAAAAAATATAAGTGTGGCTTTTTTTTGACACAATCAACTGTAAATATTTTCAGAAAAACCGACAACATTTTGTTAATTTTGATCATTTTTCTAAATTTCTTGGATTTGGCCTTAAAGACTCTATTTTTTTCAGGATTACATGAAAGAATTTTATCATTATGTATAAAATTTAGTTCTTCCTTTGTCGTCAGATTACAAATTTAAAAGTATAAGACTATAAAAATAAAGCTAAGAAATAAATCCTTAGCTTAATAATTTGTAAAAAGTAGTACAATTTTTTCTTAATTTTACAGAAAGTATAATGTAAAAAGTTCAGAGTTTAGAGTTAAAAAAGTTTTTAAATATTACTCTCCATTTGCTCGCTTTATGTTTCTGTTTTCTGACATTTACTGGACACTACACAACAATTCTACGGAAACTCATTTACTCCTCGATACATTTTCGCAAGTTGGCCACTTTCCTCTTATTAACTCATTTACATTGTTTTAATTAATTTATGCCACCACTGTAAGTACTTATAGATACCAATGCAAGCTGTTGTATTTTCTGCAAGTTTTTTCTTCGTTTTTTAAAAATACCATACATTTCCGGTCATAATTAAACTCATTTTAAATTTTAGAATAAAATTTTGAAATAATGTCCATTTAAAAGCCTTGCATTGTGTATTTTAAATAAATAGCTCGATGTATTTGTTTAACATTTATAACGTCAACTTCGATATGTAATTTTCGATACAAAAATCAGTTAATTGATATATTTGTCTCGTTAGTCTGTCGTGTGGAAGCTTTGGCACGTGCAAAAACTGTAGCAATCGGTGCAGGTCCTGGTACTTTCTCTGTTCTTCCTGAAGATGCCTTAAAAAACAGAACGTAGCGCTGTTTAGGTGCAGTGAGTAAACCACATAAAAACCATTCCCTTTTTCCATGATTATTTGTTAGTTTTAACACTAAATTTTTAAGGGGTATATAACTTTTGCTAGCAGTGTACACTGTACATAGATTATTATTCCTCGATCAATTTTCAAGTCGTTTCTACTACAGGAATATAAAAAGCAATGAAAGCGAGTTTTTACTTCGATTAAAATTTTTGTCAATTGTTTTTTGATTCCGGAACTCTTTTCAAACCTTTTAATCGAAGCAAAAAACAACACTTTCTACTTATATTTTCCTGATTGTTTGAAAAAAAGTCTATGTTTTTGTATCGTGTGCATTTTGAATCCACTCACTTGATCTCTGTAAATCACTTTACGAGACTAATTTAATAAAAGTATATGTACTCTAATTGTATGTTTGAACAAAGCATGTTTATTATAAATTTATAAGTATAGCAAGAAAAATAAGTTCTATACTGAACGTCTTAAACGAATTCAACAGAAATTTAATCAGTTCTAGACTAACTGCATCGATTAAACTTTGTAATATAATACATTACCAGTCAGAGTTGTTAGATCACCTATTTTTCTCTTTGTTTAAGTTATCTTAAGTTTAATTATAACAATTATTACATTTTTTCTTTTAAGTAAGTTCAAATTTATCAAAATCCTGCTTAAAATGAACCCAGGACGAATTCACACACACTTTCGTCAATCTTTAATCAGGTATTGCAAAAAAGCCCTAAATCTCAATCATTTGTAAATATATCAATAACTTTCGAAATATTAAACATTTTTTCAATTTCTTGGGCTTATTTTGAAGATATATTTCTATTACAATTATTTCTTTGCATTGTACAAGGGCTTTTTGTATTTAAAATACGTGAATAGTCCAATATTGACTGATCTGTAGGAAAATAATAAAAATCAAGTGAATGTAAATTTTAATATATTTTTGCAGAAACTTCCTGCTTAACTATTTTCTATATTTTATAAAAATATTTCTCTCAACCGGAAAAATATTCAAATATGTATGTCCAACTTTTTCGCTGCAATTAAATTTACCAAATATACATAAACTCACAATTCTGATCGGGGTAGTATGATTAAAACTTTTCAAGTTAAAAGTCAAATTATGTTGAAATTATTGAAATTTTGCCCGGATGATTGCTTGTTCGTCCTGCCGATAATAATAATAATAATAATAATAATAATAATAATAATACACACACACGTTAAATCCCAGCTTCATTGCCTGCTCAGTAATCCAGCATCACTTCATCCCTTTGTGTAGCTTTTTGTTGAATTGTTGATTATTATTTAACTTCGCCTGCGATAATGTAATTAGAAACTCTTTTCATCACGGAAGAAAAAGTATTTCTAATTATGCTGATGAAGGCAAAGAGAATCTTCTCATTTTGTTCTGCATCATCTTTTTCTTGCTTTGGACGCTACTACTCAGACAGACCAGGATTTAAATATTAAGGAGACAAACCTTCGTCGGTCAGGATAAGAATAAGAATCTGTAACTAAACAGATGCGCCTTTACGATGCTCTCACTGGTCATATTTTCAATCTCCAAACATAATATTATTTCGAAATATAAATTACGAGACATGTTTTAGTAGGAAATATTAATTCACATTACTTCTTATTCTTTCCCAACAGTACGGAAAGACCTAACGTTGCGGCTACAGTTTCGATTCTTTAACATGAATCACAGGAAACCCGCCTTAATACAGTGAAGGTAGCTACCTGAGTGCTTACCAAACTGGTTAGCAGTGTGAAAACGCTTTTTTTTTTTCAATAAAAATGTGCTTGTTATTATTAATCAGCTTAGCTAACTCTTCAGTGTAATACACGCACCAATGGAGTTACCTTGCTATTTGGAAGCTTCGGAAATACTTCAATTATAAAAACAGCTTTCGATTTACGTAATGAGATAATTTTATAAATTAATGCCTTAAAAAAATAATAATGAAAAAACTATTGACAGTTATTTATGACTAGGAACAATTTACCTAGCGTTACCGCGAATTTTAAGATTTCATAGGTTTTAGAAATATTTAAAAACCATTAATATTAATTAAAAATCTTGATAATTTAAAATCTGACTTTTATAAGAAGTTTCACGTGAACTACGAAATTATGATGATTAGGTTTTTCTACGAAATTCCAAGACATTAAAGTTATTATTATCTTATTATTATCTTCACCTTGATTAAGTTGTGAGACGTTCATTTCCATGCAGAACTGGAGGCGTTTGCTTTGCGTGACGTTGTTCCGACGTAAGCACGTCAACTGGCAGACATCTTAACACGTTCTGACGTTACAGCGCCCAAAACCTATCAGCAAACGTCTTAAAGGCACATGTTACTTACTATAAGAGTAAATTTAGTTACGCCAACTTTAAATTTGCAACAATAAATATTTTTCGCTAAACCTATTAAGGCAATTTACATCCGTTTTATTCAGACGGAGGTAGATTGCCTAGTGTTGACAAAAAATTATTATTGTGAACGTAAAGCTCGCGCTTCAAAATTTTATCTTATAGTAATTACCACATGCCCTTAATAACTGAACCCCGGAATAAAAAATATAAAAAATGGATATGGCCGACGAAGGATTATTTATCTGGTTTCAATATATTAAACTATGTCGGAAATACTTTCTCTTAATCCAAGGGATGAAGTAATACTTTAGAAAAATAATTCTTAACTTTTACAGTAAATGCATGTTTGACTTTGTGAACTTCTGAGAATCTACTAATCAATTAAGGGACGGAATTTTCTTTTCAGAAATTTTGAAATTCAATATTTCGTGAAGTTATTAATGAGTTAAAATTTTTTTTTCTTTCTAGTTTTTGAGAAAACCACTCATCATGATTCTTTTTTAACAGAATGAAACCTCTGATGTATCAGTCCCAAAAAAAAAACCTTTTTTTTTTTCTCTAACTATGTCATCAATTTTGATGAAATAGTCCTCAATGAAAAAATATCGATCATTAGAATAACAAATAAATTATTGAGTTGAAAATGTATCCACTGAATGAAACAGTTTTGCTGCTCTCAGCGACGAAAGCAATTTTGTGCCACTATAGCGATAAAATTCATGTCGTAAACTTCCTAAACTAATAAATGTCTAAAGCTTTTGATCTTCCTCGAGAGGTGCGTTTTATTAAGAATTTTATTAAAGCACGGTTTTAATAACACAACATTGTATAAACGAGATGAAGTGATGCTATAATAATTAAAAAGAAACAAGAGACCTGTCTCTTTAATAATTGGAGAGCATTTAACTTCTCAGAGAAATGGCATACCTTAGTTTAGTTTATATATTAATGAGTATTATTAAATGTTGTTGTATTTCACTAACTCTCTCTCTCTCTCTCTCCAGAAACACACATTCGTTGTTTCGAGATATTAAAAATATTGTATTAACATATGTAATGTTTTTGATATAATTATATAAATAACCGCAAAATTATTTTTCTAAATTTTTAGGAACTAACAGCAAGCTACATGTGTTTTGAATATGTCTTACTTCGATATTTTTTCAGGCATGTTTTCTTAAAACTGCTCTCTCAATATTTATTGTTTTTTTCGAATGTATCGAGAAAATTATTTATAGATATACCATAAAATGGTACGAAATTCAAAGGAAACAACAAGAAGTTTAAGTTTTTTCTGGCTGTTCACTTTTGAATCATCAGAATGCTATAAAAAAATCTTCGACTTTGATATGCTATACAAACGTCAAAGGGTCATTTCAGGTCGAGCATGGAATCACAATTTTACGAGTTGGATTACACTCAAAATAAACGTTTCCGCTTACCTAACTTCCTTTTTTTTAACTGCGTGACATGATTTCTATTTGTCCTATTATTTTTTTTATGAGAGGACAGTGAAAAATTGCGCGAATCCTGGTTTGCATCCAGTTGGACCTGGAATTACAAAACCGCAAACGAACCTTGCGAAATGAGGGAAATAACGTACGGCTCTTGTGAGAATTAAACGATTTTTCACGTCGCGAGACATGCTTAAAATTCTTATTCTTAAATTTCATAATTTTTTATAAAATGAGTAATTTTCTAATTGTAAAGGCCAACTTTAAAAAAGTGGAATAATAATTGAAAATAACATTGAGAGAACAGTTTTACTTGTTATTTGCTATACTTTCCGGCATGCGAATATCGGTAAAGTCTTTTTTTTATTTTCATACATTTTGAACAGTATACCCAAAAAATTGACAGTTTCGGGTGTTTGTTACAGTACGGCAGTCCCGGCTTGAGGTGGCGTCGTCTTAATGCGATGTGGCGATCGCTTAGGTATTATTTTATATATTATATATTTATGCACTCTCACTTTTTCGTACTTAACTCTACTTCATACATTTATTGGCACCTTAACATATTCACTGCATTTATCTTAAAATCTCGTATTTCATGTCTCATGTATTGCATGTCATGCGAGGGGTTGACAACTCGTGAAAATCAGGTTTACACTTGTACAGAAATCTGCTGAATTCTCCAGAAATTCTCCAAAATTCTGAAGTCACTTGAATTTTTTAAAAATGTTTTCCAATATCACAAATAACTTTAAAATTACTTAAATTCCCTTGAAATTCTTTAAAATTACTAAACCTCTGCAAATTTCTTTCAACATCTATAAAATCACTTAAAATCATTGAAATATCTTACCATCACTTAACATAACTTAAATACACTTAAAGTCCCTTACAATTCCTTAAAATAGCTTAAAATGCTTTGAAATTCTTTAAAAATCGATGAATTCTTTAAAACCAGTTAAAATTATTTTAAATCTTTTAAAATTCCACAAAGAACTTTTAAAAATAATTTTAAATCACTTTAAGTGAATCTCTAATTGAACAAAATCACCTAAATAATATGAATTAATTTTAATTGTCTTCAATCTCCTGAAGTATCTGATGTAATTTTAATTCATATAAAGTCATATTAATTCACCTAAACACAAATAAATTCACTTGGAATCCCTAAATTTTTCTTGAAATTTCTTGAAGTCATTGCAATATCTTCAAATATCTTAAAGCCATAGTAGAAGTACAAATGTACATTGTACAATCAACGGTTGAGTTGTCAACCCTTGCACGTGTTATGTATTCTGAAAATGATGTTCGCTCCTAATATTTAGGAATCCAATTTTTTTTAACTTCTTGAAATTTAAAGTGCAAATACTTCCCGATGAAGTAAAAAATCAATACTTTTTTGTCTTTTGAAAGAGCGTCATAAAGGTGTCGTGGTATTTATGAGATAAAATCACCATTAAATAGAAAAAATTCATTTTTAAGACACTCACGGAAAAAAAATCATTAGCCTATCATAAAAGGTAACCTGCATAAAAAAATAGCTTATGTAATGACTTGTTCTCTGGTACATCGTTTGCACATTGCCTATAAAACAGTTTTATTGAGGGTGCGTGTTTCGCGAAGTTCTTGTACCACGGCGATTTTAAGATAATACCGGGGAAACGGGTAGTTAAGCACATGCAAGACGCATCATGCGAGGGCCACACGTAATCTAATCTAACACCATAACTGCCCCAAAGTCTTGCCTGCGATCTAGTGATTTTATGAAATTCGCGATTCCAAACTTACATGAACACTGAACATTTACCATAGATTAATAGCCTTTGTGTACAACAGGGCTACAAAACGATTATTCACCTCACATAATAATATTATTTTTATTCAAATTCCTTACGTTAATTAATTAAATTAATTAGGAATTATTTCTCTTTTAATCGCAATTCTTTTGTTATTTTCCCGCTTGAATTCGTTTTGGAATTTTATTGATTACAATAATAATTCCATACAAATTTTGAACGAAGTATTCTATTATTCTATTACAGGATGGCAACTTGATCGGAAAATGGTCGGTAATTTAATTAAAAGACCGGAAGTTTACTTTTGTCCGCAGTAAAATTCAAGTTTTCATTCCTTCAATAGTTATCTATAATACTCTCTCAAACTGAATTAGTTAAATTTTACTAATTAATTGTAGTTTTTTACTAATTTCTTCAGTAACAAGGACAAACTAAGTGAATTGATAACTCCTTACTATACATGAATTGGTAACACCTTACGCAATGAAATAATATCTTAAACATTTTTAGTTACCTTAAAATTTCTAAAAATCCTTTAAAAAGTCATTAAAATATTTTTAAATCGCTTAAAATTATTTGAGGAACTTTAAAATCACCTAAAAAGTTCGTTAAAATCCCTTAATTTGTCAAAATCTCTAAAATTTCTAAAAATATCATGAGATTTCTTAAAATTACTAGACAACCCTTAAAAATTCCATGAAAAAATTGTTATATCTCTTAATACTTCGTAAAATCTTTTAAAAGTCATGAGAATCTTTTTAAATCGCTTAATTTTTCGAAATCTCATGAAATTTCTCAAAATTACTAGAAACCCTTCAAAATTCCATGAAAACGTTTTTTAGATCTCTTAAAATTTCGCAAATTTTGGCATTGAAATAAAAAGTAAGAGAAGTTCTGGAAATATATTAAATATGTTAAATGTATAACATAACGAGTAGAAAATCGAATAGAAAATAATTGAAATTGCTTAGTGTGTGAACCACAAACACGCAACTATAAAATTCATATTTTGTATAGATTTTTAGAATTGTGAGATTATTTCCCTTTATTCTCTATTTCTCAATACTTCATTTCACTAAATTGACGTGAGAATAGATAGGTTTTCGTCACACATAAAAAACCTCGCAGAAAAAAATCGAGCCTCTGGCTGCAATAGAAATTCAAGGCAATTTATTTAGTAATTGAAGCCTCAATTATTTTTCCGCGCCAACTGCCGAGAACTGACTCTTTCCTATTCCAATTTCTCTTTTCTATTTCATCCCATATCGAGCTAACCATTTGCTATGTATATCGTAAAAAGATATTCACCCCTGCTATACGAATACGAGTAGAGGGTGCCTCGCTTCATAAGACTTGTTTAGATAACTTTTTTTCGTTGTGAAAAGTGAAGGAAAACTTTTTAAAAAGAAGAAAACTTTTTTAAACGAAGCTTTTCGACCAGAACTATAAATCTGACAGGTATAATTTTTTACGTCTTCGTAAAAAAGTCGAGATCAGTTTTTAAGAGAAACGATACTTCTTTTTATAGTTCATTTTTATACCGATATTTTCCTACTCGAGGTTTATCACACGTCGAATATTAATGACTTCTATAAAATTTTGTTTTTATTTCCGGAAAATCGTATTCTTGTCTTTGATGTCATTTCAACACTTATTCTTCTATTAAAATGGACCAATAACCATACAAGTTGATTTCTTCCGTCAGTCAACTAAATATACTTGACATTTTTGATATCAAAACAATTTATTAATTTAATTTTTATGTATAATCATATTTATACAGCACTAAAAACAAAAAGAAATTTTAGACTTTCCAATTATATAGTTAGAAAGCATAAGTAGTAATTACCATTAGAGCAAATTTACTTTCGCAAAGTTTACATTTGTGATAATAAATATTTTTTGTAAAAAATAGGCCATTTATTTCCGTTTCGTACAGGTGGAGGTAAATGACCTAGTTTTAGTGAACAATATTTAATAGTGCAAACGTGAAGTTGTAGACAGTAAATGACAAAAATCACCAATCTTTGTTAGATTTTTTACTTTTTTTTTCAGGAATATCATTTTCTTTTCCAAGATTGACTCATTTTCTCTCTCTCTCGCTCGCTCTCTCTAGATTTTAGCGCAGAGATAAATGCTCACTGCTATCGGTTACTTTTTTCTTCTTTCTTTTCTTTTCCCCACGCCCAAATGAATTTTTCACCTGGGTCATTAAACCTGGTCCCCGGGTATCGCTCGATGTATCTTCCAAGGGCGAGAAGATATCTGAAAGAGTGAAAAGGAAGGAAAGAAAGATAATTGTTTCAAGAGCTCTCTCAAAAAGTTTTTTTTTTTCGCCTTTCTGCAGTACCACACATTCTAATTTAATAATTCTATAACTTTTATATTTTATAACTATAATTAAAATTTTCGTTTAAAAATAAAATTTTTTAAACCTCTATAGTTAATTATTAAACTGAAAATGAGAATCGCGATTATTCCCAGGCTTTTGAAGAAAAATAATTATCTCTATAACTGAATACTACAATAATTGAGTTCAATTTGGCCCATATGCTGGTGCGAATTATTGACAGTTGATGGAAGTTTATTGATATTTAATTAAATTCTTGGGTCATTTTAAGCTAATTAATGTGATTACACACGGTATACTCATTGATAAATCGTTAATTATATAAACTTGGAGAGGAATAGGTTGATAACAAGCATGATTCCCCAGACCTCGAATTTCAGGTCACGTATTGCATAATATCGATACCAAATCCACAATCCGATAACATCTGGTTGCACATTGAGTATACTTATCTATACATACAGAGGATTGCTCGTCATTCGCCTTGACGCGAATCTCTCCGGATTTTCAAGATTTGGAAGACAAATCTATCGGATTTTCTCATTTTATTACTTTTTGATTGATATTTCCCCAAATTCATCTTAGAAAAATAATTTTCTATTACCTGGGTAGAAATTGTACTTATAGGCCTGATAAGTCGAGTTCTAATTACGAATAAAAATTAAAAGGGTTTCATTTAAAAAAATGTTGTTTGCTGAATTCATGTGTGTGCTGCTTTTAAAAAATACGCTTGATCGTTTCGAACCATTGGAAAGATTTATTTAGAATTATTAAATTTCGAAGACAAAGTCTATAGCAGACTTTGCAAGTTTAAACATTCTCAAAGTTCAATTTTATAAAGAATATAGTTCAAAAATCGAAATAAATGATAAATTATGCAAGAATTAAAGTTGATTTTTAAAACGGTTTTCCAAATTACTGTCTTAAGATTTTTCGCGAGTCAATTTCTACAAGGGTAAAAGTGAACTATTTCCTAATTGAATAATTGTACGCATCAATTTTAAAAAGTTTTGTTTTATTTTTTCGTCGTTTCTTAGTATCTGAGGATCTTTGCTTTACTGTGCTGGCATTTTTTTTTCTCATTTTATCAACTTGTACTTTTGACGGATCTGAACAACTTTTTAAGTGCTTTTCACTCTCCAGTAATTTGATTCTTCAAAACTGTCATAGCACGGCGCCGGACATCTCTTGAAATTTAATAGCGTGCACGATTTCCTCTTGAATGCTTCGGATCACAACATAGACCTACCGTCTTCCGGAAGTAAAAAGTTCAAATAAGAGAAGTAGTTTTAACACTCTGGAATTCTGTTATATTCTTCTTCATGAAGCTTTTTCATATTCATAAATGATTGCTGCTCTGCGGAACTTTATATGCGTGTTTTTCATTAGTTCGATATTCTCATTCATGAACAAGAAAGCAGCTATAAACTGCAAGTCTAAAGTTTCCTCTCTGAAACTGATAGTCTTGATTAACGAAAAAAAAAGTTAGCACAGAGCGAAAAGATAAACTCAACGAGGAATCTAATTTTTTTCATAGCGAGGTGGATTGATTTTTTAGTCTGTTGTTCTGTTAATTTAAAAATGTTCAGTTTTTTGAATTTGGAAATTAATTTTCGCTTTCCTGTCTGTTGTTTTTCAGGAATTCTATAAAAATCCGTGAACTTCATGAACCACCGTGTCCGCCGCGATATCAAGTTAATAATTAAGTTAATAGCAAAAAGCACAGCCGAATGGGCGACGAGACTGAGGTAATTTCGGTGAAAACGTGGTGTTAATAACCGCGACGCCTAATAAAATCCATAGGACGAATCAAATTTTCCCTAGCGTATCTACAATTCTACAATCTACATATTATTTAAAGCAAATGTCTTCCAAATGTTGAAGGTCGTTATAAATTTGTCCTGCTGGTTTTTTAAAATATGTTGAAACTTTTTGAACTTCTTTTATTTTTTTCACTTTTTCAATAATTTTTTTTTTAACTCTAATTTTTGAAATACTTTTGAAAAGCTTGAAATAACAAGACATTTTATGAATCCGTTGAAATCTTTAAAAAAAACTTTTAAATTCCCTAGAATTCCTGCAAATTTCTTCAAATTCGCAATTATAATAATTGAAATTAACAACAATAATAATAATGAAATTCCTTTAAATCTCTTGTAATTCCCTACATATCAATGTACAAGGTATTAAAATGTATTTATAATGTACTAAAGGAAACTAGTAGGCATTTCCCTTAATCTTTCTAATCATTGCCATGTGTCATGTTCCTAACTCTTTTCATTATTTGTTTTATTAATAATAATTTATTATTATTTATTGTAATGAAAACGAAAATCTTTATTGAATCCTGGTATAAAGTCATTTAGTGTAATCAGAGATATAACATTCTCCTAATGAAATCACGTACTTATCAACATGACCGAGCATTAGCCATATGAATAAACATTAAACTGGTATTTATTTATTTATTTCATAGACCGTCTCCACCGCATGGGAAGGGCTTTCCGGAACAACACAATCGGCTGGGTCCTGCAGTAATTATTGAGAAGAAGATGGTCCCAACGGCAGCCTTGATCAAAAGGGTCAAGCTCATTTTAATAATGTTCTGACGCCGCTTGTACAGTACACATGCAATACGTACGCACGACCGGAAGTCGACCTCAAAGTCAGTCCTCGTATCCAGAGAATGTACCCGCTGGAAGATCAACGAAACGAGATAAGTTATGTCAAGAAAGAGAAGCAATTCAGAGACCTACTGTGCTTGGTAGTTATCACGTTTAGACCTGCTTAAAAAAAACCAGAAGTTTCGGAACTTGAGTCATGGCCTATTTCCAAAAAATATTTCATTCGTTAAAGACATTCTCTGAAATGAATGACTTCGAGAGAAGCTGGGACTTTCTGTATTTTATATTTTTTAAAAAATGTTATCAAGTTTTAAGCAATTCTTGCATCGCGCAAATTACGGTAAAGAGAATACTAAGGGACGAGAAATCAGGCGATAGTCTACCGACAGGAACTTCCTGTTATTCAGAATCTCGTGGCGCGAGCGGTTATTGAATTTCCTTCAGAGGAATATTTCACGCGGCAAACTGACTAGAAAATCGTTTGGATACTCTTTGATGGTAAAATTTAAATTTAAATTCTGTGAGACGTTTTCTGAAAACTAGATTTCAATCAATTCTCTTAATTAAAGGAAAAGTTGCTTTGCATAAAGTTCTGTAAAGTTGGGAAATGGAATCAATAAATAAGGATAACCGTTGAACGTGGAATTAAATATGCAAATCTGCTTGTCGTATAACGTTTGTAGTCATTTTGAGCACTGGCGGACGTTCCGGTGCACGTCCGGTTGTCTAGTCATGGATTCATGGTTACCAGAAGTGTCGTTTTCCACCAGGATAACCGCGAAATCCGCCCTGCCTGGCGCGACCACTTCCGGTATTCCGCCGGTAACGCTGCTCGTTTCTTCTCGTCTCTTTTTCACTGGGACTTTCTCGTTGAATCTCCTGGCAGATCTCTCAGAATTGTTACACATTTTCGTCCAAGTACCTTCAATCCGGCGCGCCTTTTTCTGCGTGGCTTTTCATTCACCGATTTAATGCCTCGATCTTTTTAACCGTTGTAATTGACCTTTTTTTATAAACCCGATGATCGACTGTTCGTCGTGATGTTTTTTAATTGTACATTGTACAAGCTCATCAATTCTCGAACACGAAGCTGTTTTTACGACACATTAGTCTAGCTAGAAAGCGCAGGTTTTTACGGAATTATGTACTTTATTGAAAAACAAGTATCCATAGATCGCCATCCTATTGTCCCCTCGTTGCACTTTCTATTGTACTGTAGATCTGTATTTTTAATTTATATATACCTGTCGACGATCGATCTCGTTGCCGTTGCTGAATCGAAGATTTTCTCCGGCTGAACGGCGAAGAGATTCCACGTGTTAAATTTTACTTTATAATTAAAAAGCCTTGAGGTTGGAAGTAAAAAAAATATATGAAGAAAACTATGAATGTGAATGTCCTTAGCTAACTCTTATTCCTGCCGAAAGCGCGATATTATAGAATAGTTTTATCGTGATGTAAGAATTCTGAATCGAATTTACGTGTACGTGGATAATTATTATATGATAATTAATATATTGCGACTCTTATCCTAATGCTACTTAGGCGATTGGCTAAACGGTCGAGTGGGTCGATTTTCTATGTCATTGCTTAGCAAATGATTCTGTTATTATTACCATTATAAAAAAGTTCTTGAATGGAATTTTTCGACAAGGAGATTTCAAAAAAATTCAATGTTTTAATCTATGCGTTTGCTCTTTTGCACTGAATTGTCAAAGTTTCATCAATCTTATATGCTTCTGACTCGACCGGCGACATAAACCATTAAAATATTTACCCACTAATCTAGCACTTAATTACTGATTAGTTTAGTGTCGGTATGAATCAATCTGTAAATATTGTGTTAACTGTCGTTTCGATTATTGTGAAGCACATACTAGTTTAATATATATAGAGTGGACGTAAGAGATAGGATGAATGAAGAATCGAGAGAACATTGGAAGGGAGCGCATGTGTAGATACGTGCGTATACAAAAAGAACTAAGTGAAAAAAGAAAGTTAGGGACAGGAAAGTATTCAACAATATTTCTAATTACATCTGATGCCACACAAAGAAAGTTGTAATGAAACTTAAAGAAAAAGAAATGGAAGAGTGAAAGAAAATAACATTTTTCAAAGTAAACGAATCACTCTTGGGATTAATGAGATTATTTTCCAAGTTTTTTTTTGCAGATAACTTTCGTTTTTCCTAAGTGAATTCGATGTATTAAAATGTTTCAATCGTTTTTCTAGGCTGTCGTATTTTATTTGAAATATAAGTTTGACTGCAACGACAAAGAGTGAAAGAAAGAGAGAAAGAGAAAGGTATAAATAAAATGTAATAGTATTGTACACGGTGTTTCGCTACACCCTCCTTGATATATTTCTTAAATGCATGTACTCGCGTACACGCACTCGATATATAAACACACGAAAACACAAATGCACGCGCACGATCAAAGCCTTGCTGCTAGCCTTATCTTGTAACACGAGATTTAAATAAAATTTCAAAATTCAATAATATGTTTTTATCGCGAAAAATAACCTTTTCTCTTCAATAGGAAAAAATGTTTTCACCAATTGTTTAATGTTGTATAGTTGTTGCAGTTTTGTGGGCATTGGGTCCATTATTTCGAAACTACTGTTAACCATTCAACGTTAATTATAATATAATTAATGTTTAGTTAACTATCAATCAAAACTTTACTCTGTGAGATTTTACAAGCTAGAGCGTTTGAGTACTTTCCTTAAAATCGTTTATGCATTTCTCCTAGAATTCCTAGTAGTTTTTTTAAATCATTTAAAATTTTTTTACATCATTTGTAGAATATTGGAGTCGCTTGAAATTCACTAAAATTTCAACACGGGAAAGCGTCAGCCTACCGAATATATTTAAAACTAAAGTACTTATTTTCTCTTCAGAAAAACATTTTTTTGCCTAGAACATTTGAATGTAATCATTCAAGCTTTGTATTTTTAAAATAATTAATTTTATTGAAGGAATTCTGAACAATGGAAATCATACTATTCGCAATGGCGTGTTTCTGTCTGGCGGTTTCTGCACCGCTACACGTGAATTAGAATGAACGCACGTTCGTTCTGCATAGCAAAAGCGGATCCATTCATAAGCAAAGCGAATTCGAGTGCGGTATTCTCCTAGCCAATAGAAGGTCAATTCCCTTCATGCTGGAAATTCGCCTTGCGACCAGTTCGATTCTTATTGGATGCAAATTGATAATCGAGTCTCAGCTCTACTCTGGCTTTCAGAATTTCAGATCCTAGCCCTAGTGCTTCAAACATCCTGAAGATTTCAATCCTGTTTTTGGATTTAATTGATTAGACTCATTAGACGATGCTGGTTTGTCGTTATTATTATTGGAGCGGGTTTATTATTCTACGAATTATAAATTAAAAATGACACTTATTTATTGTATTATTATTTGGGAAGGTCGTGTTTACATAGAGCCGACATCTCTTTGTGTATGTCACCTTTGCTTTTTATAATTTTATGAATTTATTACTCATTTGTTGGTGACGATGTTAAGTCGTCGTTATTATTGGATCATGTTTATTATTCTACGAAGTCTAAATTAAAGTTGCCATTTATTTACTGTATTATTATTTGGAAAGGTCGTGCTTACATGACGAATGTCTTTCAAGATAGGCCAAGGGACTTTGCAGGTATGTAAATAAAAGGGACATTAATTCAACAGTCAAACTTTTAGTGAAAGGAACGTTTTTTAATATTTAAGTGTTAAATAAATGTGATATGAAAGTCTAATGACAAAGCATGGTTCAATCGGACTGGATTCGACAACGATGTGGATTACAGTATTGAACAATGCAGATAGCAGTGACAGCGTTTAGGCAAGTCGCTATGACATCACGTCAAAAGGTGAATTCTTTTCAAAAATTAATTTATCTATTTACAATGCGTCCAAACCCTTGAACCTATTAAAAAAAAAAATTTTCAGGGCGTCATAGATTCATTCTGGGGATTTAAAACAAATATTTTCATACTTTTTTCAAACTTCTTCAATTTTTTTCACATTTTAAAATATTTTCATTTTCATTTTAGCTATCTTTTTAAAAACCATTGAAATAACTAGAACATTTTTTTAAATCCCTTGAAATCGTTTTACTTCTTTTGAAATCTTTTCAAACTGTTCAATACATTGAAATACCTTAAAATCCTTTTGAATGTTTTAAAATTACTTAAAATATTTTTAAATCCCTTGAAATTTCTTAACTAGTGTGATGTTGTATCAACTTTTGTACTCATTCAATGAGCACTTTGCTTCATAGAGGAAGCATTAAGTAATTAATATATATTTTTTTTATTTAAAAATAAATATATTTTTTTAATATTCCAGGAGAAAAGTTTATCTCATCATTCATATTTTTAAATAACATGTATTGATACTAGATTAAATATTTGATTTTTTACATATATTCCATCTCTTTTTCTAAGAGTTTCTGAATTTAGCCTTTTTGTATAAAGCTGTGAAAGTTTGATGAAGATTCAAGACAAGACATGCTGCAAGTAAAATAGAATATACACATATAGTAATACGAAATTTCATTATTACCTTTACTTGAGTATTGAAATTTTTGTCATTTTGATTAATTAAATTTCTCTATTGAGAGAAAAACATGGTACTGAACAATATTTCTCTCCCAGTAAGTACTAAGTATTTACGTACACCTTTTCGACCCCTTTGTTATAGTTCAGTGCTTAAAAGCGATTTCTTATGGTAATAAAAAATCTCAATCAACAATTTCGACAAGATTCGCGTGTTTCTAGTCGAATCAAGCGAACTCCAAAGCGGATAAAGGGGTTATCAGTGTAGGTTAGTAAAGTCGCAACTATATATTATATATAGTACACTTACTGGCAGTTTTCGTTACACTTTCGTAAGCCGATTACAACTCCACGTGTCCTCTGTCTCTACTAGAAGTTCATGAAGTAATTTCTTGGGCTTTAAATAAATAATTTAAAAGTCTGTCTACTTAGTCGCCAGACATTAGCGACGTTAAATTGAACAAAATCCTCTGCAAGATCGCGCAATAGTATTAGAGGAAAAGCTTCAGATATCACTGCTGACTGCACTGGGTCGAAAATTTATATCTCTCGACTTTGCAGGGATCTATTTTTCAGTTTTTTTCATGGGCTGAGAAAAATTAAAAATACAAAGCAAATTTCAATGATTTTATTGAATAACCTGTGCGTTTCAAGCCAGTTAAAAATAATATTTCCTGTTTATGAATTAATCCAGATTCATTTACATACATATGGAGGATTTCATGTCAAGTGAATCCACTTTTGAAACCGATGTAATCCGATTAGCTCAAACTTGCATAAAGTTTAGTCCTATTGGGTATAGTAGTTACCACACCAAATTTGAACGAGATCGGTTAAAAACTTGTTGAGTTGGAGCGGGTAGAATTTTGACGTTTTGGTCAAACAGCCCCTGCTTCGGATACATATATCAGCAAGAGTGGGCTGAGACCTGTTTTTGTTTATCTATCAGAATGAACGTTGAGTAACTCAAAAC
>JAUESI010000018.1:8072582-8085529 GCA_032275145.1 Synergus laeviventris | reverse complement strand
TCTATCCTTTTTCTTACAACGTACAGGGTGTACCACATCGAAAAACTAGAGTGTCTAAAAATTACCAACTTTCTCATTAAATCATTCAAAATTACTTAAAATTCCACCAAATACAATTAAATCTCTTAAAATCCTACAAAATATCGTCAAATTTCTTTAAATTATTTTAAATCCCATGAAGTCTATTAACATTCTAATATTTTTCTAAATTGAAAAACATTCTCAAATTAATATTAATTCAATTTTGAAGAGTACTAAAGTTCATCCCAAAAATGAAAAAGTATTGTTTCTCAAAAACACGTTAATTGAAAGTTCAGCAGTTCAGGTACAGCTGATGGGCTTTTGCTTGAAAACGAGGAAGAAAGGGTTTGAGCAGAGTGTTTGGTTGTAAAATATTGCAGTTTTATGTGACAGAATGCACCACCTGGGAGAGAACCAAGTCTAGTAAAGTTATGGGGACGGGGGTGGCACAAGGCATAGCAGAATATTGTAAAGGGACTTAAGTTCTGCAGGCACTTCGCACTATGTAGAACTCTCATGCTTTCTGCCACCAGGTTAGAGGAAGGTATATGCTGCCGAAGACGCATTAATATTAATGTTCCGGGATTTACTGCGACATGGCTCGCCCGTACGTAGGATGTATGTTTACAAATAAACAGTTCTCAACACTCTACTTCTCAGTTCTCCTGTCCTTCTTGTTTTCTGTAATTTGCATCCTTTTCACCATCCCGAAACGGAAACGGGGAAGTACCGCGAAACTTGAAACGGCTGTATTTTGCAGATGGCGAAGCGCACAAGAATGTGTTATTTTCCTAAATGTAATCCAACAATTCTACCTACATCGAGCTACTGACGACCTCATTTTAAAATTAACTATTAATTAACTAGCTGTGAAGTTGTTTCAACTTTTGTGATCATTTAATGAGCACTTTGCTTCCTCATAGAGGAAGGAAGCATTAAGTAATTAATCGATTTTTTCATTTTAAAATAAATATTTATTTAACTCCACTTAATGTAAATAACAATTTTTCGCAGTAATCGGCAATTGAGTGTACATCTTCCAATCCCCCTTTATATCCCCTCCAATTCCATTCCTCTTTTCCATTTTCTTTCAATTCTCTTTAGAATATAGTTTTAAATATTATAAACCAATCTACCTGCTCAAAATAGTGAATAAGAATCGGATACTAATAGTAAAATTCCACCCAGTTCTATCCGAAATCTATACCCGTATTTTATGTCCGCTTTATACTCAATCTTATTCAAAACCTATTATCCTCAATTTGGAGTAATATTTATAGATTTTATTATTATCCGATTCTATCCGAAGTGTATCCGAAAGTGTACCAAATTTTTACACTTTATATCCGCCTTCTATCCCAACTCTATATCCTATGATAATAATTGAATAGCAGTGAGTTCTATCTGGTCTTATCCGAAAACTATTCGTGTTTTGTGTCCGCTTTTTACTTAATCTTTATCGAAATGTATTCTTAATTTTATTGGTACCAATATTCATGGCAAAAGTTTCGAATTTAAATTTTTACGGAATTTTCCCACTCATTAAGGAATTTCTAACCGAATCAAAAAGTTCCATTTCACTATAATCCGAAGGAACTTTTCAATTCAGATTCGTGTTCGGAATGAATTTCAATGCAAAACCTTTGCCAAGGTTTACTGTTCTTATTGCCTTTTCAAATAAATCTTCCATTATTCAATCTGAAAAAATAAAACAATAAATTTTTAAAAAAAATTGATCTCATCGTTTATATTTTTAAATAAAATGTATTAATATTAGATTATTTCATTTTTTACGACACAAGAAACATGTTACTTTCTGACATCAGCTTTGAATTTTAATAATTTAAAGACTGCCAAAATTTCATGATTGAGCTGAATAGTATCAAACGTCTAATTTGGAGAAAAAAAAAATTTTTTTTTTAACTGATAACTATTATTTTTTCAAAATATCAAAAACAAGCTTTTAGAATATTTTACCAAAATTGCAATCCTTCACAAAAAATCATTTTCTTCAAACACATGATTTTCTTCCAAAAATGAATGAAGTGTGACCCTTTCAAAAGGTAATATCAAATACCTTTCAACTGGAATGGATCACAAGTGTCATTATATTTTACAATTTTTATTCGAAAATGAATCGTCTTATAGTCTGGAAACACAAGTTTCCGCGGCATTAATTGTCAATTTTGGAAATGTTTGAACTGTAATTCAAATAAAATAAAATGTAATTAAAATTAATATGTTATATAACGGTTATATTAATATTCTATGACTATTATATATAACGGTTATATTCGTGTTACATAACTGTTATCTAACGGTTATATATTCATGTTATATAACTTGTATATAACATTTTGTGAAGGATTGTAATTTTGAGTGACTTTAATGGAAATTAAAATGTTCTAAAAGCTTATTTTTTACCTTTTTCAAAATATATTTTTCAATTAAAATGAAAAAAAAAATTATTTTCGTCAGATTAGACGTCTGACGATTTTGATTGCTACAACCATGTGTGGTTCTCTCAATCAAAATCCTGGTTATGGCAACCACAAATGTGTCGACGCGTGCAAGTCCTTTTAAAAATTACGGTTCGTATACTTGACGTGGGTTACTAAGAGGTCTAATTAAGTTAACTAATTTTCAATGTGGTTATTATTGGTTAAAGATAAAAAAACTGTTTAGACCTCGCAAATTCTGGTAACACTGAGTGTTAGATCTTTTATCTAGATTGCACAGAATGTTTTAGGATTTGAATGAACGAACACGAGCTACGTTTTAAACACAAAGGTTGAATTAATTATAGTAAGTCTTTTGTTAGCAACTCCAGGGTAGGTAAAGAAGAGCTCAGATAACTGTGTTCACGTAACAACTGAGTTTATTTCAATTAAAAGAATCTTCACACCACACATTTAGACTTTTCCTAAAACTATAAGTGATCGACAATCAGGTTGTCGTGAGAATGAATAATTAATGATACCTCGCTCGCCTATAATCCCTACTCACTCGAACCAATCTGCGCAATTATAATCGCAGAAGTCAAAATCTAATGTCACTCAACAGGCTCAATTATATTTCGTCTGACGCTTCCGCTTTGCGACAAAATGAGTAGTTGTACCATATTTTACTATTTCTGCAGTTGTCATAACCATAGAGTGTTTTCAGTGTGGATATAGTGAAAAAAACTTTTTTTTGGAAATTGGATTTTGTCATTACCATAATTTTCTGCTATAAAATCTAACAGAGTAAATATGAATTTAAAATCACACACACACACCCACACACATAGCTTCCTAGAAGCGAATCTGACGCTCCAGAAGCATTATATGAACTGCAATTTTTGCTGTTTTAGTTGCCACTTTGTAGAAGATTATATTCGCGCGATAAATTAAGCTTAACGAGGACAAATGTGAGAGGCTTGGGTGTGACTAAATCTCTCAATTTGCATAGCTCATTTTTCGGACGATTATTCATATATATATGATTCGTGGCTCGAAAAACACTTTTTTCTAAGTTGGTTAAGGTTATGATTATATTGAAAAGGTTGGAGCAAGAATATTATAAAAGTTCATGGGATCTAATATTAATTTGAATTATATCGTTGCATTAAAGGCAATAATAGAAAAATTTATATTTTAATAAAGTGACCATATTTCAAATGCTAAAAAACAGTACGCTGACGCGTTAATCGGGTTGAGGGGATGGGGAGGTGCAGATTCAATATGCTTACAATTATCAAATATTACATATGTTATATGTAATTACAAATATAATATGTATGGTCACTTTATATTTTAAGTGCATTCAATTTTTGGTTCCCTTAAATGTAAGGAATTTTTAAGATTTCTCATTCAGTCAGTATTAAAAATACAATTATTTCTTGACAATTTTCAATTGACGTAAAATTAATATAATCAACTTCAATTTTACGCCAAAATATTGTAAACATGCAATTTGGTAAGTAAGTTATTTAAGCAACATTAATATCAAATGGTTAAAACGTCTATAACTTTTCTAAAAGCACGATTTAAACTCTTCAATAAAATAAGAAATGGAATGCAGATCAATTTTGTCATCAAGTTCAGCAGAAATTGCTGAACCTTCCTGAATTTTCTGAAAAAGTTATCTAGCTGCTTATAATTTTTTGAATTGCAATCAATTTTGACTGCAACTTTGAAAAAAAATTAAATTGCGGTCAGTTATATTGCCAATCAGAATTCAGCACACTGTCAATACATTTATCTTGTTGAGATGTTTAAATCGTGCTTACAATAAAATTTTAAACATTTAAAATTTGTTCATTTTGATGGAATAAACTAACAAAATTACAAGATTACAATATTTCGGTGTAGAACTGAAGGTAACTCGCTTTAATTAACGCAGTTTCTGACTTCTACACGTTAATTAACTTAATGCACCCTCGTGGATGATATATTGCAACATTACATGTAATTGCATGTATTTATATATAAATTACAACTAGAACAATCTGAAACTTTGGACCTTTGCGTTTGTATCAAGGATCGTAGATTCGGGCTCAACATATGTACTTCACTTTGAGTTTCTACAGTAACTCGATATTCGTATATTGTGACAACTCCAAAGCATGTTAGGTTTCGGAGGTCCAGTTTGTAATTTATATTGTATTCAACTTATATATATACAAACTCGTTTCATTCTGCCAAATTTTCTACCTATATATTTTACACACTTGCATAAAAAATGCAGTTTAACAATTTCTACTTAAACCACCTAAAAACTTGTTTAAAGTCCTAAGACGTTGTTAGGACGTCCTTAAAACGTCCTAAGTTAGGCAAAATAACATTGTAAAAACATACAATGTTTCATAGACGTTTTTAAGACATTTTTGGAACATTGAACGTTTTTTGGACATTCTAAAAACGTCTTTAAATTTCGTACCCACTTGGATACTTTGTGAAACTTACTCTCTACATGTAAATTCATAAGATTTGACGTTTGTAGGAATTAATAAGAATTAATTACCAATTCATTATTGCAAACTATTTGTAAATAAATTCAGATATTTTTGACATGGTTATCTATTTTAAATATCTTTTCATAACAAAAAACAGCAGGACTAAAAATTTTGAAAAATAAAATAAATGTAGCTAGCCCTACCAAAATTTTCGTATGTAAATAGCAGAATCTTTTCATTATTTAAAAAATTACTTTGATTAAGATTAATATATTTGAAATCTTTTTTTGATAAATCAAAACATTATTATAAGCTCAAATAGCTAAATTTTTCTGCGGTATCATATTTATTTTACTTTATTTTTAGAAAACCTAACACTTCAAGGTTGGCCCCTAGTTTTGATGAAGGAAAATATTATCATAAACCCAAATAGCTTAAGATTTCTACAATATTATATTTATTTACATATTTGATAACCAAGAAAGCCCAACAGTTCAAGGTAAACCATTTACAGTACCACAATATGTGAATGGAAACAATTCTTTATTTACCATACATATGTTAATTAAATTCGATTCTTTTATAATCATATATTAGTTTCCAATAAATATTTCGTTATATTTATTACTTATTTTTATGCATATTATACAAGCAGCAAAATATCCGATATTTTAAGAAATTTGAAGAAATTTACACATATTTTCAACGATTTTAAAGAATTCCAATAGTTATTAACGGATTTCACTATTGAAATCCGTTATATATCAATAAATAATTTTTGTCTTGATTTTTACTGATTATTATTTTTATTAACTTTTAAATACCGAGAGTTTTTAGATAAAATATAAATTATTTTTCTCTATTTAAAATAAAGAAAAAATTAGTTTAAATTTAATATAAATATTAATTTTTCTTATTTACTTATAAATTATTTATAATATTATGTGTATGTAAATATTTCAATATACATTTGTATATAGAGGATTTAAAAGATTTTTCTAAGGATTCAAAAAGGTTTTATATAGTCATTTCAGGTGTTTTTAATACCGTTATAAAAGTTAAATTAAAAAGAACACGAAGAAAGTTAGAAAATAGTTTCAAAATATCTTAAAAAAATTGGTAAAAAAAATGTATGACGCCTTGAAAAATGTGGTCCTTTTTAAGTTTTATAAAGTTATAAAATTGAAATTCTCGATACTTTTTCAAGTTCATATTCGTGATAATATTTAGAGTGACAGAATTCAAGGTGAATTCACACAGCAATTAATTCCCTAATTCCCTGCAGTGTTTGTCCAACTTTATTTTCCCTAAAAGTTTCAATAACCTTTCCCCCTTTAAGTCAGTCAGTGCCAGTTCCCACCCATATCGTTATTGTCGGTTTCGGAAGGAGTAGCAGACGACCCCTTCCGAAGTACCGCATCCGTTCACGCGTGTCATGGACAGCACACACAATCACTCGTGCGGCTTGGGCTTGATAAAAAAAAGAAAAAGGAAAAAAAAGGAATGATGAACTAAACCAGAACCAGAAGCCAGAAGGTTTTGGAGAGCGCGTACAAGAAAACCTGTAGGTGTGACGTCACTCTTCGTAATAAATTTGGGGTATGGGGTAGTGCGTGACGTCACATACACGGCGCGCGCTCTACATCGCAGCGGGGTGGGTGGCGGGGGTTAGGCGCGTTGCTCCTGTCATTTCGCAGAGTGGAGGGGGGCAGCTAGGGTTCACGCATGGAGAGGGCGCAGTTTCGCGCCAACCTTCGTCTCGCCAATACGTCGTGTGATCGTAACCTGCCGACTCGAATTGACCCTTTCGCGAATTGACATCGGATGTTATCTGTCCCTGAATTTTATTCCGACACTCCTGTTTCGAGATTTCGAGTATGGACGAATAAAACTAATTAATTCCTTAGTTTCCTTAGTGTTGCCGATTTTTGCAAACAACCTTTCGTGAGTCAGTCAGTTAGTTTTTTTTTTAAATTTTCTGATTGTGAAATCGCGGTAAATCAAAAGTTACTTTTGTTCGCGGTTTTAATTACGTGATATTGCGGGATTGTTTGTATCTAGTGTGTGATCTTGGGTGTTTTGTGAGGAAACATCTACAAAAAGTTGTCAAGCGAGACGAAAAGAATCACAATGTGGTTTTCAGTGCCGACAATGTGTCTGCCGGCTGTTCTTTTTCTACTCTCGTGCCTGGCAGTGGGTGGAGAAGCAAGCGAGGGGATCAAGAAGAGAATCGAAGATGATCCAGATTTGTCACAGGTAGAAAACTTTTCAATTGCTATACAAAGAACTTTTAAGAATCGGCCACGCGTTTCGAATTTAACTTTTCCGCGCTAGTGAGACACCTGGTTATGTTAGGCTAGGTCGTTTCTCGACTTTTTGATCTTCATGGATATGGAGCATTTATTTTATATTTTTCTAAATGAACTTTAAAGCTATTATATAGCTTTAAATATATATAGTATATATAGTAGTATATAGCTATATATACTTTTAATTCTATTCCACCATTTTCAAAAAACTACGATAGCTCTGGGCGAAAAACAAACCCGGTTCTTCTACTATTTCTCCGTATTGTGGTGCTAAAATGAGCGTATCAAATATATCACCTCTGTAGTCTAAATACAGTAAATACAGTAAATACGTAAATATCCTTGATTGAATTAACGTGGTCTAAATTTTTTACTTATTTTGCTTTGATGACGAGAGAAAGTATAAGTCACAGTTTCAATGAAGTTTGACGTAATTTTTAATTATTCTATTTACAAAATAAAGTCGATTAGGATTTTTTGAAGAAGAAGCTGAATTTGTGCTGAATGTCGTACGCTGGTGTTGTTCGATACCGTATGTCAAGGTGACTGCGTCCGACTTGTATAGAGAATGCGGCAACAGCCGCAATTCGGGGTGAATTATTGGTGTGACGTTTCCTTCGTTCTTTCACTTTTTAAGCACGAAAATCGTTTCCTGGAAGTGACTCGTCGGAAACGAGTGGCAATCGTCAATTGCAGTGTTAACTTCCTATTGTAAATTCAATATTATTACCGCCCCGTTTTCAAGCTTGAGTGAAGTTTCTTACTCCCATTTCATGAATTTTATTGTATTATATTTTACAACGGGATTGCTTTTAAATTACACGATTTTGAAACTTAGGATTTGTGATTTAAAGTTAAACGAGAAACAACAGTCATTTTAAAACCATTTTATACATTGGAAAACGTTCTGATTCTATAAAACTTTAATCTTGTATATATTTAAATTTGACACGTATTTAAATGGAGCTGGAAATAAAAGCTCTCGAATAATAATTATATTGAAAGATTTTATTAATTTTATGTTCAGTTTCCTAAGGATAAAAAATATTCCTTTTTTTAAATTTTCGTCTAAAAAAGTGTTTTTTTTTCTTCCTTAATTTTTTAATTTCAAAATAAAACTAATTAATATTAGATTAATAAAATTATTTATTATTATAAAAATATCCATAATTCATCAAAATATTATTTTAAAAAAGCTTTAAATAAACCTTTTTTATTAGAAGAAAAATATAAATTGACAATACAAAAAAGATATACAAAAAACACAAATTAGCTGTAAAATAACTAAAATTAAGTTCTAAGTTACTGGAAAAATCGTAACTAAGTTACGTTATAAGTTACTTTTTAAAAAAGTAACTAACTTGCTCTAAAAGTTATAGATAACGTAACTTTTTAGTACCTTAGTTACTTTTATCAAGTTACTACTCAACATTAACTTTGAAAAAATTATGATTGCTGTTTCCAGGGGCCAATAAAATCGAAAGTGTTGGCTATAAGTTATTATAGGTGTTAAGTTAATGAGTCATGTCATATATATAATACAGGAGTTTGTGGGTAGTTCATTTAGAGGTTTGTAAATTTGTGTGCATATATGTATGGTATATGAAAATGACGTGCATATATTTAGCGAAACTGGGAACTTTTAACGAGCAATGGACGAAAGTAGGCAGTGTGTGCAAATAGTTGTAAAGAAGTTCACTTTTATTGCATTTTCAGCAGAGGAGTTCGATACTTTGTAGTAGAGAGTATCTTCAAAACTTTACAGAAAAAAAATAAAAGTAATGTGTTGCTTACAAAAAGATATTATTGGCGAAAATGAAAAGTGGAAGCTAGTACAAACTTATTTTCTCTCAGTCGGTTGGCAATATTATAATTAATTAATTAAAATTTTATTAATTTTTTATTTTTCATCGAAATTTAAAGAAAATTGAGAGGTATATGTGCAAATAAAAATATTTGTGCCAAAGTTCTTAGATAAAAGAGAAAGTTTATTTAAATAAGTAAATAAAAATAATATTATAAAATAAATTACCTGAATAGTGGACCTTAACAAAGCACTACCTGAAATTACATCAAGTCTTCTCTTAACAAGGTTAAAACTAGTTTTTCTTTGTAATTGGAAAAGAAAAAGGAAGTTGAACTCTGTATTTCGTGTAAATTGCATTAGAGTTTTCTTGTAAAGCTTCTGTTTTCTTACATATCGTTTTTACAGCATTTTCTTTTTTTTTTTTTTTCAAAGGTATACGAAAGTCGGGTTTGTAAAGAAAGTCCTTTTGCGGAGGTAAACTTTGTAAACGACTCTCAGAGAAACTTCCTTTAGAACTTGATTTCATATATATATATACGTCTTGCTCATTACATGAACTTGATTATTTACTTCCGAATTTAAAATACCAAGTTTTTCTTTTCTTTCATTTAAAAAATTTTAATGAATTATCTTAGTGATGCATAGCAATAATTTGTTGAATTTTTAAACAAGACTATTTAATTAATTAAACGTGTTTTTTATTTAGCTTGACAGAAAGCTTATTTATGTAAAGCAATTTATAATTAAAAAAAAAAACTTCTACGTGATTTAAATTTCCATTTCACTGTTTGAATAATTTGTCGATTTTCGAGCCCATTTGTACTAAATTAATTAATTAATGAAAATTAAATGAAGAATGAGAATTAAATTAATTTACAAACTTATAATCCAAAGTTTTAAGAAGCACAATTGATTCTAGTACCAAGCAGCTTTTTTTAGAGTATCTTTAGGTTTAAGCACATTATTTCGTCGTAATTGGTAATTAAGTCCATGTGGCTTAGTAACGAGGAGCGTAGGAAAGTGGGATTATGAGGGTCCTTTTTATTTAGTGCACATAAATCTTTACTACGTCGTCTTCTTTAAAGCACAGTCGTGACTATAATAATATTTTAATCAATATCTATCTTTTTTCGTTTGGTTCAGTTATACTTTAGTAAAAAAATATGTCTTTCGCAATGGTTTTTAAAAACTTATCGATATTAATTTCCACGAATAATTCCAGTGATCAAATAAATTTATTGTTTGGCATACATAAGAAAAAAGATTTTCCTAATAGGAATTTGTTTTGAAATATGGTTAAAGAGTTACATGATATATAAATTGAGAATTATTTTGAAAAAATTGATATGCATTAGAGCTAATAATTAAATTATGATAGGAACAGAATTAAGCGGAAGGAGACTCTGAGTGTCGGTGCTTTCAATTCTTTTGGACAACAATAGAAGTCAAGAGATATCCATTAGGAGGGAATTACTCGTTGATTAATAGATTAGATCTGCAGATAAAGCTCTGTTCTTCACTTGGGATTGCTAATTATATGGTTTAAAATTTAGAAAACGTTTATTTGCAAAATCCAATTAATTAAATCAGCATGTTTATAATTAGCATGCTAATTTTATTATAAAATGATTCTAAATATGATGTACCAATTTTGGAACGTTCAAGTGAACGAAATATTAGTTTTCTATTCTATTGGCAATATAATTAAATAAAAATTCTTTTTTCTTTTTCGAAGTTGCAGTCAATATTAATTGCAATTAAAAATTATTGCTCGTTTTGATGACGAAATTACCTGCTTTCAATTCTTGAGCGATTGCATTTAATTTTGAGTTTTGAATTTAATTTGAACGTTCAGAACGTTTGTGTCATAAATATTAATGTTTCCGTCCATAATTTTATGAATATATGTTTTATATATATTATATTCAGTGTTGAAATTCATAATCTGATTAAACATTAATTAGAGCAGTAAATGCAATTAAAGGGTGCGTTTTTAAAAATTATTGACGTATTTCTGTAAGAGTGCCATTCTGACCTGCTGCTGCTTGTACTGCGTCGTCTCAAGTTTCAATGGTAGGGCATTCGACCCCACCCAGCAACTTGTTGCTATAACAAAAAGTTCAATTCTACACCTTGGCCCATCTTAGTCGCAGATCTTGTTATTCACTATCCATGAATACATTGTTACCACTCAAGCGAACCAATTATTTTGAATCATGAAGAAACAACCAGCATATTTGAGAATTTAAACTGCAAAATACTGAAGTACAAAGGATTGCTTGTTATATTATATTCTGAATTCCACTTATTTCCTTCTTCCCATGCAGAAATTTCGATGGGATCCTAATGGGGTCATGGTCAGTTTTCCCTAGTTCTAATGTGGTTCTGGATAGGACTCCACAAGGATTTTCAAAGGATTTCATGTGATATTAAAGTATTTAAGGGAATCCCAAGAAATTTCAAGTGACTCTAGATAATTTAAAAGGATTTTAAGTAAGAGATTAAAGAGAATTTCAAGATTAAAGTGAATCTAAAACAATTTAAATATATGGTATTTCAAGTGATTTAAACATTTTGTCAGGTTTTTCAACGGGTTTTAAATGATATTAAAGAATTTTAAAGGCTTTTAAAAGAACTTTAAATCATTTTAAAATATTTGTAAATGTTGTAAGGGGTTTTTAATGATATTCAATAATTAAAAAAAAATTTTTTAATACCATAAAAATGAATTTTCAAGAATTTTCAGAGTTATTAAAGAATGTGAAAGGATTTTAAGATATTTCAAGTGAATTTAAGAAATTTTAAAAAATGCAAAAAAATGTCAAGATTTTCAAGTGCTTTGATAACAAAAAATGTTTTAAGATTTATAAAAATATGTTTAATCTCTTGAAATCTACTGAAATTTATTGAAACCCCTTGAACAATTTGAAATCTTTTGAAATACTTTCGAGATCACATAAAAACTCTGGTAATTTTTTGCAATCTCTTTAAATCTATAGTTAATAAAAATGATGAAAATATAAAATAATAAAATATAGTTTAATAATAATTTTCATGAAAAACCGTGTAAAGTTCATATAACCATCTTTAATATTTTCATAAATAATGAAGTGTGGATAATGTTGGGAATTTCCTATTTTTCCTGATGTTAGATTTTGACGTGGAAAACTCTTCAATGCCAATATTACTATTGTATCGTTGTTCCATAAATGCCTAATGATATAAAAATATTTTTATTGAAAATAGAAATCCCGACCAGGGCCTCGTCAGAATTTCTATATGGGTTACTATTATTCACTTTTATGAGTGAAAAGCTTACACTAGATTCGTACTGTATGTATACTCTTTACATGTGAATGAGAATGCAAAAATAGCATGTCACATAAAAAGAATGAGCGGGGTTTCATCTCATGTATCTACATGCTTCCGGTTTCTTTTTTTACACCTCTTTTTAAACTTATTACTAGCTTGTTCTTTTTTCTAAATAAAGGGTCTGAAAAAAAAACTGAGCTAAAGTTGTTGCTTAGATTTTGTTCGTAAACGATTTTTACTGTTATTTTGTAAAAGTACAACTCTAAAACCTTTTAAAGTATTTTTGCGAGATAGAAATATTATAAAATAGATTCTAAAAGTATCGCTTCTATGTTTATTTCAAGCTTCACCACAATAATAAAAAGCTTGAGGGAGAAGAGAGAAAAAGAGAGATTAAAGAAGTACTTTTTATTTTTAAATATATTTTTGAAATATTTCGAAAGAATAGTGTTAATTTAAAAATTAAAATTTAACATTTAATTTTCAAATGAAAAAAGTGATGTAACTCGTTCTTGAAAACTTACTTAAGTATAGTTAGTTCTGTTTCGCGGAACAGCTTAGA
>JAUESI010000018.1:8051798-8069957 GCA_032275145.1 Synergus laeviventris | reverse complement strand
AAATCTTCATATGTTTGAAAATTCCTTAGAATCACTTCAAATTTCTTTAAATCCCATTAAATTCATTAAATCGCTTTTGAAATATTTTTTATATAGTTTTTGAATATCATTTCAAATTCTTTGAAATGCCTACAAGAAATTTTAATTACTCAATAGTTTTGAATAATTATAATTATGTCCTCTGTTTTATAATAGGATTTTTGTTTTCAAAAAATTAACTAGTGAAATAATCAAATATTAAAAATAATGAATCCAAAAGAGTTTTTTTTAATCTCGATGGGGTATTGACCAGTTTTCCCTACGTTGGGTATTAAGCATTTACCAGTATGGGAGCGTGACGCGCCTTGTGAGACTTTTTACAAAGGAAAATTGACATTTATTCCGTTCGAAACAGATGATTTACTTTTTTTTCTGAGTGAAATCCAAGGGAAACGGTTATTGAGATTTTAGAATTTTTAAAATAACGAGTCGCGCCACGAATTATTGGATGCGTATCTTTACTGCGAAGAAAGCAGAGGCTGATAATTTAATATCAGCTTTCGATATTTTACAAGTTTCAATATTAAATAGTAAAGATTGCAGAAGAGCTCTTCTCTTGGCTTGCGGCAGCTGTATAATTGCACATTTGAGTTCGCAACTTCCACGTATCGAAAAATAGTTTCCATTTTCAGCAAAATACGCACAGTTTTTATCTGGCATGGAGGTTTCACAGCTGTATGTCTCCATTATGAAGGAATATAATTTTCTTAACATAAAAGAATTTTGTTTGAGGCATTGGAAGAGAAACTGATGATTTTCAGGAAGATTGCAAACACGTTCGCCAGCGGCGATAATTCAGGATACGTTTTATTGCACGCCATATTTTTTACTAACCGAAGCCAAAGGCGCAGCATCAAACACATTTCCTTAATTTTTCAAATTTCTGCTTCAGCGACAAGTGTCCTTGAGAATGCGTCTTGGTGAAAGAGATTCCTAGAGGGCCAAGAATTTAGAAGGGTTGTGTATTTGGTACCACAAAGTTTCCTTCAAGACGAGAGATAGGGTTGGATTTTGGTCGACGTTGTTCTCGCTGATGTCGTATGTCGTATTGTCGTTATCTTTATGAGATTCTATACTTCACGAGATCCGTCATCACATTTTGATGCAATAGTGAACGTATTGTTCCATCAGTTGTCGAGAAAATGTCTCGATATCTTCCTTTCGTATAATATATATACCTATATAAATGTGTGCTTCATCAAATGGAGGTGCAATGTTTATTGGGTTCCTGTAAATCACGACTCCTCCAGATCCATTTCAACTTCTAGCAACCTCCCAAAGGCAGCTTTATGCCTTTTTCATAGCTTCACGTAACCAACGATACAATGTTCGCGGTTTTCTAACTCTGACCTATTCGAGGCTTTAATGCCTTTCCAGTAGATTAACAACTTGTGCCTTTATTCCAAGATCCTGAATGATTTTTGGTATTACATACATATTTCCCTGACTTTTATAATGAATGGCTGAAAACTAGATTGAATTATTAATTATAGAATATATGAATTCTATAGCGATACTGCTGATTTACCCCCCCCCCATACATCAAAGTTATATATTATTATTACTCTCCTTATAACTCTCGCATCACGAGGTCTCATTTCTGGAATTAAAGCCACCTATAAAAACGGTTGTATGTCCTACATTCTGTGTGACATAAACTATTGTTCGTGGAAAGGCATCAATTGTCTCGTTACTCCGCTTGTAATTCGGTTCGAACTGTCGACAACGAACCTTCGGTACTTTTCTATCCAATTCTGTTGTTACGCAATAAACCTTTTTATTCAGCATCACGAACACTGATACAACGTTTTGAAGATTAAATGTATTCAATCAACGAATACATTCGAGTTGGAGGCAGAATCTAAGCAAAGTTTTACTGAACTTTTATTTCTAGCGCAAACTGGAATCACAAACAATATCAATTATACATTTAAAACTCATGGTTAATCAAATAACAATGTACAATCGAGATCGAGCTGTTAAGTGATTTTAATGAATTTTAAAGTAATTTGATAATATTTTTAATTTAACAGATTACAAAAGATTGTAAGTGATTTTAAGCAATTAAAAAAAAGTCTATAATACAGCCTTCAGATTTTCCATTAATTTTGCAATATTTTTGAATCTTTCGAAATCTTCTGTTGAAATCTTTCGAAATCTTGTAAAATATTTTGATATCATTTGTGAGATCTTTCAAAAATTCTTGTAATGTTTTGAATTCCTTTAAATCTGTTGAATTCTTTGTCATCTTAAGAAATGACTTAAAATCATTTGAAATATATTAAAATTTTTTTAAAAAATCAGTTGAAATTGTGTAAAAAGATATTTATATTCCTTGAAATTACACAAAACTTTTTCATAATTCTGTGGAATTTTTTTGAGTTCTTTGAGTCACTTTAAAAGACTTTCAGTTTATATAGAAGCAGTTGTTATGACAGGATTGTTTTTGAGACATTATATGAGTACTTTTACAATTAATTAATCGGCTGTTGTTAAGGAATAGTCCGTAAGAATAGTCAGGGTCTAAAATAAAATAGTCAAATTCTAAATTCTCCCAATGCCTTATTCTGAGACAGTTTCCATAAATCGGTAAATATATTAAGAATGAATAAACCATTTTCTCTATTTCTCCTGTGATGCTTTCCGCTACATTACGCAAACCATTGTCGCAAGAAGAGAGCAAATGAGAGTGGGAGTTAGTGGTACTCCACACGGTGGCAAACAGAGTTAATTACTCGAGTTGATTGCCGTTTGATCTCCCTCTGGAACTAGCCATGACATAAGCATCAAGCTTGCTTCATATCCTCTCTATCTTTCTCATTCATCCTCTTCCTCGATTCGTTGTCTCCAGCCTTACGATTTTGTATTTGTACTGATCCACATATATTTTCCCGACTTTATCTGTCTCACTCTAAGTCTCTCCCAAGAGAATAACCCGTAGCTTTCGACTAATTATAACACTTAAGGATTCCCCAGAAACTCTGGAATGATGACGATGGAATCTTTGGATTAATTCGGTCGGTATTTTTTACACAGAGAACTATATCTGTTTTGTTGACGGCAAAAAAGCAATAAGTCACATGTGCGTGGTCGTCAAAGGTTCACAGTTTTGAGTTTAATCTCCTTTGATAAATTAGGAGCGTCACTCTTTAAGACTTTAAGTATTCTGCAACGAGGTTACAAAATATGAGATTATTCTTAATTAAAAGACGTGTCATTTTAATGAGACTTAAGTTATGACTTAAGTTTATGAATTTTTTCTAAAAAATAACAAGATCCAAAATTTTCTGGTGGAAAGTATATTAGTTGTATACAATCCAATAATAATAATAATAAATGAACCCCCGAAGTTTCAGCCTTCCAGCGTACTTGGAGCTCACCTTACTACATTCTTTAAAATTACAAAATTCATCAAAATTAACCCTTATTCGTTACGTCAAAAGTTTATTAGTGATATTAAATACTAAAAAGTTTCATGCCTCCAGCTCATTCGGACCTCATCCCTTATCATTCCTTAAACCCAAAAGTTTTTGGTAACTATGGTGGGGGGGGGGGCGTTCCAATGAACTCAGAGAATGAAACTTTTTAGGGTGTATTTTAGAATTGAAAATTATCAACAATAAAATTTAGAATCCACAGGTTAGGGAATTTTTAGTGAATTTTTTAGATCTAAGGGACGATTTGAGATCAGTTCCAAATGAGTTCGAGGGATGAAACTTTTTGGGGTGTTTTTTAGCATTGAGAACACCTATTATCAATACTAAAATTATTTTTTGGCTGCTTTTTGGGGCTCCTTTACATTTTTCGAAAAATCAATTTTGCTGTGGAGGTGCTGTTTTCCATTAAGCTACCATACCAATACCAACCCTGATTTTTTGGCTCCATCCCTTCATGACAAAAACTATCCCATTGCAATGTTATATCTGCTTCTCACGAGAAAATTTTGGTTCTTGTATGGCTTAGAGTAAATTCTTTTTTTAATTTGCGTTTATCGTAAGCGATGCAAACTTCAGTTTCATTCATTCACAGTTTATAACTTTTTGAAAGGAGCTTAAATGTCACCCTTTAATTTTTGAAAAAAAAAAATAATTTGTGGAAATCGCAATAGCAGAGAGAATCCAATAGAGAATGGACAGTTCAGAATCTTCCATAGGGCAAACCCCGATAAACCACAATCTGTCCCCAACATAACCAACTTCTCTCTAGACTTTTTGGCGGACGTATTGGCATGCTGAGAAAATTTATCGCAGTTTCTAGTTACGCCCTCTGAAATTACGATTGGGAATTTCTGATTGCCTTGAATTTTTATGGATTAAACTTCTATTTTCTATACAATGCGAGAAATAAGTAAGTTATATATAATCAACTCGCATCACAATTCATCAATACTGTCTGTATAAATATGCATCAGATTTGTTACCTCCTTAATATTTTAAAGTTTATTATAACGTAAATTGTGATATACGGAGTTTGATGAATTGTAGCTCTTAGATTCGAAATACAATGCGTTTAAGACAATGGGACTACCCAACTTCTGAGGATACTTTATAGTGGAATACAGCGAGACAGTGAGTGAATGCAGACGAGAATTATGCATTAGCATTTTCTGAAATTATTTGAAAATGCCCGCTTATAGGGAGTTCTTATAAACCTTTATTTGTTCGTCGCACTCAAAGAACGAAGGGTCGCATTCTTAAGTTTTTCAAAGATAAATCCTCGAGTTTTTGTAAAATTCAAAACAATTGAAGTGCTTCTGCGACAAAAAAAAAGTGAAACTACCCTGTTGAAAGTAAAAAGATAGGAAATCTATCCATTAAAATTTTTTTCAATCTTCACACATACACACACACAAAACACACAAAACACACAGGATTGAAATGGGAAGTAAAAATGTATCCAACCCAATCCATATACCAATCTACTTCTATCTTTTTTTTAATCTACATACAACAATAATCTCTTTCCTATTGAATCTTCACTCATCCTTTTTTCAATCCATTGCTTCCTATCCATTTTTATCCGTTAGCTAAGCATCTTTATTCTTTTCTATCTTTTCTACAATATATTAGGAATTCTATCCTTTTTAATCCATGCTTTTCTGTACGTATTGAGATACTTATTATTGTTTTTTTTCTTTTCCTTATTAAAAATTAAAAAGTAGTCCTGATTTTCTGAGCGGCTATAGAGAAGCAGAGTTGTTGTGGGAACTTTTTGAGAAAACATAAAATCATTAAAAAACTTAGTTTATATTTATTCCACGTACCCAAATTATGTGAAATCTTTTGAAATCTCTTTAAATCTTCTAAATTTCATTGAAATTCTTTTAAGACTTCCGAAAAAGCTTTTAAAATCTGTTTAGATCGTCGAAATTTAAAGGATTTTTAATAATAATAAAAAATGTCAAAGGATTTTTGCAAGAAATTTCAAAAGATATCAAGATACATATATCTGAAAGAATTTCAAGAGATTGCAGATGATTTTAAAGTATTCCAAAAAATGTTTCTTGTAGAAAATTCTTCAATGCCCTATTATTGCATTCTCAATAATATCTAACTTTTATTACATTATTTTAAGGTGGGAATACTAACTAAGGATAGAAACAGATTGAAATCTGATAGAAAGAGATAAGAAACTAAAAATAAAAAAATATAGCGTTTAATGAATGTAAAGTGTGTAATTATGGGAAGAATTCAAAATCTCTATCTTTTTCTATCTTTTTACTTCCAACAGGATAGTCTTATCAGATTTCAGACTGAAAAAATATGTATATAAATATGTATAAATATGTATAATTAATAATAGTACGTCGCGTCGGGTTGTTAATGCTTGTATGCCAGGACTAAATTCTAGAAACTTAGTAATCTCAGGAGTATCTTCAATATCCTGCAAACAAATACTATAGGACTCTGAAAGTTTAGATACATTCGGTTTAAGTTTGAATCGTCTTTAATGTGAATAATTCATCATCATCATCACCTTTGGTTGACAGTTTTAAACTTTAAGATGGTCTGCATAGAACAGCACTCCTGTTGATGGGGAGGACTTTATGCTATCAGCGAAGCCATTTACCGTTTTATCAGTTTAATAATTGCTTAATTATAATGAATTGGCAATGGAAAAAGGGCTAGATAAGAAATAATGATACTAATGCAGTCATATTCTCTTAAGTGAATTACCAATTTTAATTACCAATTACGGCTTATATCTACTTCCTACGAGTTGAGCTACGAGTTGAGTTGTCTGCACAGTATAATTTTCCGCGTTTATGTAAGCTCTACTTTCTCTTTTTGAAAATATTATTCGCTTAGTCGAGCGAACTTTGAATTATTCAAGGGACAGTATTAACAAGTACAGTGTTACAGCATTGGTATGAGGTGCGAGAGAAGATTAAACATGATTACCTACTCAATTACCACTCAATGCCACCCTCCTGGCGCATAATTCATATCATTCTGTATACATATAGCCAGGTCGTGATCCTCTCGTCAAAGAGAAATAGAAAGATAAAACATGAGCAAAGCCGGCAGTGCAAAATCCTTTGCTTAGGATACCTCAGGGATATTTTATCCTAACTCAGCGACGAGCCGAGGAAACTTGAGAGAATAAAAATTCCTTTACCCTCAGACTAATAATACGGAAATACTGAACATGTAAATAATTGGATGCTAAATGAGAACAAGAGAACACGCGAAATAGAGAAAGAGCAGATCAAACGAAGTTTTCTTTACGGTATAATAAACTGAGTCCGGCTTTAAATTATCTTTCTTTGTGTAGACAAAGCTCGTCAAATTGCCCTCCCTACTCTCTTTCATTTTGTTTTCTTTTTTCTGTCCTTTTAGTCTTTTGCCTTGTTCATCGTTAATTGGAGGAGGGAATAACACCAAACCCTCTCAAATTCTCTAGAATGATTCCTTCACTGATGACTGGTGAACGGATTTCCGTTCGTAGTGTGAACTAATTGAAATATCCTTACATATATGGGATTGATTTTTTTATGATTATATTGCTGCCCGTCCAGAAATTGATCAATTTATCCCCATTCAATATGGAATTATGACGAGGCCCTGATCGGGATCGATTTCTATTTTCAATAAAAATATTTTTATATATAATTAGGCATTTATGGGACAACGAAATATTCACACCTGCTAATTATGTAATAGAACACGGTCATATTTCTCGAAACTTTAAACAGATTTTCATTACTAAACTACATTTTATGATATTTTTTAAAATAATTTTTAATAGCTAAATAAGAAATTAAAGTAGTTTTACTTAAGTCTTCTCAAATAGTTTCAAATGGTTGCAAGGGATTTTTTCAACAAATTCCAGCACAGAGTTTAAAGAATCTAAAAACATTTTTACTTTTCAAATTGCTTTAAAATCTTGAAACTTTTTTGAATTTTTGGAAATTCTTAAAAATCACTGGAAACTTCTTGAAATCCCTTGAAATCCTTTTGCTTAAAATTTCTTTAAATCCTTCTAAATTCTCTCTAATCACTTCAATTTTCTTGAAATATCTTTAAATCCTTATTCATTTTTGAAACTCTGAAATCACTTATTTTAATATAATTTTTACCTCTTTTTTATAACAGGATTTTTGCAGAATAGTTTTTTAATCTTGTCATGGGGTATTTACCAGTTTTCTCTACGTGGGGTATTTACCAGTGAGAGCGTGACGCAACTTGTGGAGTAAATTCAATTGCGCCTAATTTTGATGCGTGTGAAGTTGGCCCCCCAACTTAAAAATTTCGAATTTTTCTTTAGAGTTCTGACATTCTTTTGAATACTTATATAGAATGTCAGAACTCTAAAGGAAAGTTTGAAATTTGTTGGGGAATTGGGGGCCAACTTTACACGCATCTAATTTTAGGCTTTTTTTGGGCTCTTGAATTCCGCAAAAACCGACTCTACAAAAATAACCCTTAAGTTCTAAAATCAACCCCTATTACAGAAATGATATTTTTAGAAATATCCTTAAGGACACAGTATTTTTGGGTTTTTTGGGCTCCATCTCTTCATGCCAAAATCCACCCCCATGTTGCCACGCAGAAGATATGACTTTGCTAAAGAATTATTTTTTTCAACTTTTTGTAACATGGGGTGAATTTTGGCATAAAGGGATGGGAGCTCGAAAATCAGAGATTCTATTTCCGTTGCAAAAAGTTGGAAAAAATAATTTGTTAGCAATGTTATATCTGCGTGGCAACATTGGGATGAATTTTGGCATTATGGGATGGAGCCTAAAAATGTCCAAAAATACTGTGTCCTTAAAATTTCTAAAAATATCATTTCAGTAATGGGGATTGATTTTAGAACTTAAAGTTTGTTTTTGGAAAGTCGATTTTTGCCGAATTCAAGAGTCCAAAATTATTTGCGTAGTTTATTGTTTTTTAGTTTATTATTTAAGATATTGGATGTGCTCGCTTAACGTTAAGGTATCACCTCCATATCTAAATTATTTTTTTGAAAAAAGTAAAGGAACCTAACATTTTTTATTGGTGTCTAAAAAAGTCTAAAATTATGACGTATTCGGAGTTTTGAAATTCGTTTGTGGAGATGCTAGCTTAATGGACCTGTAAAATTGGCCAGGGCCTCTCATCATTTTCCCACCATGGAAAATTTTTAGATAAAAATTAAAAAAATTTCTGTGCTTTACAAAATTCTTTTTAAATATCCCTTGAAATTTCGGGAATTCTTGAAAAATTCTTTAAAAATTAAATTTAATTCTTTTTTTTCAAGTGGTTGTCCGATTTAAAATTGTTTTATTATACGAACAGAAATAGTTTTAATAAATGGTCAACAGTCGCATCATGAATTAAGCGCATGACTGTTCATAAGAGCACGCAGCTGAAGCGTAACTGATCCAAACGAAATCAAGCTAATTGACGATCCCAGGAATTGTAACAGATAGAATCACTCTCGTATTCAGTCTCTTTAGATGCGAGAATCATATTCTCGCTTTCTTCTCCTTTCTCGATTTTGTGAAGTCAGCATCAGCAGAAATAGTTTTATGGCATAATGGAACTTATTATTTTATGCTTTCACAGATAAATAATTTCTTGTAAGTTTTGCGATTTATTTGAATATTTTGAATTGGATCTTTTTTCAATAGGTATTGCTTACACGATCAATTTTACAGTAATGACAAATAATACTCTCTAAAATTGAATCATTGAAATTTCACTGATTTTTCACTGATTTAAGTTTGGAGAGTAATGTGAGTTCTTAATAGTAATATTGTTCCTAATAGTAATATTGGCAATCAATTGATTGTCCTTTATTGTTATGTTTTGTTTCACAATGATGAATTGTTTGTTTTTATTTTTCCTTCTTTAGTGTAAGGAAGGGGCGTACCAGGATTTAGTTCAGCAAGTGCCTTGCACCTTAAAAGCGTCATTTATATGCTAATCGAAATGCAAAGAAATTAGCATGAATTCAATTTGTCGCAATCGATCCCCATCATGTCGAACTTTCTTCATTCTAATATTTACAATCTTTTAAATTAGAAGATTTTCAATTAAAATAAAATGGACATTGATGCAGTGAATATTGGATTATTATGGTTAATCTGTATCATTTTGAGGTTTTGCTTATGTCATAATTAGGGCTAATTTAGAGTTAATTTAAGCCCTGTGGGGAACGTAGCCACCTCGAATGGCTAGTCCCAAACATTTTATTACAAAATTTTGGGCTGCAGGTTTTTTTTTGGAAAAAATGGCATTTGCGTTGGATTTTTTTAAAAATAAAATTTGTCTTTTATGATCATTTAGGGATCTGCAAATATAATGTGGGGGATCAAAATCAAGTTTATGAACTCGTTTACCCAGTGTCGGATTTAGTGGGACGCTGAAAAAAGTGCCCCACGTCGCCCCTAGATGTAAATTCAGGCATGCGTTTACCTCATAAGTTAATAAAAAAAATTCGAATGAAAAAATTGGACCAATTACAGTTGTCGATATTTTGAGAGACTTAAATGAGCCTGAAATCAGAGCATGCACGCTAATAAAGTTTTTAAATTATTTTTTAAAGAAATTAAAAAAAATTTTTTAATTTTTTAAACAAAATTTGTTTGAACTTTTTTCATTATATTTGTAGAGCCCTAAATAAGCCTAAAATAAGTTGCAATAAGGGTTTAAATTAGCCCTTAATAAGACCTAAATGAGCCCTAAATTCGCTAATAAATTATGATATAAGTTAAAAAGTTCAAAATGACAATAGTATTGAAGCCAGCTTAAAATACTTTCTTTTGAGATCCTGGAAAAAAGTTTAATCCAGTAGAAACCCTAAGTAATTCCTTAAAATCATAAAAAATATTAACAAATTTTATATTAATCCATATAATCATTCAGAATTATTTTATCGTTTAAAATACAATTACATGAAAATGCATCGAAATTCTTTAGATTTACTTCAAGTCTCTTGAAATTTTATATCTTTTAATTGTTTTCTAATTAATTTAATGTCAACTGAGGTTCAGGAGGATATATTGATTGGCTCTTGAGCCTCCTAAGGCTCTAATCAAGATGACCGTAATCCAGAATTTACATGAGATCTCCGGCTCATGAAACGTGGAATGTAAACTTCCTTTCTGTTCAGTTTACATGGCAAACTGTTACAGTGTTATACGACCTGCAAATTGATGCACATTGTACATGACCGAAATCGATGTGGATAGTTAATTCTTGGTCTCGTAATCCTCGTTGCGTGCGTGCATGAGTAATATAAATGATATATTACACGCTTAGTTAAATTTAGACTTTCAAAGTTTTTAAAAGTATTATAACTTTCTTGTTGTGTGTTATTTACAAAATAATTGTGTACTTATCGCATTCCGAATATCTTTGCACATATTCCTTTAACAGTTATTTATTTGGAACTCAAAATTTGACTTGACTATAAAATTGATTTTAAACTGCGATGGAAAGTTAATCGTTCATTTTTGGTTTTCAAGTAAAGCCAGACACATTTTTATTGGGTGAAATGGTTCGAATAGTCTCATTCGTAAAAGCCACACGTGGCACAGCAATTTTATCTTTTTTTTTCTCACTGCAGCATCGTTCCAATATTTGGAACGCCAATGAATTGCGTTTGTTTTTAATTACTCGCCAGGGATTTGCGGTTGGTTACGCGTTTGTTATTGCCTCGTCACGGGCTTTGCTGTTGGTAATGACATTATGTCAATTTCAGGAATCGAGGATTTCAATTCAGTATTTTCCTTGGTTTCACTTTAATATTCTGTATACACGGAAAAAATGAGTCACTCAACTCTTTTTAATGTCTAAAGTATTTTCCATAAAGAATTCTAAAACATTGGCCCAAACTTTTTTTGACTTGGCCGAGATGTTGAGAGGTAGTCAAAATTTCGAAAACTGTTTTAGAATTCTTCACGAAAAGTACTTCACATTAAAAAAAAAAATGTTAAAATCTTTGAAAACTTCAGACGTTTCCTAATGTCGATGACAGTCAAGGAAAGCTTCGAACAATAATATATATGCTCCATTTTCGAGAAATGTTTAAAGAGGAACCACTTATTTATAGATGAATTTCAAGAGGTTTCTAAGAATTTTAAGGGATTTTGAATATTGTCAAGTGATTTTTATGAAATTCAAAAGATTTCAAGATTTTAAAAAGATTTATTAGAATTATAACGGTTTTCGACGATTTTTAAGTGATTTTTACCTAATTCAAGCAATTTTTTGGAATTTAAAATGATTTCGTGGAATTTTAAGGGATTTCGGGATATTCTGTAGAATTTAAAAAAAATTCAAGCAATTTTAAAAGATTTAAAAGAATTTATACAAATTTTAAGGAATCTTGACGATTGTCAAGTGAATTTGATGAAATTCAAAAGATTTTTTGGTAATTTTATAAAAATTTCGAATAATTTTATGAAATTCATTATGTTTCTAGGAATTTAAAGTATGTTTTGGCGGTTTACAAGTGATTTTTATGTCATGGAATTTCGAGGAATTTTAAGAGATTTTGTAAAATTATTAAGGATTTCATGGAATTCCATCCGTTCGTGTTCGAAAATTGTCAGGATTTATGTTTTATCCTAGACAAAATCCGGATAAAACCGGATGAATTTCAGATTCCACTTATTACATATAAATATGATTTTATATTTTTTGTAAAATTCTTACTCATTTCAGCTTCTAGTTTTATATCGCAAGGGAAATCCGGACCAAACCTGATAAATTCCGATTTACACTTTACACAAATATAATTATTGCATCTTTCGTATAACTTCCAGATTGAATGCAACTCATTTCGGATTCGAGTTTTATCCCATATGAAATCCGGACAACATTTTTATTTTGCATAAATTTCGGACTTAATCGGATTCATTTCGGATTCAAGTCTTTTCAGATTTAACTTTTGATAAAAATAATTTCTGGTTCCTCATGTTGTATAAATTCCGGACAGTTGCGGATTGATTTCGGAATTCATTTTATTATCGGATAGAAACGGATGAAATCTGAGAAACTGCATGCGGAAAGATTCCGTCTAAATTCTTGATCTCTTGGATTAATATTTGACACTAAACCCGATTTTCTGCGAAAATTTTAAGCAGGTAACATTATATAATATGTAAATATAAAATATGATTTTATCAAGTCGGATGTTTGAAATGAAAGATGAATATAAATCTTTTTCATTCTGTTTGGGCTATTGAGTATTAACTTCTCAATTACAATTTGCGGTAAGATCGTCCGCAAATATATCCTAGATGCATATCGGTTGATCGACTGCGACTGGTTGTGTCAGTGTTGGCTGTAATGGACAATTGGATACGTCGCTTAAGCGTTAAATAGTAGGTGGTTACCCTGTACGTGCAGGGTTTTAGAACAGCAGGGCCGTTTTAACGACAGGAAGTTAATGAAACTGCTTTATGTGTCTGGACTTGTGCAGTATTCACATTGTGAATTTGCGAGACTCCCCCAGACCATCCTTGCTCTTAAAGAAAACTTACATTCTAGAATTCGAACGAGTTTTTATGCTTTCAACAATTGTAATTATAAATTTAAACTAGAACACTATGGAAACTATGAATACTGAAACATAATTGCAAATAATAACTCTTTGTAGTTTCTTTTTTTGGAATACATTTATCCCTACTTAAGAAGTTAAGTTTCTTTTATCTTCAAAGGAGAAATTTCCTCTCTTCGGATGAAGCGTGTTGTGAAATTCCACTTTCAAGAATTTAATAAGGGATAAAAATCGATTTCATGCTCTCTTTATCTCCCTGCATTATGGACATTTGCCAGATGATTCCAGAAATTTAATACTTGCCGCTGTGAAATGGAAAGAGTAAGATGAGAAACGGAACAGGTTGTAAACGGTCAAAAGAGGAAAAGAGCTGCAGTGAGAGGAGAGCTATACTATAGACGAACGAGAGCATCTTCTTCTACATGGAAGCCTAGCAAGTATTTAATACTTGTAACTACATCTGAAAATTCCACGATTTATTTTCACTCTTCAAAGGGACTCCCTTAATTTACTAGATTTAAAACGCACAAGAAATAAAATATTTTTCTAAAATGATCATATGTACAATTATAATTGATTGATAATTGTCATTATCATCTATGCAATTTTTGGGGATGAGTTCCATCAGTAACTTGATTGATGGTGACGTGAGCTCATCGTTTCAACGCCATTGTTCATTGTTAATCTCTACGAATGCAAAACTCGTGTGAAAATCAACCCTACTTCCGAAACTCGTGGTATAACTTCCTGTTCGTTAAACCCGTAAAGGAGAGATTTCGGCTTTAACCAGATTCTCGAGAGTTTAACAATTTTACTTGACAGACTATACAGGGTGTCCGATACTCAAGGTTAATATTTATATTTTTAAATTCCAAAAAAAATGGTGTAAAAAATTCCAATACAAAAAATTTTTGGAGTGTATTATTACCGAGTACCTAAGTAGCAATTAAACATTAACCAAGCAAAAGAATGCGTTTGATAGCTGACAATCCATTTGCCGTTGCTGAGAGTGTTTTTTTTATTTATTTTATTTTTATTTATTATTTTTTGTAGGAGGGTGTTGACTCTTTGGTACAACTTTCACAAGTATCTTTTTCATAGCAATCAAATTAAAAAACATCGCCCGGCGAGTTAATTCAATAACGTAAAATTCACACGTTTGAATTCTGTAGAATCTTCCTAAATTCTTAGAGTTCCTTAGAATTCATTCGAGGTTTGTGAAAATTTCTTTAACTTTTTTGAATTACCCTCAACACTTTTGAATACATTGAATTATTTGGTATTTCAAGACTTTTTATGCGCAGTAAAATATTTGTAAATTTCAAGCTCCTACGAAATTTATTTTATATTTTCATTTTCCTTCAGTAGAGGTGAAAATAAACCAGAAATGGAAACAGATGTAAATACATCTATGGCATGGTGCATCCGTTTCAATAATATTTACCAAAAATCTGTCGCTGTGGTATACTAATGCAAACACTATAAAGCTAGATTGCATGATGTTCTATATAAACACATGTTATATTCTCCTAGCATGACACACTGTTTTCCTGGCCGGTGCAGTCGCATCGTGACAACATAGGTTCCAATTATACTCAAGTTTCATGAAAAATTAATATCAATAAACGACCAAAAGAAAAAGATATAAGATAGAAGAACATCTGCTTTTTTTTTTTTTTTTTTGAAATTTACGTGTCACAAGTTGTACTAATCTATACGGCTTTATGATCATGTGAATATTGACTAATCATTTGAGATAAAGTTACATCAATTTTATTCATGCGCTTAAGCTAGATAAAGTGAGATGCCACACTCTAACATTAGCATTTTCTCTGTTGCAGGTAAGACCTTTTTTATGTCTCCCAAGATGCGGGATTTGAAGGCTGGAGTAAGGTTTTGAAAAATTAAACTATAAAATTTTGTAATATGAGATTTTATATCACTCCGATGGGAATGATGTAGGAAGGTAACCGTATAGATACAGTTTAGATGTGTATGGTTAGCTTAAGGTGTGTTTAAAGACGCATGTCACAATGTTACATGTGTCTGGCGAACATAACATGTACGCAACGTTTATATACACGAAGAAACTCTTAAGGATAATGTCCCATCCTTTCAAGTATCTTAATGTTAGAGGGTGCCATTACCATGGTGAAGAAGCCATTTCACCGCTCTTGCGGGTACTTAAACTCACTCTCTACCGCCTCTGGCACCAGTTCGGACATTCGCGCAGGCACGTATAAGGCGTTTGCGAAGACGTCAACTGAACATCTTTTAGTTTAATGAACTTGAGATCTGCTCATGACTTCTGGATATTATTTCGAGGTCAGAGTTTCAGAATCAGAGGCGAATGAATATCCCGTGTTCTCAGTGAAAAAATACATATAATAGGAGAGTTTCAAAGAAACCCAAGGTGATCAACCTTTTCTGCAGTTTTACCGCTTCTTTTATTAAATCTTTCCATAAGACGTATTAATTCATAATTGGAGCGTTGGATACAATAATAGCCTACTTGCATTTTAACATATCAACTGTTTTTCATTGATTCTCCATAAAGTTATGTGCATGTAAAAATGAAAGAACCTATTTGTGGTCTGTTGAAGAGAAATGAAAGTTCTAATCTCTTTCTGTAATTAATCTGTCTTCCGTGATCTGTTTATCGAGAGACAAGGGAACATATTTAAATGGAGACCGCATCCACTTGAACTTTTCTACACAATTTTGCAGATTTAACCACTGTTTATTTACCCAGTGGTATTTATGTTCCCTCGAATCTCCACGAAGTGGCGCCAGCGGGTTTGACGAAGCGTCCCTGGGGAAAGATGTCGTAACTTTCACGGGCTCCCTCGCTCTACCTAAACTTAACTTTCTGCGTTTCGAAAGCGGGTTGGCCGATTTAGCAGGGAGGAACGAGTAGTCACGTTTCCATCTGCCGACAAATCGCCAGTAGCGCTTAGCACGTACGACGACATAACCCACATCCATGGGGAGAATCTCGAAATGAGAATGCAAAGCGGGGATGAAAATCGTTTCTCTTTCGTACGTTGCATCGAATGCATTTAGGATTGGAAAAAGGGGGACTCAAATGCGTAAAAAACTTGTGTAATTTCCGTTGAGAGAGTATTAAAATTCTTCACACAGTAAATACCCTAGTCATGCAATGCAACATAAGGGTTGTAATGGACAGCCAAGTTTTTGTTCCTCATTTCCGGATAAAAATGTCAAGCTGTGAGTAGTAATCTGCATTCACAGGAAATTTACTTTACAGTTGTTGTTATTTGTAATCTAAGAATCTTATTTGATAATTTCTATTTGCTATTTTGCTAGTGTACGTATTGGATGGTATATAGAGGACATAGCGATTTTATTTTACCACAATTGTCCGTATAGGGAAATTTACGTTGATAAGCACGAAAATTCGATTGGTGGAACAGAATAGGATTTGTAGGACGCAAACTGAGCACCTTTCGTGGTAAACCGATATTTCCTGACTCCAAAACTTCTGCAGCAAGTTATCTTGTTATCTCTGTATTCCAGTTAAACAATACCAAGCCGGATCTAAATATCCCAGCCAATGACAAGCTTGCTGAGAGTTTGTATTCTGTGGACCACTTTAAGCGGCCTTTATTTTCTCTTTTCTAAGTCCATTTTCAAGCGTTTATGTGCTTTTCCTCTTTGCATTCTCCATCCAATTTATTTCATTATCGCTTTTATACTGTTCTAGAATATCAAATATGCATCATCCTGTAGAAACCTCTAGTTCCGTCTCGTACTTCTGTTTGCTTAGATGAAATTCAAACAAATGAAATGTTTTATCTGGGACAGTCTAGGATAATATGTAGATTGTAGACTTATGTTACGTTGCTACATGTCAATAATTCAGTGGAACCTTCATTTGAAAATAAGTGGTCTTAGGGGTATGCTATGTAATATGTACTATATTAAAAAAATAATTCGCTTTAGAAGATGCTTCTCTTTATCATCAATCTGACTCTTAGTATGAGGATAAGCACCCAAATTGTTGCCTCGAAGGCACAAGAAAGTTGTTGAAATATGAGCGGGTAGATGTAAGTTCGGATAAATGGAGGACAATATAGAAATTTACTATATCTTTCGATTTAGCCTTCTTATCTCTCGATTTACCTCGTCGACTCCCATTTACATTTTTTATTCAAGCAATATTGAAACTACAGAGCTTTTTTGACTCGAGGCAAAATGGTGTCCCCATCTACTTTTTCCAAAGGGTGTAACTCGATATTGCATTAATGCGGGATGGTTTGACTGTGTGCGCCCAAGTCGACCGCAATATTTCGTCGTTCCGGTGTCATATGGTGTGGAACCCAGGGGTATTGCGTTTCTAATGGAGAAGACTTAGCCAGAGACGATTAAAGGGGATACGACATTAAGAAGTATTCTCGGAAAAGAAACTGCACAATGTCCATGGTTGTATCGACAGTTAGCATTATCATCATCACCCACAAATTGAATATACCCATACCGTAGCTATTTATACATTTCATTCTATCTCACCATGCGGGTGACTCAAAGACAGGAAATGAGACTGAGATTTTAATTCCTTAACGTTTCATTGTCATATGTTGATTGGTGATTTTTTAATGAAAACTAGAATGTTAATCTGTGCGCGCCTTTATTGTGTTTTGCTTCCTCGTAGAGGAATGGTTTAATTATACTTTCCGCAGTTGATAAATAACTAATACAACATTCTAATCAATTGTGCGGATGTATGTATGTATGTATGTCACCGTTTTTTGTCGCAACTATAGGTTGAAGACAATTGTAGATACACACATTAATGAAATTTGTAGAGTTTATTTGTACAGCAAATATCTCAAGAAATGAGCACAAAAAATATAAATACAGTTAAATGAAACACTCGATGTCGAATTCAGGTCGAAGCTAGTTTATGCTTATATGATTGTTTTTTAAAATTTTATGTTAAAATATTTTAATCTTGAAAACAAATCCTGGCGTAAAAATGTTTCTATAATCTTAAGGGAATGTATAATTTAAAGGATTTAAATAAAAATTTTTTAATATTTCTTGACAATTCAAGAAATCTGCTCAATTCTCGATGAATATCTGAAATCTTCTGAACTATCTAAAGTT
>JAUESI010000018.1:8038584-8051698 GCA_032275145.1 Synergus laeviventris | reverse complement strand
ATTCGTATAATGATCGGTAAAAGATTCGTACAAAGATCGGACCGAGTCGCTTTGCAGAGACGTACTAAAGCTTTTTAAGTTATACCAATAAAAAGTAAAGTGAAGTATCTATAGCAAGAATTTATGATCTTATCGTGAAAGAATTTGTTCGAAGATGTTTCCACATGTCGATATTCAAATACTATGTTCTAAAAATACTTCAAAATAGCTACGCTACAGAGTAATTTAAAATTGGTACTTATTAGGTCGCTAATTACGAATCTTGAACTTTTTGTAACCCTCTGCATTAAACTGGTGAGCTTATCCATGATCCCGAAGTATGACATGAGGAGGCTGCAGCGGTAGGATTTAACACTCCTTTTTTTCAATATTTTTTGTTTTGTGTTTTTTTTTCGTTGTGTCTTTTTTTCAATTAAAAATTTTTTTTATAATTACCCTGCTTTGCAAATAAAAATTTTTTTGATGCGAATAAGATGGCACCTAGTGTTGCAGAATGGATTTTTCGTGCTGCACGCACAAATCTAGGTTCAAAAACTTCCCATTATGTCACGTTTTTGACAAATCGGAGTAACTTAAATAGGAAAAAAAAGATTGACGCACTTATGCGTCAATGCCAACGAAGGGGTTAAGATCCTGTCAAATTACTCAAAGTCCCTTAAAATCACCTAAAATCACTGAAAATAATTGAAAATCACTTCAACTGAATTTGAATGACTTCCAAGTGTCTTTAATTCAGTTACGAATGATACATTTACGCAGTAACAGAAATCTTCTAAAGTCATTGTAATATCCTGAACTATTTTTAAGCCAGAAGTAAATGTACAACCATCAGTTGTGTTGCCAATCCATCGCTTTAAATATTTGGAAATCGCTTTAAATTCCTTAAAATCTTCTGAAAATCCTTAAATTTTTGAATATTCTTATAAAACTCGTAAAAATTGGTTTAATCATTAAAAATGCCTTGAAATACTTTTAAATATTTTGAGATTAATTGGAAATCTGGAAACTTTTTTTAATTCTTTTGAAATATAAAAATCCAACGATATAATCGGACCTTCTTCTTTTATGACACGAACATTTGTAGCTTTCATGCCCGTTATTTGTAACATATCTATCGATTTTGTATTAGAGAAAATCGTGTGGATAAAAAAGTAAAATAATCACAAAGCTCTTCAATCCTGGGTTAAGTCAAGTAGTGAACTAGTCTGAGAAACTTATACCAGACCGCTTTAAGTGGCTCAAGGTCACTTGTTATCGATTCCAAACCTGGAGTTGACGGGGTAGGGTGGTAGATGTTTCAGTTACGTAATTGCAAAATCCACCTTGTCTACCTACCATCATGGATGCCCTGAATTGTATCATTTGTGCCAGACGTTTTTCCATTTCTATTTCAGAACTTGTTTCATTTTTAATTGCAAGAAAAGAAATTACTTCTTGGCAAGAAGCAACTAGGCTATAATGCTAGTTCAAGAAATTGATTTATAACTTTTTAATCATTATTCTTAGCAGTATAGTCGTGCTCTCATTATCAATTTAAATTTTTTTATCGTATATCTGTCGAAGTTTTATTTCGGAATATTTTACTTTTAATTTTTAAACAATAATATTTAAAATCGATCATATTAGTTGGAGATGGTCCCTCATTTTCTTAAAACTTTTAGATCGAGAAAATAGCACTGAAAAAACTTTGTTTTGAGGAGAATAGTAAAATGATTGGTTGATATACAGCCAACCAAATTTGTTGTTGTTCCAAGTCAATTTTGCTTGTTTCAACCTTATAGTTTTTTTCACTGGTTGGAATAAGTCTGTGGCCAACCAACACATTGCCATAACTAGTGGGTTCTCCCTGGTATGCGATAAATTATGAAGTTTCTTGTGACCTCAAGTACCGAACAACTTATATACATGACTACAGACTTTAAATGTCTGGGAAACGACCCTGAGTTAAATTTATTTCCTCACGCGGATATTACAAAATGCATATATTTTAGAGCCAAGAACAAATTTGCGAATGTCAAAAACGTTTTAAATTTTAGTTTGTGCTGGAAATGGCATATTTTCTTAAGCAGCGGGAAAGTTAATAGGATATTTATTAATAGGGACTTATTTTGAGCGAATACCATCTGGCTAGGAAGTCACGAAGATTTTTAAGGGTGAACATAAGCATAGATAATAATATATACATCATACACAATGCTTAACCATCTGATGTTGGATACCTGTTCAAGTTCTTCTTTGCAACTCTCATTGAAGCCAATGATATTTTTTATATAATGTGCGATATTTTTTAATTTATCTACAACTTTTCTCAAAATTTTGGAATGTAGAAAACGATTTCTCTGTTTGCAACAAGATAACTAGGACAGCTTTCAACTATTTTACATTTCTTTGCTACTTCTATAATTCTGGTCGAATATGCTTGCCTTCCAGAATTCGAGTGGAATACGGTTACTGAAATTCCAATATTTATGTGGGAAATGAGGCACGACGACATAAATATTTTATCGTTCACCATTTTCCAAATTCAGAAGGCGAACGAAGGGGCAATTTTCTTCCTTCAATGCTCCGTACCTATGACCTATACGTTAAATCTAAATCTTCGCAATATATTTCCAAAACCGCCTTCGTACTCGTCTTAAAATTATTGAATTGAAATAAACTCAGCAACAGAGTGTCAGTGGGAATTAAATATTAGATTAATTGAAAACCATTGAAACCAAATTTTGCAGGGCGTCATAAATTTGTATTGAAGATTGTTCTTAAGATATTTTGAAAGCACTTGCGAACTTATTTAATTTTTATTACTTTTTACATTCTCATCATCAAATCAGTATAGGTTTGGGTATTGTGTCAAATCGCGTGCAGAAATTGCCTAATTTGTTCCCTATTCCCTATTACTAAAATTTCGAAATTTTTTTTAGATGAGTCCTTCTTCAACAGCACAAAACAGTACAAATCGAGCAAAATTCAGAACAAAATTATTTTTGGGAATATCCAAAATGGTGTTTCATTTTGTATGGGATGTCTTGAAATTCTTTATTGAAACTTCATAAAATTTTTCCAAATTCCATAAAATCCAATCAGATTCCTTAAAATTCTTTAGAACCACTTGAAATTCCTTCAAATCTTTTAAATTTCTTTAAAATTCTTTTAGATTCGCTAAAATCACTTAAAATCTCCAAAAATCGTTGAAAGTCTTTTCGATAAATCTCTTGACATAGTTGATATGATGTCACTATATATCTTAGGTCTGTAAAGTTGGCAGTACCATGAAAACATTTCATGATGTCTTTTCATCTATAATTAAGGGCTCATTTAGGGCTCATTTCATACCCTAATACCGACTTTTGAACTCTGCATTAAAAAATAATCAGTAGTGCTGCCATAACTTTTGGCACTCAAAGTTAGCAGCACCACATAAGAAAAAAGGTCAAGTAAGTGAAATCTTGAATTTCTGTTTATTTAGGGCTCCCAAAATGTAGAGAAATTAAATTTGTCAGATTGTTTGTTTTTTTAAAAAACGAACTGTGTTGTGCCAGCTTAACGTTATAAATGATACCGTAACCACTGAAATAATTTAAGGCTCATTTTATAGGGCTCTAGAAACACCAGAAGCATTTACAAAAAAAAAGTTGAAACAACCATTACAGTTAAACAGAGTTTTTATTTTTATTTGACCTTAACACATTTAAACATAAATGAAAACCTCTAAATATGTATTATTAAAAGGCTCTACAGGGAGAAAAGGATTAATGTTCCAATTATAACTACAAATAAGTCTGGTTAAATAATTATGTGTTTGCAAAATGGTTCAAAAAATTAAATTTAAATTATTTTTTTAATGGTTTAAAGAATTTTCAGATAAAATTCCTCTAAATATTTCAAGTAATCTAAATGAGTCTTAAATTATGTCGGTAGACAAATTTAATTTTATTCACAAGTAGTGGTTTTTTTTCATGACGTTAAGGCGACACAACAAAGTACGTTAAAAAAAATGGAAAAATTGGATGACTTTCGATTCTCAATATTAAATGGTGATATGGAACACGACTTGATAGAATTAATTTTTGAAGACATTTTTTAAACAACTTTTTTGTAACTTTGCTCGTGGTATTTCTAAAGCCCTAAATGAGCCTGAAATTTCTGTCTAAACAGAAATTGAAGATTTCGCTTACTTGACCGTTTTTCTTATGTGCTGCTGCTAACTCTGAGTAAAGTTGGCAGTACCACTGTTTTTTTTTTTTTAAATTTAGAGTTGAAAATTCGGCATTAGAGTATTAAATTAGCCCTAAATGAGTCCTTAATTATAGATGAGAAGACATCATGAAATTTCGTCATGGTGCTGCCAATTTTACAGACCTCTATATCTTTTATAATCTTGAAATTCTTGATATACAAGTGACTCGAAATACCAGGGAATTGAAATGGTTTCCCTAACTAGGGTTTGATGTCTGTTTCTAACGATCCTTTCAAGAACAGTTGTAGCAACATAAGGGCAAAGTTGTGACCATCAGAATATCGATAGTCTATCAAGTTGCCAATACTTGAATCGCCTCTGGATTATGGCAGAAACCCGAGGAGAAACCACCTTTCACACTCAACCGTCTTCCTTCCTCCAGAGTAAAATCGAACTATGTATAATTAGTTTGTTACACCAGATGTTGATAACATCCAATAGTTCCCAGACTATCCAATGAACTATCATGATTTCGATACCAGTAATTCGGAAGACGTGTAGGTATAATGTACATACACAGCTCGATATTAATTATTCATACTTAGTTGATGTCAGTTTCCCAATCTCAGAATTTACCTCGTTATTTGATGATTTATCAGAACTTGTCACAAATGAGTTTTTCAATAATTGTAATACAAATAATAGAGGTGACAGACTTCCCTAGTAATATGTAATATGACTAGAAGAGAAATGTATAATTATGTTTTTTCTATCGTGGAAAATAATTTTAAATTATTGTAACTCTTAAGGATGAATCTGCAATATTTTCTTCCATCTCTTTCCTTCCTTTTTCCTTTATTCGTCTTCCTCATTAAGATACCTCGTATTTCCTTTTATTCATCCATATTTCATGCAACTTTTTTCATCAAGTTTTGGTTTACTTTTTTTGTATTGATTTTATTGCACAATAGAAGATTTTTCTTATGGTAATTGGCAATTTCAAAAGCTTATAGAAAGTCAGATGTTTTACATTTTATTTGAAACTTTATGCCAAAGTATAATAAAATTTCTAATTATTATTTGCATATAATAGCGCGATAAGACTCAGCTAATAGTATTTAGTATTTTATGATATAGAGAACTAATAGTACGAGCAAGAGTAGTCGCTGGATTTGTGATATCGGCTTACTTACAATTTGAGAGAAAAAGTTCCATTTCTGATATTTATGTACGCTCTGCAGTTGTTCAGCGCTCGAGTTTCTAAAAAATATTGTGTTCTTCTTGTCAACAGTATATAGAGATCATAATTCCTAGATGCAAGAAATATTTGGTGCTGACTTTACTGGAAAGGTAGTAGCTTATTATAATTTAGTAAAATTCTTCTCTTTTATTGTAACTAAGGAGTTACAATTTTAAAAATTATAAAGTCTGCATTTTAATTAAACGTCTATTCGTTCAGCTTTTCCGTACGAATAGTCGCCGTGGGACGGACAAATCTCCTTTCCCTTTGACCACCCCTCATCATGTCGATCTAGACCCGGCGTTAATTAAAAACAGCAATTCCAAAAGATCTTCAATTTAAAATCTTCAATCTTGAGCACATGATACCCAAGTATCAACGCCAATGGTATATTTTATCAGGAGTGTAAAAATAGTATGGTAAGTTTGTCTAGATTCCTGAGGCTTTCTTCTTGGACAGTTGTAGTTTTAGCTTCGTTTCAATTTTAATTATTACGTTAACCTCGGTGAATGGCCGATGCAAGACGTTGAAGATTGCGGGAGATTTTTATTCTTAACGAAAGGATTTCTGCAAAAAATTTTAATTAAACGCTGGCAGCATCAGAAAATGCGATCTTCACCTCTCTTTGCAAGCACACCTCAAGTACTCCAGGTGCCGACCTCCTTACGACACAGAGCATTGCGATAATTGGAGTTGCAGTAGAAAGAAGCACAATTACGAAGCTCACGTCGCGAGACAAGGTCAATTTTACCGTCATATTTCCTTTGCTATCCCAACTCAGTACACATTATCTTCTCCTAAAGGTAGTAATAATATTTAATTAAAATTATAAATGAATCCCGGGTAGAAACTGTAATAGGACCCAAGGCGAGTACTAACTAGTTTGACTTGCTTTTACAAGTTTCAGACTATAAATTACAAATAAAAAATTCTTTAAACTAATTTATTTAATTAAAAAATATTATTTATATTATTAGGTATTCAAAACATCATGAACTAAGCTTAGACATATGGTAAAGAAACCGTTTTGACACATTATTGATTTTGTTTTGACCTCACATACTTTTGGTTGTGTGAAAATTTCTGATTTTGTGCTAAATAATCGCCATTTCCATTTGTGGGCAGTGTTGATTTTCTTCTTTCATTTGAAGAAAACGGCGACTGAAGCGCATCGAGGGCTCCAAAAAGTTTACGGAGATACTGCTCTAAATGAAATACGTTCCGTGATTGATTCCGTCGCTTCAAAGACGGTGCTTTCGATGTTGACGACCGCACCTTCCGCGTGAAGGAAGTCCAACAACGTTCGAAGATGCTGAATTGGAGGCATTGCTCAATGAGGATCCATGCCAAACGCAATGAGAGCTTGCTTCAGCATTAGGAGTTGTCCACCAAGCCATTTCCAAACAATTGCATGCGTTGGGAATGATTCAAAAACAAAGAGCTTAGGTTCTTTATGATTGGAAGCCAAGGGATGTTTATTCTATAGCATGACAACCCTCGATCTCACGTTGCCAGACCCGTCAAAACCTATCCTGGAAACGCTTAAATGGGAAGTCCTACCCCACCCGCCATATTCCCCAGATATTGCGCCGTCCGATTATTAACATACTTGTTCCGGTTGATGGCACATGGTCTGGCTGATCAGCAGTTCCACTCATATGAAGACACCAAAGAATGACTTGATTCGTGGATAGCCTCAAATTAGGGACTGTCCATAAATTACGTAACGCTATATTAGACAGACAGGCTCCATGACTTAGCGTAACGGCGAGACAGAGAGGATTTTGTAAAGTGTGAAGTAAAGTTTTTCAAAATGAAAATTAGCGATTTGAAATATTACTTCAGAGTGGCCTGTCTACATATGACTCGGTGCACGTTCTCGCTTCTGCGTCGTTAATAAAATCCGCCAGAAGTGTATTGAAACAAGTTTTGGCAGATGGATTTTTGCCTTCGCCATACCCACTAAAAGAAACGTCGACGAAAGTACAAATTCCTCAGCCAGGTGCCGATACAAAAATTTGTTTCGCAGATTTATTATTGCAAAGCTGTATTGATACCAAGCCTAAACATCTAGGATTTTTCAGCATGCCTTATAACTATTTTTGCCCAAGCGTGAAAAAAGACTTAATGCAATGGGAAGAAACTGTACACATGTGGCTTATAATTTACTACAATAAAAAATCTCAAAATTCATAAGTAAAATATGCATGGTTTTTCTGTGCCGATCGCAGAAAAAGTTAAGCCATTCCAAGTTATTGCAACACGGGGCAGAGAAATCCTTACAAGGAAAAGAGCAGAATCAGAACACGTCGAGTGGATGGATGAAGAAGACGTTGATATTATAGAAAATCTAAATATCGTAAATTATCATGTCATGACCTTCAGAATAATCCTGCTTCAAAAATTAATAATCTTGAAGAGTGCTTGGAAAATCCTTTTACGGAGGCTACGAAATGATTTTTATATTGTATTGAGTAATCTAATCAAAATGTATGGAATACCCCAAAGATATGTTATTTAAATATTCCAAAACTATAATACTTACTTATTTTTGATGATATAAAAAATGTATTCACAGCATTTATAATCTTAACAATGATATAACATGATGTTACATTATTTGTCCCACTTGCTGTCAGGTCAATTGGGGTATTTCTACCTGTGATAAGGAATCTTAATTAATCTCTGTACTGTAAAGTTTCTTTTAAAGCTTCATCTTTATGCCCTCAGGTACCCAATTTCAAATTTGCACAAGAGAGCGTCTTTGACCTGGTATATATGCAAGTCTGTGCGACTGTTTGCACCTGCTAAATATACATTGGCGTAGTATAATAGAGGGTGGGTCTACTATAGAGTTGGAAAAAGCTTTTAGGAACAAGATACTTCGAGTAAGTTTCGTATATCGTAGTTCTTGTGTTTAATTTTGAATAAGAATCGATTCTAAACTAAAGTTCGTGATACATAGGTTTAGGAACATTAAATTACAAACGCAATTGTCATTTCCAAGATATAAAAGTGAAATATTAAATATGGAAGTGACTCTTTATATTTATATATACGAGACACGTCGATCCCTATACGGAAAGAAGAGCGAATGAAATAAGGTTTTGAGCTCGCTATTTTGTTCATGGCAACTCCCTTCCATAAAAGGCCAAAAGCAAATTTCGATACTTTACTGCGATCAACTGGGATTCACACCTTGTACGTAGATGTAAAAACTAAAAACTACATTTTCCATAAAAATCATGTGTAAATCCACTATATGGAAAAGCTATTAGCATCGAATCCTTTTGCGCCGCAATATTGCAAGGCGAACAACAATTGGACAAAATGAAAATTCATGGTTACATATAGTCTATGATGCATTTCAATTTATTATTTCTGATAGTTGAAAACGAACGCATGGAATACCATTAACTACTGAGTTAAGTGTTGTTCCAAATATACCATATATGGTTGGGTATTATTATTCAAATATAGTTTCGTGGAACTACTTCTTTTTCTTATAAAGTTCTTCTTTGAAACTTTTTATATTTTTTTTATTTTTAGTGATTCTAACAATGTATAAAGTATAAGGTTACAATTTTAACTAATACAAAGAATATATAGTTACATTACTTTGTAAATCTCGGAAGAATTACTCAAAATATGCTTTACCCGAGTAAACAATACTCTTTTGAACATATGTTACATAATATTTTTGGAACCATCAAAAAATTAAATCATATGCAATAACAGTTCTTTGCTAATTTTAGGCCTTACAGAACGCTCCCTATATCCATCCCCTATTGATCCCTATTTTAAGCTGAGGTCCCTAATGTTCCCTGTTTCAAAGATTTATTCCCTAAAGTATCTTAATTTCAGACAATAGTCTACAATTTTCTTTAAATTTACTCAAAATCGACAGATTACGGACTTCACAGTCTTCTACTCATTCCTCCTCTTTTCACGAAAATTCTCATTTTCTACATTTATTTGGTTAGATAGTCAACTATACCCAACTTTTTAGGTGAAAATTTAAGGTGAAAATTCATTTCAGCCTTCACAGGTCGTCTCGCATTCACCTTTTTATCACCGATTTCACCTATTCTGAGAATTTGTTATACCTTTTCACCTTTGTTCAATTGGTAAAGTTGAATCAACTGAAAAATAGTCGCATTAAAATAATAGGAAATTCAATCTTTTAAAGCTGAAAATATTTTTATTTGATACTAGCAATTTCTAAAAATCTTTTGAAATCCCTAAACAAAACCCTTTAAAACCCTTTCAAATTCTTTGAAATTACTTCAAACTCTTCTGAATTTTTTTGAGATCCCTTCAAATTCTTTAAAAATTCTCGAAAGCGTTTTAAATTGTCTGAACTTAATTAAATCTTTTAAAATATCGTGAAATCATTTTATTTAAGAATGTATTAAAATCTTATGAATTTTCTTAAAATCTCTTAAAATACTGTAAAATCCCTTAAAATTATAGGAAATTAAATCTTTTACAGTTGATAATAGTTTTATTATAGATACTTGCAATTTAAAAAAATTTTTTGAATTCTTTTGAAATCCTTAAAAGAAAATCTTAAAAACTCTTTCAAATTCCTTGAAATTACTTAATATATTACTTGAAATATTTTAATTAATTTAAAAATCTCTTTGAAATCTTTTCAAATTCTTTAGAATCATTCAGAATATCTGGAAATCTTGTTAATTGAAAAAGGAATCTTTTAAAATTGTTTAAATTTATTTTGACATATGAAATTGTATTAAGTTCTTTATGAATTTTCCTGAATTAGCCCAAAATTGGCTTACATTTCTCTTGAATTTCCTTTAATAAAATTGTCTTCATAAATTCATGTAGAATTATTTTCAATTGACCTTAAATTTTGATGAATTTAAGAATTTTTAGAATCCTTTTTAATTGTCATGAATTCCTTTGAATTTTGCAAAAAATTGAAATATTTACTTTAAAACCATTCTTTTTATTGAAAAGACGAATCTCAATTTAAGGATATTTCAGGATTATTCTGGATATTTGTAAAACTAATTTACATGAAAACCACAATAGCAGTAGGTTTTTTTTTCTTCCTTAATATTGCAAAAACTTTCTAATTTTTATTTAAAAAAAAGGTTCCTTATGAGCTACAAAAAAGTAATATCTTATGTACCCTACTTTTTTACTTTTTCTCTATAATATATGAACTTTGACGACTGTAAGATATCTACATTTTGCATTTTCGGATATGAGTTCCTCACGTCATAAAGAATAAAAGAACAAAACTGAGATAACGATGAAGCACAGCGGACCTGCGAAGTATAATATAGTCTATAATTTGTTGTAAACAATGCTAAGGGATCATCGCCATTTTCGCGTGTGGGCACTGCTGGTTCCACGTTCCACGTCGCGATATAAATCACCCAGCAAAGTTATATTAACGGTATTTTACACAGGCGTTGCAAAGCGAAGCAGCGGCAGCGTAACCCGCCGACTAAGAAAGTAAGTAGATCTACCCTACCCCCTAAGGAGAAAGCTTGGCGCAGTCTCGCCTTTTGCGTTCCTGCTGCCCTATCCTAACCTCATACAAAGCTCCTGCCCCCCTGCCCCGTCCTGCTCATTGGGGTAAAGCCACCCCCGCACATAACTTACCTGCTTGGCGAACGCCTAGGCTATGTCCAGCTCGAAAAATAAGAAGTTAGCTACAGGAAGATGACAAATTGTTCAGGATTACTCCCTTCCCTCCTACCCTCACCCCTCCTCCCACGCTTAACCATCTATTCTCCCATCTGCTTTGCTGAGCTATCTACTTTCTTATCTTCGTTTTTCTAGTTCTGTATTTTCTGCTTCGAAATCGTTTTGTCAGCTTCGATTCTCCTCACTCTTTTTATCCATATATGGATATATAGAAGGACGTTTCTAATGAAAGAAACTTCTTCTTTCATTTACGAATTAACTTTTTATTCATTTTACATATTTAAGCAGAGCAGATCGTTAAACTGAATTTTTATTATAGTGAAAATTATATTTAATAAACCTAGGATAAAGCAATTGTGAATTTGTCGGTCAACGTTGTAAGTTTCTTTAACGAAAATGTTGGTAACACTTTAATTTATGATAGCAATTGAATAAGAATTCTTATATGGACACTCAAAATTGAAAGATTCTTTCTTTGAAGTTAGAAAAGTGTTGTACGTCTTACTCTTGCCCGTTCTCTAACAACGTTTAAACTTGGAAGGGTATGAAAAAGTTTTATTTCCAATTTTCTTGGGATCCATCTATATACACCGTCAAAACTTTCCAGCAAGCGCTTAAAGAAGGAAGCCAGTTTAAATAAGTGTACTAACTTACAGATTACACTATCTATTCATGTTTTCTATATTACACTTCACAGCATGAATTTGTAATTTACATCCTCTACATCATTAGGGGCTGTCCAAGTATTATTAAGCACTTATGAGATCATTTTTAACCCCCCCCCCCCTTCCTCCATTTAAGCTACATGCAGTAAGCATTTCCTTATCTAATTTTTGTTCAAAATATTTTTTAGTCACGAAATGAAAACACTAATAATTTATTTGATTGCATATATATTTATTCTTTCATAAATAATAATGGCTTCATTGTAAAATAATACATCGAATTTTTAAACATCGAACGTCAAACTTTTTTAGAAATTAAAATGAACGGATTAAAAGTTATACTTTTCGTTTAAACTTTGCGAATTTAAAATTTAAGAACTTTTATAAAGAAATGTTACGTTAGACAAAATAAAAAGATTGTAAGATTTCAATTGACCCCACCCCATACCCCATGTAAGAAACAATAAGAAATTACCTAGACCCTCCACCCTCCCTCATCAGCTGCTTATGTAATACTTCGGACGCAGTTCCTTATCAGGCACTACGCAAGAAGTTAGATGCAAGATGACACGCATGAAGTTAGCAAAAATCGATATCCTTTTTAGAATAGGATTTATTGCTGAATAAGTCACAGAATAATAATAAAATTCTATTGATGACAATAAAGTGTGTATGTGCCCCCAATAAAAAATGGTTTTTTCAACCTGCCTGTTTATAATTTTATTCTTATTTTTTTTCAAGAGATTTTTGGCCTAATTTATTCTTCAGACTTAGACCTTAAATAATTGTGAATTTTTGTAGTATTTGTTTTTATTGCCAATTCGCTCTTTGAATCGAGTCTCAATTTGTTATGAGTTCGGCATCTATTATTACTCTCGCAATTAGAGAAATTAGTTTTGAGATTTTTAGAGATCAACTTTCATTTCTGTTTCGAAGGGTGTGACACACACACACACACACACACACACACACACACATGTGTGGTGTTGATATGAAGAAAATAATATTCTTCGGTTAATGAGTTCAGTTCGGTTTTGACTTTCGCATAGCCAAGGCGTATAAATAAAGGTAAAGTGCGAAACGTCACGAACATTGGCAAGTTTTAATTCCTAATTCGAAGTGAGTTAAATATTCTGCGGTGAATATACGTCATATAAAGGATTATCAGTTCTACATATTTATAACCATTTTTCCGTCTCGATCGTCTTCTGGTGTTGTGGGAAGTGACGAGTCGGATGACATACATGCATCCCATTCGGGGTCTAAGATGCGGATTTAGCCTCAGCTAGCATTTCATATAGTTTCCGTTTGTGACTAAAAGTCATACCCTCGTTCATACATGCCAGACTTTCA
>JAUESI010000018.1:8025645-8036289 GCA_032275145.1 Synergus laeviventris | reverse complement strand
TGGGAGGGATAGCAAATTTCTATTCTTTTCTATCAAGAAACGTCTATCCTCTTCTGTCTTTTTACTTCCAACAGGGTTCTTTCTTCTAAAGAACCTTAGCTTCTGGGGAAAAGTATAAGTTGGAGTTTTATGAGGGTTTTAAAATATTATTAATATGTTCCAATATAAAGGCATTACTTGCTTCTTTTCACATGCAATTTCCAATAACTTGAGTTGGGTTTTTTTTATTTTATTTTATTTTTTTTTCTTCGATTACTGGAAATGATGACTTTACGATTTACTATAAAAAAATCGTCTCACTGGTACATTAGGTGATTTATTTGTCTCGAGTACATTTTTATCAACCATCATATGGATATTGTTTGATATTACAGAGGAGGATAATAGAATTTCCCAGACCATTATCATGTTTTATTATTCGAGAATTGGCGCTGAATGCATTCAAGAGAATATACGATAAATTCTCTGGGAAAATTATTTGTCATTTCAGCAATTTAGATGGCCGACCTAATTACATATTGCGGCCTACGCTTTAAAATTAGTACTGAAAACATTATTTATAGGTCAAATTAAGAACACAATTTAGAAATTATTCAAAGAGAATGACGAAATTAAAAATGGCGAAAAATGTGCTGTTTGTATACAGTTCCTTGATGAACAGTTGCAATGGGTTAATAAGCTAAAAAGTTGGAGCGATTAAAAAGAGACCCTAAGCAGATATTTCATTTTTGCGAACAGCCTCTTGGAAATGAGGAGGGGACCTCGTTTAAACTCTGCAAACATCTATATATTTTAATTGAAAATGCATCTTTACTCTTTCCTTTGACGTTGCAAACTATATATTTCCTATTAAAATTTTGTACCTAAACGGTTGTCACGGAAAACGGAGTATTATAGAAAGTTGGTCCAGACGCAGCAGCAGAAAATAAATATTCATGATTTGTTTTCATCACACAAATGTGAAGAAGACCTTTCGGCTTTCGGGCACATGTCGGATAAAATGAAAAAATATGGCGCGCCTTCAAGTTCTTTTTTTCGCCGAGTGCATTCTTTATACTCTGTCTCTCTAGATTCTTGCTGTCATTTGCCACTTTACTTTGTAAAAGTGGAAAAAATTTGTTTATATTTTAATAATAAAAATTTCAAATGTGCAAAATATTTGTAGCACTAACATTGCAAACGTCCATGCCACCAGTTCATCAAAAAATAATAAATTCTCTGCTTTCAATGTAATGCATGTTATGTTACACTTTTTCCCTTATTTTATTTTCAAACAATTTTTCCACACCAAATAGCTTAGTAAACTCTGTAATCAGTAGTCGTTTATTTCATTTTATTGCTTTATGTATGTATAGTTTTCAACTGTTTGTTTCGTTTTGTTTTTCCGTTGTATTTTAATAACTCGTGGATGAAAAATAGGGTGAGCGCTAAAATTTAATATTTAAACATAAAAAAAAATGTAATAATTCTTTACATTGATTGAAAATGAAAAAAATAATATTAATATTAATATTTAGATCGCTCGCTTCGCTCACAAGTTTCGCTTATTATAATTTCAATGTAAAATTAACAATCGAATTTTTTTAAATTTTCATTCGCTGATAGATATAAATTAAAATCTTGATAAACTTTTTTCGAAAAACTAAAACCAACCAATAAAACTAGCAATTTGTGAAACTTTGATTATTAATTAAAATCTCACCGAGTAGTTTGGGTATATCAAATTATAAGGCTTCATTCGCAAGATTCAATGGCTGTCGAAAACAGACGCGGGCTATTCATAAATATCTCCACCAACCCACTGTCACTAACCTTTGTTCGATATTTATTTCTCTTCTACCATTATTTCCTTGATAGGCATTAATAAGGAAACCTTTTGATTTTGTTTGAAAAATGTTTATAAAATAATTGCAAATATTAAACAATTATCATTGTTTATATACCACCGTGAAAGTTTTTTAGCCAAATTTTGACCCCGTGTATTTCTTATTGACAAAAAACCGTTCCCGCGCAGAAATTTTAATATGGATCTGATCGGGGCCTGGTCGGACAAAACTTGGACCCAATCGGGCTGTCTAGACGGGGCCATACTCGAAATGAATCGCGGAATCCGATCAGCGCCTCAATAGGTGGTCAGAAATGGCAACCAGATCTGGTCCCGGCTAAAACCTCAACAATTATCTCTTTCTAACTATTTTACAGTTGTCTTTTATAATAACTTATTCTTATTTCTCAGCTCTGTAAATCGCATCTGAGCGTTGAAAATTTTCACGGATTCATTTTTACAATTTTTGTAAACAATGTAAAAATATCTAAAAAAATTCGGATTCCTAAATTTTTCCAAAGTTATCCACACCATCCCGGTTTTGTCTTAAAATTCGCTTAGAAACCTCTTAAAATTCCTCAAAATTTCAATAAAAAGCTTAGAATCTCTTGTAATTCTTAGAAATCGCTGATATTTATTAAAATTCTACAAAATCTTTTTAAAATCTTAAAAATCTCTTAAAATTTCTCCAAATTCGACGAAAAATGTTCACTACGAACCTTTTGAAATCTCGAAAAATTTCACAAAAATTCCGTATTGTTCCATATTTCCTATAAAATTCGGACTGAATCGAAGTTAATTCGGATTCAAGTTTTATCCTAAATGGAATCCGGACGAAACCGGAAAATTTCAAATTCTACTTTAGAAAAATATTAACTCTGCGATTCCATATTTCGAATAAATTCCGGACACATGAATTTTTAAGTACTTTCTTAATTTGGCCACGAATTGTCGAAAGTTGATCAACAAATGACCAAGAAACGACCACTTTACATTAGTCAATTACTATCATCAGTTTTGGTACATTTTCAGAGGATTATTTGAAACTTGAAAATGACTTAGGATGTTATTAAAAATGTTAAAATTGCAATTTAAATTCTTACGGGGAGTGGAGAGAGGGTATGGAGTGTATAAGAAAGTACCATATATTATCATTGTGTAGTCTAATTAATATTTTTCCACAGGTCGGTTTGTGCTTTGACATGTTAACCGCAAGGATATTGCATCAGAGGTTCAAGCTTGCGTTATATGCAAATACGGAGCATTAAAGCTCTTCAACAGTATTAAAATACCAATTGCATTTTTTGCGTTTGGTGGACACACAAAAACAAGGTTTTAACGTCGCAAGACTCGCATCCGCCATGTCGTCAGATATATTTCATCCTCCCTTTTACCTCCCTTCTTCTTTATTTATGTGTGCCCGTAGAACCTCGAGGGGTTAATTCCGGAAGAGGCAGATTAAAAATTGTCTACCTTGTACAGTACATTCAAGAGACTTGCAATCCTAATAGCAAAGAGAATTTTTTATTAATCGTACAAAAGGCGAATGAGCAAACTGGGAAGCTATGTCAGAGAAATATTGGCATGTAATTAATTTTTTATTTCAAAACGAGGTTTTCTAAGCTTAAACACAATAATTTTCAATAAAAATTTCGTTCAACTCGTCTATCGTGTTATGGGAAATTTTTTTTAATGTGTTCGATATTACTGTTATCAAGTTCAGTTCAAGTCGGGTGGTCCTCGAATTGAGTTTACATCATTTCTCTTCAGCATCTGCGTCTCTCCTTCAATAATGGCTTCACTTTGGAGTAACCACAACTCCGTTTTTCCAAGTACTACTTTCTATGAATGATATTTTTCAACATCAAGAACAACGTAAACGGTTGTATTTTCCAATTTATTGGGGATTATAGAGCTTTTCATATTTCATTCTTCCGGCTTGCTTTTCCAAATAATTCACTTCTTAAGCAGATAATTTGCATTTAGTTTTCCCCCATTTTCGAATCTAATTTTAATATACACTTCATATTTATTATTCATCGATTGTAAACATCTAAACATTTGAAAATTTTATTATCACAATATACCTCCTTGACTGAGAAGTGCAGGCTATGAAATATGGCTGCATGAAGGGTTAACGACAAAACTACCCTACCTCCACCCCCAAGTGGAAAGGGTAGTTTCAAGTCTGACAAATGGAAGGAGTTGAATAAAAACGCGTCAGGCCTGTGGGGCTTTTTTAGTCTAGCCAGGTCCTCGAGTGCTAACATCCTTGAGCCGATCCCCTTCACTTATTCTGTAGGGCTATATAAGAAAAAATTTTCGTGCAATGCAGAATACAGTTGCAAACTACGATACAGTTTTTTTTTATAGATTGGGTAGCAGAAATTTCCCCGGGATTTCTGGTGATTTCAAGTGACTTTAAGGAATTTCAAGGGAATTTAAAGGATTTTGAAAGTCACATCTCGCGCAAAAATCTTGATAGCTGCTTTAAACTCTTCATGGAGAGATTTAAATAGAGGATTTGAAGGATGTATTTGAATCTCGAGTTCGAAATCTAGAGTTCGTTGATAATCTCGTGATGGCTGATTATTTTCAAATTGTGGCCCATATGTTAGTATTCGTAACTTGTCATTAGGTTCATATTTTTTCAAACACGCAATGCTTCATTGCTAATAGGTGACGTGTCGTTTTCCTTTTCCCACATAGTCCTCTACTCATTTCACCCCTGCGGATTCGTTATGCACATCGCATCGATCACAGGATACAGGAGGGACAAAGGAGTATTAATCATTATCGATTTTCATCGATCCCTCTTGTCCAGTGGAGTCTGACAGTTCTTAATCGACAGTAACACGTTGCTTACATACTGATGTTTAATAATGTTCTCATGAAATATTCTCCTCTCAGTTACAACTCTTATTGTTGAAGGATAAACGTGAAAAAATTCCCGACCAAAAAAGCGTATTTGATGATACCATGTGACAAGAAACATTGATGCACTCGTGCAATTTTTACATTCTCATCAGAGAAGGTGAAAATTTGAAGGTACAAGTTAGATTTGTGGAATACTTTTTATCCCCCCCCCTCCATTGTTAAAAGGCCCATTAAGTCAACACCTCTATAATCGAATTTTGGGATTCCGAATACATTATACTTTTTGGGCTTTTTTTGGGGTCCAGAATTCCGCAAAAACCGACTCTCCAAAAGCAACCCTAATTATAGAAATTATATTTTTCGAAATTTTAAGGACACGTTTTTGGGCTTTTTTTAGGCTCCCCAAAAATACAAACTCTGATTTTTGGGCTCTATCCCTTCATGCTAAAAATCCACCGCTGTGTTGCCACGCAGATATCACTTTGCTAAAATATTATTTTTTCAACTTTTTGCAACGGAAATAGATTCTATGATTTTTGGGGAGCCTAACATTTTTTTTTTAAATTTTATTCGGAATTTTGAAATTCTTTTGTGGAGGTGCTATAGCTTAATGGACCTGATTTGAACTGTGAAACATTAATCGTTATAGTTTGCTTAGTCTTTTTATATTTCTCAAAGAATAGTTAATATCGAACGAAAAAATATTAGGTATATAGTACTAGAATAAGAGAACGTACCTTTTGTTCTTTTTCGACATACAGTCACCTTATATTGTCCCCAACAAAATCTCTTTTGCTTATATATTTTTGATGCGATGATTGCAATCGTTTTGAGGCTCACACCCAGATTACGTTCGTGAGATAGCCCAAACAATCATTTCATCATTACATCAACATCAATTATTTGTCGCGATTACACAAGTAACTGCTGGCTGGCAGGGGTTGTATTCAGTACACGCCCTATGATAAATATCCGAGCTTAACTTTATCGGAATATTGCATCGGTATCAAGTAACTGAGTATAAAGGGACCTTGGGGTTAGGAAATAGAATTGTCGGGGTGGGATTGCGCTTCCGCCTTTTCTGCCCTTAACCAATTCTCCAAATTGCTGCTTCTTGTTGATTGTGATTGTTAGACACTTCTTTCTTCTCTTTTCCCCATTTCTTACGTATTTTTTACTTTTCTTGTGTCCTTTACCTAATTGACGACTATTATTAAAGCTTCTATCAATGTTTTTTAACATGTTATATCTAGCTATGAAGAATTTTACTTGGGTCCTTTTGAAGCATTGGAGAGTCTATTTTCACAGCAGATATTATAAATACCTATAACACAGAAAATTAATGTTTACAGATTGTTAAATTCAGAGCATAATAAGTTTATATGGTCTATTACTACATATGAGTAGCACTTCCGCTATTCTCTTGCATTTCTCCCAACCCCACCCTTTTCTATGCAAGCTTTGCACGTGCAGTTGCATGTTTATATGCGCTTGAGCACACCCACTATACGTGATTAAGCATACGCTTATGCTATTGAGCCTCTACTCACGTAATACTAAAATGATATCGACACGATCATCTTTTTCAGAAAGAAATTAATCATCCAACTGGTTAGGTAATTAAGTTGAAAGTTTCGGTTTTGGGTCCATAACCTGTTAGTGTTGCATAAATTAATGCAACTTAAGGACTCATTTGTGGAATATAAATTTTAAATTAAATAGGAAATAAGGTATTCATTATCCATAGTACGATGAAAGAGTTGAGAGAGAGAAAATATTCTTTTAAATTTTGAACATCCACTCTTTAGAAGAAGCAGAATTAGAAGCAGTATTGACAGGGCAACTTTAAGCTTGTCTTTAGTGTTGAATTCAGCACCAATGGCACCCCCTTTCATCTCGAAAATCCTCTCTCTCCACATATCTTTACCCTCTGAGTGCACTCACGACTACTTAGAGGAACGAGGTTGCTTCCACGGTTGATCTGAGGGCTACTTTTCGACATATCACAAAGTCCAAAACGACTTCAGCTAGCTTAAACATATGTCATCAGCTACGAATATTTCTCTCGTTCACTCTGACATTTCCTGCAAATTCTGAAAAATAAGTTTTTTAGATTTGCTTGTCATTCCTTTGTTTTATTAAAGACTAGCAATATAATACGCGCGGGAAACTTGCATATTGAAATTACAATAAATAGTTCTCAAATTTTAAAGCAAATTCAGAGGCCTTACAGACCGGTTTCTATATCCGGTATTGTCCCCTATTTTTAATAAATAGTGTAAAATTTTTCTTTAAATTTTAAAAAAATCTACAGATTATGCAGCCTTCACAGTCGTATTTGTAACTATTTCACCTCTGTTTGATTCATAAAGGCAAATCATTTGAAAAATTATTGACATCGGTATTATAGGATAATTCGGGGTCAATTCTTGTCAATTTTCAAATTCCTTGAAATTACTTACAATCATTAACAATGTTTTTAAATCTTTGAAATCCTGTAAAATTTCTTGTTAATTGCAAAAGAAAACTTTTTAAATTCTTTTGAATTCGTAAAAAATTTTCTTAAATTCCTCTTGAATTCACTTGAATTATCTTTGATTCACGTGGGAGTGATTTTGAATTGACTTTAAATTTTATTTATTTCACCTTGAATTTGATTAAAACCCTCTTGATTTATTGATGGTCCTTTGGATTTCTTAAAAATTCCTTTAAATTCTTCGTTCTATAGGTTTAAGTTACTCATTTTTTTTGTAGAAAATTCTCTTTTTTGGTTAAAAATTCAAGAATTCTATTTTTTAATACAAATTGAACCACTTTGATCAAAATCATATTTTTTATTCGTATAGAAAATTTCGACTTTTAGCTGATAAGCCATTTTTTTGGTAGAAAATTAAAATTTCTAGCTAAAAATTCAACTATTCCGTTGAAAATGCACTTTTATCGACGAAAATGTAAATATTTAATTGAAAATACATTTTTTTTATTTAACAGAATCCAACTTTTGGGATATTTTGTGATTATTTTGGATGTTATAGTAAAATTAATTTACATAAAATCTACAGCAACAGGTTTTTTTTCCTTTCTCTCCCGAAATTGAAAAATTTTAATAAATAAGTATCAATAATAATAATTTTTTTTTTAATAATATATATGTTTTTATAATATATATGTATAAATATATAATATATATGCACACATGTTGACTATTTTAAACGGTAATTTTAGCCACATTCTTTTTATTTAATAGTTTCTTTTCAAATCTCCAACATCAGGAATTGAATTTTTAAAAGCGAAGGTCCATACAATCTACAATATTTTACAATATAAATAAAATTGACTTAGGGTGGATTCCTTCATACCTTTGCATAAAGCTCATATCTTCCAAACATCAACCCTCACAATCCTGGCAAGAGTCCAAATTCAGAGATCTCTTCCCTCCAATAACTGAAATAGTATGAATCAATTTTTCTCTAAATATTCCAAATTGTGTTCGCTGTAATAATTTTTATAGAATCTTGGATTGCTCTTTAGAATCAGACTGTCTCTTTTCTCAGTGCTTCGAAACCTCGGACGCAGTGGTTGGCTGTATAATGCAGGGTCCAGAGAATGCCATTTTCCCAAGAGACTCACCTCAAAGGGTGGTGGCGAAGTTACATAACCCCAGTCCTTACCCATACCCTGCAAAACTCTATATTGAAAAGCACCTCAAGAAATGGAAAAGCTTCGACAGACTTCTCCTACGATGAGAAAATATAGAGGTCTTGACAGAGCTAAAGTGACCTCTGAAAATCTTAAAAATGTATAAAGGCGCTAATTCTCTGATAGCATTTTCAATACCGGATTTACTCTTCAATTGAATCTTAAATTGATCATGATTCTTTTATTCATTTTTTTACAATATTGAATTAACACCATTGCGAGAAAAATGGTTGTGGAACTTATCATTAGATCATAGCAATTGTATTACTATCGGAAAAATTCCTTCGGACTATTAGACATTTCTTGTAAATTCAATACTTACTATACATTCTGAGTTAAAAGAAATCGTTTTTTTTCCAGCACATGATTTCAAAGTTACTTTGAGCTGAAAATATTCAAAAGAAATTAGTTAGAGTAATTGGATAATTTTGTTTGATTTGAAGAGGCAGTTTACTATCTACTGATGTTGCTTTCTATAGTTCGAGGAAATTTTAAAGGAATTTTGAATGGTTTGATTGAAAATCCGCCGTAGAAAGTCGTGTTCTGGATATGCATACAAAGTTGACCACGCGGAATGTGTATAGAGCGATTAGTGCATTTCAACTAAATTCATGAAACAATCGAATAATCGATTGCTTTGTACATCGCAGTGTGTTTCAATACGTGCGGTTGCACCAAAGACTCTCGTGAAATTTATTTACCAATGTTCGCCAATAGGTAGACAAATTATTTGCTTCTCGTTATTTCCAATTTTTACCTTAGCCTCTACTCTGCAATTTTCCACTATGTTCAAAACAATGAAAACACTTGATCACAAATTCTATAAAATATTACAACGTAGATAATATTTTATGTCATGTGCGCCTTAAACAAAGATATCAAGTTTCTAGAGTAAGATTCTTTCATTTTCCGAGACAAGTACTTTTTATATCTTCAAGTCTTTACAGTATAGAAGACTTCTTTCACTTTATTTAACACTGCATGGAAAAAACCGCTATCGTAGTGACAATCACAGAAATAGTAAAATGTGGTACAACTACAATTTGGGGTTGTCACAACCACGATTGTGGTTGCCGTATCCGCAACTTATTCTGTGACAATAACCACAACTTTGTAGTAGGGTCGTTCAAAAATGCATGGCAACATTTTTTCTTATACTAGAGGGCAAGATCCCCTTGATTTGATTCGAAATCCGAAGAAGAAATTTCAAGTGAAGCTTTCCATGTAAATTGTATATGGAATAAAATGTAGATTATATATATGGAGTTTGCATAAATAATTCAAAATTAATTAACCATTGTTGATAATAGTGCTCAAAAGGTCGATTTTGTGAAGAATTGATATTTTTTGTTTTAAAGGTAGTTTTCAAGGCACTCTAAAAAATTATTCCAAAAACCGGCACGTTTTAAAATCAAAATCAAAAGTCTTTTTGAATCACCTTATAATGCGAGCATAAATTAATAGTTATATACCATATTTTAATATTACTGTAACAATAATTGAGCTTTTTCCTTTTGCATTTTGTATAGAGGTCTTAGCAAAATTTTTATGCGACATTTCCTGTGATTTAGAGACTTTAAAAAATTTTAGAAGATTCTAATTTTTAACAGATTTTAATAGTTTAAAAAAATTTTGAAGTATTTTGAAGTATTTGAAACAATTTTTATGGTTTCTTAAAGAATTTATTTGATTTTATGGAATTTCAAAATATTCTAAACGATTGCAAGACATTTAGATTTACTTTAAAGAGTTTTTATTTATAACGCAGAAAGTTACTTTTTTGAGTGAAAAAGAATTTTCATCGCCTCTCAGTTTGCTGGGTGTTTTTCCCTTTTATGTTTCCCCAGAATAAGTTCAGAATGCTGTCCCTACGATCCACCCCTAATCGATGAATCCAGAGCACCGATCATCCCTCTGCCACCCTCTGGTTGTATAAACGTGTGATTATAACGAAAGTTGCTAGAGATCCTGACGCAAAGGGCGAAAGGAGAGGCGTTACCCTTCAGGGGATATTCACCCCTCTAGGTTAAAGGGCGGCTCCCCGAATCTCTTGAGGGCTGGCACGAAAGGGATTCCATACCGATGTTGAAACAGAGAATTCTTTCATGTCAACTAGACGGTTTTACTGACTTTTACAAATAAAAACTAACCAGGTGTGCCGGATCTAAATTGAATGGCGTGCCGAGCTTGCAATTTGCTTATACTCTCTACTGATTATTATTATTATTATTATTATTATTATT
>JAUESI010000018.1:7954205-7995009 GCA_032275145.1 Synergus laeviventris | reverse complement strand
CACCCTTTTTGTAAACCGGCAGTTACACGTTTGCACCTCGGACTGAACGGTCCTCTCATAGAGGAACAAAATTGTATTGACCTCACGTCGATATGTACATAAACTACTTACGATTATAGTTACCTTTATAACTTTCTTCAATACATTAGTGTAACGAAGTTTGTTGTTTTTTTAATATTGCACCTTACCGTGCAAACATTATGGTTAATTGAAATTTTCAAAAAAGAGAAACAAAAATTTCTTGTGTCGAGACAAATTTCTATATTTTAAAAAATATATTAATTACTCAATGCTTCCTTTATAAGGAAGCAAATTATGTTTGCGTCCAAGAAACTCATTGAATACTTACATATATACTCATTGAATGAGTGTAGGAGTTGATACTTCCCCCCCTCTCTCTCTCTCTCTCAAATTTATCCATATCTGATGGATTCAAAAATATTCTTTCAGTATTCTTAGTCACTGGTTTCATTAATCGTCACTAAACTACTGGAAATTTCTGTGGTTTTTCACTGATTCGTCTCAGTGCATTCTCACTGAATGAAATCTTGAAAAGAGAGTTACTGCGAATCAGTGAAGTTTCACTGATTTTTCACTCATTTAAGCTATTAGGGAAAAAGACATTGAAATTTTCTTTTTTTCAAATCTCTTAAAATTTTCACGGAATCTCTTAAAATCTTTTGGCATCTTTTGAAATCTCTTCAAATTTTTTGAAAGGCTTGAAATCTTAAAATCTAAGAATTTCCTTAAAGTTACATAAAATCGCTTAAAATTGAATAACAAAATCTTTCGCATGGCACGAAGAAATCGATAATATCAATTTTTTCTGATGAAAAAACCAAAGTTTAGAAAAATATGTATAAACTTCAAGTTAGATTGTATAATGTATCGAATATTGGTTTTAAAATTTAGTAATTTCATTAGTAAAAATGCTTTAGATGACGGAATTCTTTTCAAAAGTTTCCATGTGGAAATCTGCCAAATGGAGACGTCTAACCCTGGAATTTTCGCAGAAGAGAGAAACGAGCAAAGTGCCAAGCAAAATGGTTTCCTAAAGCGTAAAAAGCATCACCAAAATCAAATAAAAAAACCCTGAAAAAAAACACTGTTAGCGAGCCCAGCCGACCGGAAGCCATAATTAATATTCAGGTATTAACTTGCGTCTGTGCCCTCTTACCTCATCATAGTTTCTCTAAGCAGCGTTTGTCCTGTGGCTGGGGAGGATATTGAGGGTCTTTTATTTTCTCGTGTAATAAATTTGCATTTCATTCTCGCAACAACGTTTTGTTGAACGTTACTGCCGACTAGCTGCCATCCAACTCATAATCAGTCGCGTGGAAAAAGTCCTGCAGAAGCAATGGTGTATGATATTAATTTACTTTATCGATTTTTTTCTATTTATTTACGTGCCAAGTGCAGGCAATTGAAAATCTGAAGCTTTAATATCGTATTTAAATTTATAAAATAGTATTTATCGTTGCCAAGAAAGGCAAGGTTTTTGAACTCGCAGATAGTAAAATTGTATAAGATTATCCTCTGTAAAAAAAAGTTAAAAAAGTGATGAAATGTCTCGAAAATCTCGCATACACTGTTGTTGCAAAGCGTATTTGTTTGCTCATTCCTTAAAATTTGGTCAAAAATTGTCATCTCTTAAAATTCGTTAAAATCTTTTACAATTTCTAGAAACCTCTTGAAATTCCTTAAAATGTAAAATGCCTTAAAATCATTCTAAATCTCAGCAAACTCTTTGAAATCCTGAAAATTTCTACAAAATCTGTTAAAAATCAGAAAAATCTCTTGAAATACCTTAATATTACATATTAAAAATCACACCAACTTCCATAAAATAATCCTTCAAAATTCCACGATATATTTTTAAAATAATAAAAAGCTGTGAATTCTCTTGGAATTATTATAAATCTCATACAATTTCACAAAATCCCTAAAAATTTCACAAACTCTTTTAAAAATCATTAAAATCTCTTAAATTCTTATGAAATTTCTGAAAATTCTGCGAAATCTTTTTGATGTCCTAAAAAAATCTTTTGAATTTCGTATATACATCACTTGAAAATGTTCAAAATCCCTTAAAATTTCTAAAAACCTTTTGAATTTCCTCTCTAAAAAAGTGGTGGTTCTCCCTTAAAAATATCTAAAAAATCTCGTATATATTATTGTTTTAAATATTGATTGGCTTTTAAATGACTTGAAGTTGTAAGAAGTAAAACAAAACAGTTTGCTATATAGTAACCGTAAAAAGGGGAAAATATTATTCATTAATATTTTTTAAACAGTGTTTATTTGAGGTGCTGAATTTCGTACTGAGCAATAAAAAAAATATGAGACACCGTTGTTATATCATGTCTCCAATTTTGAGAGGCTGACATTCGATACAATATATGCCACAGGCGGCTACATTGTGTACGTATTTTGAACGACCGGGAGGCCCTAAATTTTGCATCTGAATGCAGTATATAGTGGGACGAGATGGTATTATCTGAGTTCATGATGTGCCCTACAATGGCGGATTTACTCGTTTCTATACTCACTATGGTCGCTTTATGCTTCTCCAAAATATTCTTCTCTCGAGACTTCGTCTTCCGTAAAACATTTCCTCCAGGAAAAAGAAGCAGCGGTTTTCTCCTAAGACTTTCAATTTTTCACTATACTTCATGAATACCAATAATATCCAATAATAAAAGAAACTACACTTTCTCTCAATTCTGAATTACTTAAATCTTACCAACTGGTGTAAATAGTGCGAAGTCGTTTATTTAAATTAGTAAAAAAATCACTAAATCAAGTAGTAACAAAGACGACCTAAATAAATTTATAACTCGTTACTAAATGAATTAATTACATTACTACTAAAGGAAGAGGCCCATTAAGACAGCACATCTACAATCTAATTTCGGCATTCTGAATATATCATAATTTTGGGCTTTTTTTGGCGCCAATAAAAATTTTTGGGCTCCATTACATTTTTCAAAAAAAAAATCAATTTTGCTGTCCAACGTCTTAAATAAAAAAGAAAAAAAAAACTGTGCCATAATTTTGAGTTTTTTTAGGCTCCTGAATTCCGCAAAAAATCAACTTTCCAAAAAAAACCCTTAGGTTCCAAGCTTAATTCCATTTTGCAACGGAGCTGATATAACATTGCTGAAAAATAATTTTTCTAACTTGGTGCAAAGGCAAAAGAATCTCTTTTTTTTTGTTTCTTCAAAAATATCAACTCCGATTTTTTAGCTCCATCCCTTCATGCCCAAATCTACCCCCATGTTACCAGGCAGATATATTATTTAATTGTCGAAAAATAATTTTTTCTTCTTTTTTTCTGCAAAGACAAAAGAGTCTTCATGCCAAAAACTATCCCATTGCAAAGTTTTCAAAGTAGGTATTTTTGAGGAGCCTAAAAAGGAGAGACTCTTTTCCCCTTGCAAAATTTAGAAAAAATTATTTTTCAGCAATGTTATATCTGCGTTGCAAATGAGGGTTAGTTTGGAGCCTAACGGTTGTTTTTTGGAGGGTTAAATTTTGTGGAATTCAAGACCCCAAAAAAAAAGCCCAAAAATACTGTGCACTTCATATTTTTAAAAATAGAATTTCTGTAATGGAGGTTGATTTGGGAACTGAATGGTTATATTTGGAGATATGCATTTTATGATTATATTTTTTTCACCATTTTTAAAAAGTAGAAATTTAAAGAGATTTCAAAATATTTCAAATGGGGTCAAGGGATTTCAAGAAATTTCAGCATATTTCAATAGATTTAACAGATTTTAAAGAATTGAAAAACATTTTTCGTTTTCAAACTATTTAAAAATCTTGAAACTTTTTCTAATTTTTTCAGATTCCTTGAAATCACTTGAAATCTCTAGAAATCCTTTCACATGCTTTGATAACTCTGCCATTTCTTGAAAATTCTTAAATTTTCTATGTTCGGTTAAAGTCCTTTGAAATTTTTTAATAGCTTTAAAATCCCTTGGATTAATTTACAAATATTTTTAAATAAACGAAAATCTTGAAACTCTTTTGAATTTATTTGAAAATCTTGAAATTCATTCGAATTCTTTTGAAATTCTTTTAAAATTCTTTAACATCACTTGAAATATGTTGAAATGTCTTTAACATGTTTCAATATAATTAATACCTCTTTTTTATAATATTATTTTTTGTCAGAAAAGGAACTATTTAAATAATCAAATACTGTAAGTAAAATGAATCCAGTATAGAACTAGGAAAAGCTAGCCAGGAGCCTATTGATTAGGAACCTATAAAAATTTATGCACGGGATTGTGATATGGTATATATTGAGAAAAAACACATCGCGGTCTTATCGCAAAATCATCGGCAGCAGGTGTCGAGTCGAGCCGCCTAGCTCATTTGCAACAGATTACCGTCCCACCGCTCAATGATTAATACTCCGGTTGTGCTGAAGACACCCTCTTTAAGGAGAGGTAAATGTGAAAGCCTAGCAACAACTTCCGGTTCGCGTGGTTTACATTCGCGAGTAGTCATCCGGAAGTAGTGAGAGGTACCCTCGTCAAGTAAACTCCATTCTACATCGAGGACATATGTCCTCAACTTGTGTATACTTGTGCGTATTTCTCACAATCGTGCAGTCGTCTAAACCCCAAAACGCTTCAGTGCAGACAACCCCCGTTCTGCAAAAGCCCCCCTGACATTGAAAAGCGCAAAGCCACCGAAAGCCGACTTTACGCCCGAATTATACGAGCATCACAACATAACCTTTGTAACCAGCCATATGTTCTCTTTGCGGTTTTTAAATTCTCAAGCTGTGAAGACGATGCATATTTTCTATGGCACTCTACTTTATATTCATTATATTTTTCTGAGGGTTGAAAAAATAATTAGGCGCTCAATTTTATGAAAAAGTTCTTTTTATGTAAAAATATTCTTTTCAGACACTCTAATGTTTATTTTCTTTGAATATAAGTTCAAATGATAAAGAATCAAGTCAAACCATGCCCGGCAAGCCTAATTTTATGTTTAGCAATTAAGTTTTGTAAACCTATATAAATTAAGACTATATGTTGAACATGCAAAGCGAAACTTACAATTCCAGGAAGAAATCAATACGCGGCGACTCGCACCTGTCGGAAATTTACATACGCTTTGTTATCGATGCCATGTGGTCCATGTTTAATGTTTACACCCTAGCGTACAACCCTAATAACCTTTCGCACTACTCAGAATTGTAATTATGTTTCCTTGTCATGCATTGGCAATCCAATTGTGTATCGACAAACACGCGATGCTTGTTTATTTTGCGTTAAGCCGGAGAAGGAACGTACCAAGTTTCATCACCCTCTTTCCTTCCTTATCTATTGATCTATTTTTTTTAAATATAAAATTTCAGGGTAACTTTCTATCTTGCCATCTTCTTTGACTTCATCTTATTTAGCGATTTGATACAGTAAGTTTGTAAGTTTGCCAAACGATACTACATACTATAGATGATCCATGTCCATTTTAGAATAGGACCAGCAACTATGATTTGAGCGCGATAAATTTCTCGTTTTCGCACTCTATTTGCTAAAAAAATTGAGATGGATTTTATAAGGGATTTCAAAAGTATGCAAAAAATTCTGAATTAAAAATTTGTTTAATTGAAAAACTTGTAATTCCTTGCTTGATTTCAGGAATCTCAATAATTTTTATAAAATTCCTTAAAATCCCTTTAACATCCTACAAAATCTTGATATTCTTTGACTTTCCTTCAAATTCCACAAAATATCGTTATATTCCTTTAAATTACTTAAAATACTATGAAATTTATATATGTTCTTTAAAATTCCTTAAAATGTCGTTATATTTTTTTAAATTACTCAAAATCCGATGAATTTTTATAAAAGCTCTTAAAATTCCTGAAATTATCATGGAATTTCATAAAATACCTTGAATCCCTAAAAGTCCTTAAAATTATTTTAAATCCCTCAAATTCCTTTAAAGTCCTCAAAATTTCTTAATGTCCCATGAAATCCAACTTAAAATTACTTAAAAATCTACAAAATATCGTAAAATTCCTTAAAATTATTTAAAACCCCATGAAATCGCAGGAAATCCCTTAAAATTTCTGAAAATCTGATAAAATTTCATAAAATCTCTTGTGTCCCTGAACAGTCCTTAAGATCACCTAACATCTCATAAAATCCCCCAAAACACCATAAAATTCAATGAAATTTCGTGAAATTCCTTGAAAGTTTCTAAAATTACTAAAAATCTCTCACATTTCATTAAACCTTTTAAAATTACTCAAAATCCTATGAAATCTCATGAAATCCCTTAACATTTTTGAAAATTCCAATAAATTTCGTAAAATTCTCTTAAACTCCTTCACATTATTCAAACACCTATATTCAATCTATATTAAAATATCGGAAAATCCCTTGAATTTCCTTTTTAATTCCCAAAAAATATCATCAAGTACTTTAAAATTCATGAAAATTCAATGAAATCTTGTCAAATATCTTTAAATTTCTTTAGTTTCTATAATTTCATAAAATTCCTTGAATTACCGTGCAATTTTTAATATTTCTAAAATTTCAATTTTCATATGGTAAAATTCTTATTCTTTCTTTTAATGTAACCTTTTTGATAGCAATCTCGTTTTTACCGGGATAATAATTTGAAGAGAGTTTTTAAATTCGACACATTGACACAATTCGCGCAATTTCCAGACAGAAAACCAATCAGGTTTTCGACAACAATGTGCTCAATATTTTGGAGCTTAACATATATGGTAACGTCATTTTTTAGATAAAAATAGCTATATAGTGATGATATTGTTTTATTTCAAATGTCAACTTTGAAACTGAAATATAGTTGTGGAAATTATTTTATAATTATTGCCACAATCAAGGTGTGGCTTCTGTGAATCAAAATCCTGGTTGTGGCAACCACAAATGTGTAGTTGTACCATATTTTACTATTTCTGTGGTTGTCACAACCGCATAGAGTTTTCTCAGTGAATGAGTAAAATAGTTGCTAGTAGATCGAGTTAGATCGTGTTAGGTCGATGATCGCTTAGGTTCGAAGTGAAAACTTGCGTCGTGCCAGACTCGAGGAGAAAATTTCGATGATGTCAGCCAGCAACTAAAGCATGGGTCGGTATAATGCAGGTGGTACAAACGGACAAAAAAACCTGCGAGTATTGTCGCGCTAAGTATAGCTATCTAGATGCGGACCAGCCCGATGTGATGCTGGAAGCAATTCTCATTTGTTTATCCTCTTTTTAATCCAGCAACGAAAGTTTTCGGATTCGTATTTCGTTTCCTTTATATAATAGCTTTCACATCAGATCCGGACGAGGAACTCCCAAACGTCTAGCATTATTGAATCATCCTAGTTTTCTAATCATCAGGACTCCCTCTGCTTGCCTTTATGGATGCTGAGACGTAAAAAGAGCAAACCCTCTAAACACGGGGATATCGAGCAATATGACTGAAATGGAGAAATAAGTATATATAGATGAAACCCGTTTTGTATTGTACTTATACTGATCGATTTTTCAATATTAATTAGCAGAAATTTACCTAGTGATGCCAGGGATTTTTTAGAGATTTCAGGTGAACTTAAGGAATTTCAAGGTATTTTAAATTTTTTAAAGGTTCTACGTAATTTTAGGGAATTTAAAGAAATTTTAAAGAGACTTCATAAAAGTTGTGGGATTTTCAACGGATAAAAAGTCTTTGAAAGGTTTTTTAAAAAAATGTAAGGATTTTTTTGTATCAAACAAATTTTAACACAAAGTAATTTTTTCGTCAATTTAGCCTGGGCCCTTATACTAGAACCGTATTGAAATTTCTACTCGGGATATCAGAGAAATAATGTTTGTTTTATTCAAAAAACTTTTTTGAGTTAATTTTTAAAAGAGTTCAAAAGTGTATCATCAAAAGGATTTTCAAAAGTTTTCTATCTATTTCACAAAATTTCACTAGTACTTTCAAAATATGCAATTATGTATCTTAAAAAAAGTTTAAGGGCGTGGAGGCTTTATATAAATAGATTCCAGTAGGTACACCTTTTACCCTGAAAATCTCATATTTTTTGCAGCAGGGACTCGGAGGTCTGAAATCATCTTCATGCTGTAGTTGATTTATTTGCAAGAGAAAGAAAATGATGATCTTATAAAGAAATTGCTCTAAAAACAGAGCAGAGATAAATATCTACCTCCATATATGACATTTTTATTCACGTTCATTTTTTCGTATACAAAACTTTCATCGCGTTCTTAAAAATGACAAGAGTGAAGTTAATAAAAAAATGTATTCCTGAGAATGTATATATACACTACAGTTTAACTCATACGTCAAGAAGATAGACAATATTTCACTGTAGTCGAGCAGAATTCCATACCTATGCATAATTCAAAAGGAAACTCTCGTAGATTCAGAGTTTACTTTATCTTTCACTTATACCGAGACTGTTTTGAATCCAATGTTGCCAAAATAATTGAACTTTGAATATTATTCAATTTAGCGGGTTCTATTTCTGATATGATTTAACTATAGAGTATTTTCATTAAAAGTTTCTCTCTGCAAGTTCTAAAAATGGATAAAAAGTGCATTCGTCTTCGGGTAGAAATTGTATTTTAAAACCCAAGTCAGGTTCTAACTAGTTTACCCCACTTTTATTAGGAGTCTAACTAGAAAATCTAACTATCATTTCGGCATTTCAAATAAATCATAATTTTTGGCTTTTTTTGGCCATTTGTTGAAAAATGTAAAATTGATTTTTTTTTAAATATAAAGGAGCCTAAAAAATTATATTTGTATTATAGAAAACAAAGTAAAAAGAATTAATTGTGCCATAACTTTGGGTTGTTTTTGGGCTCCTGAATTCCGAAAAACCAACTCTCCAAAAACAACCCTTATAGGTTCCAAACGCAGATATAACATTGCTGAAAAATAATTTTTTCTAAATTTTGGCAAAGGCGAAAGAATTCCTTGAGAGTTATTTGTACTGAATTTTTGGAAAGAAAAATTCATAATTGATGAAGAACTGTGACGTACAGGTTATTTCGAACATCGTTTTTTCATTTCACTCCACTGTCGGTAGATTTTGGCATAAAGATATGAAGCCCAAAAATCAGAATTGGTATTTTTGAGGAGTCGAAAAATAAGAGACTCTTTTATCTTTACTAAAAGTTAGAAAAAATCATTTTTCAGCAAAGTCATATCTGCTTGGCAAAAGAGTTTAAAACCTAAGGGTTGTTTCTGTAGAGTTGAATTTCACGGAATTCAAGAACCCAAAAAAAGCCTAAAAATAATGTGTTCATCAAATTTTGAAAAATATAATTGTAATGGGGGTTGATTTTGGAATTGAATGGTTGTTTTTGGAGAATTTGATTTTGCGAAATTCAGAAGTTCAACTATTTTTATTAGTACCCAAAAATAGGCCAAAAGTATGCTGTCCTAGTAGGGCAGCAATTTATTTATTGTTTATTAATATATATTATATATTTATGCTGGTTTTGCATGGACGTATTGAAAGGCTGACAATAAATCAATGAATGAGTTGTTAGTAAAAATCGCCCCGAAAAGAGACCCCCTCCTTAACACACGATTCAACAACACCAAGTTAATTGCACCATCCTGAGTGACTCAGAGGTCTGCGGGTCATGCTCGCAGAAATCTTCTCAACGTCAAAGGAAGTCGTTGTCTTAGTTTAGGGCTGAACAAAATTAAATTCTTTATCCTATCTTAGCGTCTGGTTCTTGTTTATATGAACGTAAAAATGTAATGAATAATTTAATAAAAAAATGATATTTCTTATCAAAATTTTGCAGATGTAATGCTAGTCATTATTTATTGTATTCTTTTTATGATTAAACTGCCAGTTTCTTCATTACTTGCGAAATTGTGGTAAGAAGAAATAAAATAAAGAATAATGGCTTGTATTCCTGTAAGGTTGAAGTTTACGAACTCGTAATAACTTCTTCCATCAAAAAGTACAGATAACATCATTTCAAGGTGGTTAGTTTTATCGATTGCAGTCCAAGCTTCTCGAATTGAGATTACGATTTTTCTGAGTCTCAGCAGCGCTGTAACATATTTCATTACAATTTTAATGGATATTTCAATGAAATAGCTATAAATAAATAGTTTTTGTAACCCTCGGTTAAACTGTAATAAGCTTTTAAAACTTATGTTCCTTCATGAAAATGTTTAGAAAGCGAATTTTTATGTTTGAAATGCGTATTCACGATCTGATAATATTATATTATGTAGAATAGATAGATTATCCATTTGAAATTGGGTTTTAAATTAAAATTCCAAAAATCGAAACAAACTTTTTGAGAGTCAAATAATTCGTCAGGAGATCGAAGTTTATATCAAAGAAGGTTATTTTCATTGACTGCACGCAAGCAGTTGCAATTGCATAATACTGTGCGTAACTTATGAATTTCATTGATGGTTGTAGAACATAGAAACACCTTCATTATATTTAATGTTCAGTGTCGACCTTGGGAAATATCGCGTAAACGATTTTCCACCATTTTTTTTCTATTAGATTTCAAGAGACTAAACAAATTTTAAAGAATTAAAAAATATTTTTCATATTTTAAAATTACTTAAAAATCTTGCAACTCTTTTGAATTATATTGAAATTGCTTAGAATAATTTGATTTAAAATAATAATTTTGATTTATATTCCTTAAAAATTCCTTAAAATCAATTGAAATGTCTCTAAATTCCTCAAAATATCTTAAAATCTCTTAAATATCCTTAAATTCTTTACAAATATTTTTAAATACTTTGAAAGTTGTTAATGTAAGGCGATGAAATACAAATCCAACCAATAAGTGAAGAGAGAATGTGGCTTCTATTTTCGATCCCACATACAAATTTTAATATGGATTTGAATTTTGGCTAAATCCGGCCATCTAGACAGGGCCAGACTCGAAATGAAACATTTAAATTTATTTTTATTTCTCAACTCTGTAATTGTTTTTCACTTATTTACATCCCATATTAATTTGAGGTCATGGAATCTTACAATTTCTTGTTTAAGATGTATCATCAATCACAAATTGACATTATAATAAATAATGCTATAAACTGTGCAAGTATGTACATACAATTTATTTCGGAGGATGTACTGCATTATGGTCCAGTTAGGCGAATGCATTACTCCTTAATAGACTATGGCGTACTAACACGACAACAATTATTACAATCAGTTGGAAAATTGATACACGGACCTATATATCGTGACGCAATTATTGATATCAAACCCAGAGGTTTAGAGGAAACGTATACTGTTGAAGTAAATATCCCACTGAATCTAAGATTAATAAAACTTAATAAAACACAAAATTGGTATTTGCTTTATTAATGACACTGATTAATTTATTCCGTTTATTATAATTTTGAATACAGATTAGTTTTTTCCAGTGTTGAATTACATTTCGAAATTACAATTAGAAAAATCTGTATGAATTTTAACGTAATGTGTATGCAAATGACTGTGCAAATTTATTTCCATATTTTAGTTATATATAAAAAGCTATTCGTTTGCATTCTTTAAATCTGAATTAGTTAAATTTTACTTACCAATAATGTTTAGGTCTTTTAATTGGATGTGCTGTCGGAACTTTTTATCGATATATGTGTCGGTATAAGGGGAATTCCTTAAAATATCTAGAAATCTTTTGAATTCATTTCAAATCCCTTAAAATCTCTTGAACTCCGATAAAATCATTGTAAATAATTTCAAATCGTTAATAATCTTTTAAAATATTTTAATTCCCGAATTTTGAATGATTTAATTTGAAGTTATTCAATTATTCAAGCGTTCAAAATAAATCTTTAATTTTTAATCTAAAATTACTCTTTTTATGACCATTTTTAGTTGATATTTGCGTAGTTTAGAGGTTTTTCATTGAGAATAAGTAAATTTTAGAACTGCACATTTTTTAATTTTGAACTACACATTTAAACATTTTCGGACTACATAAAGTGTGTCGTATCACACATCATTTTAGGCCCTGTTGTTACTTCATTAAAATTAATAAAATAACTTAAAAATCTATCAAAGCTTTTGGAAACCATTCAAATATTTCATAATTTCATTAAAAACTTCAAAATTCAATAAAATCCATTAAAATCGCATAGAATAACTGCAAATTATTTATGTACTTTTTCCATCGGAATATATCCAATTTTAATTAATTCAATCTTATCCCGTAGGATTTAGTTTTAAATTCACTGGAAGTAGAAAAATTCAGTGGAATTATAATTCTTTAGAATTTTTATAAGAATTTATTAGAATTCTCACAAATAGATTGGAATTCATAGAAAATAATGGTAATTTACAGAAATTCTCTTAATTATTTCAAATTTCTTTGGCATTCATCATATTCGTTAGAATTAATTCTGAATTCCCTGAAATTTATTTGGAATTCTCATAAATTTATTGGAATTTAATGGAATTCATTAGAATTTGTCGAATTTCATTGATATTAGTTGGAATTCATTCTTAAATCTTTACTTTTTTTGGGCTTTAAAAAAATGCATTGGAATTCACAGAATATCATTGAAATTCACTGGAAATCATTAAAATTTTTCGAATTCCATTGAGATTCGTTGTAATTGATTCTGGAATGCACTTAAAATCATTTAAATGTATCGAACTCCATTGAGATTTGTTGGAATTGCATCTGGAATTTAGTGGAATTCTCAAAAAATTCATTGGAATTCACTGTAAATCATTGAAATTTGTCGGAATTGTGTAATTCATTCGGAATTCTCTGGAATTCATTGTGATTATCTGTTATTCATTGGAATTCTAAGAAATTTATTGGAATTCATCTGATTTGAATTAAATTCACAAGAATTCATTCTGCATTCTCCGAAATTCTTTGAAATTGGAATGATGTAGTATCTATTGGAATTCTTTACAATTTGGAATTCATTTTGAATTCTCTAAAATTCCATAGAACTCCTAGGAATTTATTTTAATTTATTTTAATTCACTAAAATTCTCTGAAATTCATCGAAATTTCTTTTTATTTATTGGATTTCACTCGTATTTCAAAAAAATTGAATGAAATTAACAGAACCCAATGGAAATGAATAAACTTCATCAATGCATAGTATTTATCTCTCTATCTATAAATACGTATCAATTCATATGGCTCACGGATTTAAATTGTAATTTCAGTTTTCCAAAGTCTCATATGACAAAAATAACATAGATATTTATAGAAAACAATTCAATTAGTAAGTATAAAACCACTAAATAGATGAGTAAGTTATTCTTACTAATTCACTTTGGTAATTGGTGGTTTAAAAGTGACTAATTCAATAGTCAAATGTTAATGTTAAAATAAATGCACCTTAAAATGTACGTGTATTAACTTTAATACATATTTTCATTTACAAATGTATATGAAGTCATTTAATTAAATACATATGATATTCAATTTCATACAGATTTTCATAATCCACTAATTAACGTTTTCACTTTTTAATCACATTTATGTAAAATGCGGAAAATATAATTTCTTGAGAAAAATTAAGAAAAGTGAAGGGTCTGGTTTCCATTGACAAATAGGTCGTCTTCGATCGTTCCAGTTCTACCGGAGGGCAACTTTTACATAGGAGGTTAACCTTTTAATGATAAGCTTCCTGCTCGCAAGTTCGTGGGTTTAAATTGTTGGACGTGCGAGACAGGCATGACGTCAAACTTTCAGAAAGCTTTAGACAAGGGAAAAAATTCTTCCGCAAAGTAATTCGATATACTTACGAGACCCACATTTGTTCACTATGATATTTTATCTAAAATTGAAGATAAATAAAATATAAATAGAAGCGAAGTGTTGGAGTTCAGAACTTGTACCAGTAAAACAAGAGTTGAAAAATCTTTTCAAAAATGTGCTCAAAAATGTGTTAAAATATATATATTTAATATATAATATATAGTATATTTTCCAGTTTTAAAATTGTGTATAAGGCAATGTATGAGCTGAGTAAAAACATTGATTTGAATGCTTCCTTAAAGTTTTTCTTCTCTAAGAGGAAAGTAAAATTGTAAAGCAATATTGGGAGAATAGATAAATGCAGCAAAGGTGGAATTGTGACGTCACTCTGCGGCAACCCAGTTACAGCTTCGCACCACTATAGGTCACACTGCGGTAAAGAATATAAAGCTGTGCTACCTTCAGAACCTCACATGTCCTAAGAACTTAAAGAAAGATCTGATTTTCTCAAACGAATTGTAAACCAGAATAATAGTCCTCTTACACATTTTATGGACACTGCAGTTCAACCCTATAAGAGAAAGCAGTAAGAGCGGAAAGTCCCTTTGGAATCTGCGGGTAATTTAAAAAAAAATACAATTGCTTATATATATATATTAAAAAAAAAAGCTCCACTTTTCAATTTTTGGTGAATGTTTAAGAATAAATTCAGCTAACACGATAGATAATAATAACATTTTAGAATAATAAGGAAAGTGAGGTTTGAAATTCATGAGAGTTGATGAAGAGAATTTTATTCAAAGAGTAAAATTGTACGTCAAAAGGAAAGCTTTCCTCATTGTAGCGTTTGTTTGGGAAGTGTCAATTCCATCCGTATTCCTCTCGCAACGTTCAGATTATCCGTCTCTTTTAGAATTTGTCCGTCCTTCGTTGGAGTTATCCCATGCGAACGCTACCAATCCTCTTTTGATCCTATACGGTACCAATGCATAAGTAAGGCATTTTACGCCAGTTGGGATAATTCTTTATCGATTCTAACGCGTTATTCTTTGAAAATATTTTCATTGACAACATCCAATTAAATTTTGGCGCGCTCGTGTCAAGAAAAACCTGACTAGAGTCCATCCAGTCTTTTTTACGTATTTCTACTAGAAAATTATCCGCCGCGCGTGCTTAAACGCGCGCCTTTGTAAATCAATTTTAAGAAATTTAATGGATTTTTATTCAGTTGAAAATTCATTTTTACATATATAGCTCTCTCAATCTGAATTATTAAAGTTAAATTTTACTAATTAATATAGCTGTATCTTATTACTAATTCAAATTGTGCGAAGTCGTTTACTATAAATTAGTAAAACGTTAATAATTCCATTAGTAAGAAGAATAAACTAAATGAATTAGTAACTCCTTACTAAATATTTTTCAAATGTTTAGATCCCTTAAAATTTCGCAAAATCTCTAAAATTTATAAAAATATCATTAAATTTCTTGAAATTACTAGAAACTCCTTAAAATTCCACGAAAAAATGTTAATTAATTATAATTTTTAAAAATATCTTAAATCTCCATAAAATATTTTTTACATCATAAAAATATTTTAATATTCGTTAATAAAATTCCATAAAAAACTTTTAAATTCGTCAAAATACTCAAAATCCATTAAAATCACATAGAATAACTGAAAATACTTTATAATAAAAATTAAATTGTGAACAATCCAATTAGTAAAAGTATTAAGTAGGTTGGTAAATTATTCTTATCAAAAATAAGTAAGTTATCTTATCAAAAAAAGTTCCCAAAACCATTTTATTTAAGATAATTTAAGGAATTTTATTCGATTTTAAGGGATTTCAAAGAATTTTTCGATACATATTAAAGAACTTCAAAGGACTTTTAAAAAAGTTCAAAATAATTTAAGAATTTTCAACGACTTTTCACATGATTACAAGGGATTTTTAAAAGAGTTTGAGAGAGTAATATGAAAATAATGTTTCAATATATCTTACAGAATTTCATCAGATATATTTGAAGTGACTCTCTAAGAAATTTCAAAGGATTTTAAGAGATTTTAAATAATGTCAAGTGAGTGTAAGGAATTCCAATGGACTTCTAATTTAAGCCATTTAAATTAATATCAAGAAATTTATTCTAATGTGAAGGAAATCAAATTAAAGCCCTCAAAATTATTTGATATATCTTTCCAAGTGTATTGTAAAAATCAATTTAAATCCTCATTATCAATCAAATCTCTTATCATAATTCCTTAAAATTTCTTAAAATCACTTAAAATATTTTACAATCTTTTAAAATATCGGGCAACTCTGCGGGTACATTTCTGGTAGTAAATAAATGAAAAAATTTTATTTTGGGACATTTGGAAACTTTTTTCATAAATTTTTATTTTAATAAATGTGGAAAAAAAATCGTCAGACTAGGCATCTGAAACTTCAATCCAATCAGATTTACAAGAATTAAAAATAATTTCAAAGAAATATCAAAAGGCTTTAGGTTTTTTCAAGAAATTTCAATACTTTTGCAGAATTTCAACAAATTTTTCAAAATAGTTTAGAAAAGATTTAAAAGAAAATCAAAAAGATACCACGTTATTTCTAAAAATTTTAAAGAATTAAAGAGATTTCAAGATTTTTTTAAGTGATCTCAAAGGACTCGCAAAGATTTCACAGAATTTCTATGTTTGAATGAATGAATTGAAAACCTGGAAATCGTGCATGTGTTTCTGAAATTCCATAAAATCGCTTTAAGTTCGTTAGATTTTCTTAAAATCTTTTGAAATCCTTGCAGATTTCTTGATATATTTGAAATCTGTTAAAAATCCTCTGAAATATGGTACTCAAACATGTTTTTAAATTATTTGAAAATCTGGAAAATTCTCTTAATTGGAGATTTCGAGAATCTGTTTTCGATATAAAATCGCAACCTCTTTTTTATGATAGAATAAAATAATAAAAGGAAGTGATACTCGCGCCTTCCATGCAAAAGGACAAAGACATTGCTGGAAAATGTTTTTAAAAGATTAAATTAAAAAATTGAAAATTTACGTAAATCCTAACGTACATCATGGTGACAGTATAATACTTTAAAAAAATGTCACAACGAAGACAGAACTTTGAACTTTGAGAGTAATTCCCAAACTCAAAGTACCCACAAGTGAAGTATTCCTCGAGTCTTTTGTTGCAAACAATCCCCCTTGAAGTATTCTTTTGCAACAAGAATAGTCTCTTCATTCAGAAATAAATATAGAGCTTAGAAAAACGATATAGAATATGTCATTACAATGATACAAAGTAAATTTTACAGGTCTATATACATTATACTCTCTGCTTCTCTGCGACGCTTCTATATAACAGAGAAAAAATAAAAAAAACATCAGCGTTTTCCGCTTTTTTATGATATTTAAGTTGAATAGAACTGAAGTGATGAATAATAATAACAAAATCTAGATTTTCATTATTGGTGGAAGGTATAGAAATTGTGTGAAACTAGAGGTGAAGATATCGTGCTAGGGAACTTCCCAAAGCGAGCTTGGGGGGCATTTGGTTAACGTGTTAGCTAAATGAACACTTGCGAAATCTCTAAGCGCTTCGCTAATTATGTCTTTAGTGCTTGGGGACAAAGAGCTCTCTGAATTTCCTAGTATTCTGAGGAATCCTAGAACTGTGCTCAAATATACTCAATCGAAGGACTTGGTGATTTCACCAAATTCACAGCCCTTTCTGATCAATTCTCATTGCACTCTATCCTTATTATTATACTCATTAATTTATAATGATGCCTGCCAGTAATTATAAAAGGTTGTTATAATTTATAAATAAATAGCAGAGAAATTTACTCGGCATTTTAATTTCAAGTGACTTCAATTAAGGAATTTTACGATATTTCATAACATTTCAAGGGATTTTAAAGGATTTCACAATATTTTACAGGATTTCAAAAGATTTCAAAACATTTCAAAGGACTCGCATAGTTTTTTCTGATAAATTCAGAACATTAAAGAAGTTCGGCAGTTCACATGGACTTTGAAAATATGTATACATTTTTTAAATCTGCTGACAAAATAAACGACTTACAAAATTTGATTCCGATAGTCACGAGGGCGTGAAATAATAAAAAAAAATAAAAAGTTTGAATACAACAAAAATTAATTGAAAAAGTTTGAAAAGGTGAATTCGAGACTTTTGTGTAAGTTGATTTTGATCTACCATCAGTTTCCTCGCACCATAAGAGGCACTTCAAACTTTTCAATAGTTTCTGCTTCCCTGATGTACACTTTTACTTTCACTTGTTTACGGTCCCGATTTCTCATTGTTTGATTTTCAGAATTGTTGGATTTCTGTAGATTTCTATAGATTTCATTATGATTGTGTACCAACTTTGCCACTTTAGAAAACCAGCTCGTTAACAAATAAATTTCCCACTCTTCAGTCTTCTTGCTTTATTTTCTTATCAATGCATGCAAACACAAAATTGAGTAAAAATTACATTAACTGTGAGAGACCTCGAATTATACGAGGAAGCAAATTGAAAATGTTTGAAATTAGAAATAATAAATATTACCCGTAAAAATATTTTAATATAATCACGCATTTATATTATAGGGTAACGATATAGCGCAGTAATATCTCATTAATATCAATCTTACATTATTGGTATTTCCACCTTAAAATTATCTAATAAAACTGAGATATGGTTCATAATGAAACAGGGCATTGATGAGTTTTCCAAGTCAAACTCAAGCATCAAGATAAAAATAGGGAATTTACAACATTTTTTTGTTTTCAAATTACTTTAAAATCTTGCAACTTCTAAAAGTTTTTTGAAATACTTAAAAATTATTGGAAATTTTTTTGGTATTTTTTGGTATTCTCTTAAAATCCTTTTGAGTTTTTTAGAATCATTAAAAATTATCTCTAAATATTTTGTTTTGAAATTACTTGAGAATCTTGAAACCCTTTTAAATTTTTTCAAATAACTTAAAATCACTTAAAATCTCTTGAAATCTCTTGACATCCTTCAAATTGTCTTGATATTTTTTTAATCTTGTGAAAGCTCTTGAAAATTCTCTGGATTTTACTTTAAATCTATTAGAATTCTTTAATATCATTTAAAATACTTTTCACAATTTTTCAATTTGAAACTATTTAAAAATTCTTTAAAATCACTTGAAATCTATTAAAATCGTTCTAAATTTCTTAAAATCACCTAAAATCCAAGAATAGTTTTTTAATCTTGATGCGGTATTGGCCAGTTTTCCCTACTTGGGGTATTTATCAGTGAAAGCATAATGCGCCTTGTGAGGTCCTTACCAGTTTTCCAGGTTAGGACTACAGTAGAACTAAGAAAAACTGGTCTGGGCCCAATTAGAAGTTCATCCAAATTTCTGCACGTGTATATGAAATTTAATTAGGGGCTGTCCAAATATTACGTAAGAATAATAAGCGCTCTATTTACCTGAAACACTACTATATAAAAGTAAAAAAAAAAATAGAATACAAATTTTTTTATGTTGCGAGGATTTGCAGTAGCAACAAGATTTAAATCTAATTTTTTTAGACGAAGCGAAATCTTCCTTAAGATTGTAATTAAGTTCTCCCTCACAAGCTCTTTATGTAATACTTGAACAGCCCCTTACAAAGAAGGTACCCGGAGGGTCAGTCTTCCGATCAAAGTAAAAACAAAAAACACGTGACTGACACTTCAGTTCGTTCCTTGTTAGAAAATTAAATTTAAGTTTCTTCGATTTTCTCTACTGGGATTTTCGCATAATTGAAAGAGCTGGGGATAGAAAGAGAAATTGAGGGAGGGTATCATGAACAGGAATAGAGGTTCTGCTCCTAATGGTGGAAGGCGCAATCAGAACGATTTCAATATGTCTACTTTATTCACGTTCCGGAATCTTCTCCGCCCCTTTACCACTCTCCCTTGCTGGGTTTTCTGCACAACGAACAATGGTGGCATTTGGCCCTCTTCCAGAATCCCGACACTAGATCTCTCGTGCAAGAAACTTTTTACGAACTCAAACAGCACTTAACTCGTACAGAAATGCACAATAGAAATTCATGCGAGTTCTCTATCAACCTATATTCCATCAACAAAACCTCATCACATATGGTGCTATCCTATTACACTTTGTTAGAAAAGTCCTGTTATTGCGAACAGATACGGCTCGTAAACATTTACTAGTCTCGCGGAATTCGCGTACTACGTTTTTTATCCAATCGCAGGAAACATTTTATCTGGAAACTCGTTTTAAATCGGTTTTGGTATCGGTTTTTCTTTCTCATAAATGACACTTATAGGAAAACATAATGCATATTTTTTCGGAGCGTGATTAAACCCGTGTAGAAATTGCCCCATTTAACTCTATTTAAAATGAGGTTTTGACGAGCCAGCTACCCCCTGCGGGATTTCCATTTTCAATAAAAGTATTTTAATATATGTTAATTAGGCATTTATAAGGGAACGATATAGTAGCAATTTCCCATTAAAACTGATTTTACCCGTGCAGAAATTTCAATATGTATCGGTTTTTAACTTATGGATGGTTTTTAACTCACATCTGAATGTTGACCATTTTCACCCTAAAGTTCATTATTTTCAGTGGTAAAATTGGATCATCTGAAAAATTATTGACATTGGTATAATATATTATCGTATAATTTGTAGTAATTGTCAGTTTGACAACAATTTTTCGGATCATTTAAACAATAGGGAATTCATCATCTTTTAAAGCTATAAGAAAATATTTTGATTTAAGAATTGCAATTTTTTGAGATATTTGAATTCTTTTAAAATCTTCAAAAAAAAAACCTTTAAAATCCTTTCAAATTCCTACTCATTTTTTTAAATCGCTTGAAAAGTTTTAACATTCCTTAATATTGAAAATATTAATAATTATAATATTAAATTTGAAAACTCCTCAGATTCTTGAAAATTTCAACATTTCAAGTCAACACGTGAAATCTCTTTATAAATACCTTGAAATCGTCTTAAAATCTGCATGATTTGCATTGTTTGCAGATCAAATATTTTCGTCTACACTCTCTCGGTTGCAAGTTCAGGATACGTTTGCCAAGAAAGCATCTTGGCTTGAAATTTTCAGAAAAGAATGCGTCAGTTTGATCTTGCTCAGCTCGAAAACGTAAAAATAGAAATGGCTATCTTTTCAGCGAACCCGTTGCCACGTAATCCTTTTGAGAATCGCTCGCTCGCTCCCTGGGTTAGTGGGATTCGGCCGATTCGATTATGGAGATATAGAGTCAAAAGCTAGGATGTTCTTGCATTTTCACGTTCCTGCCTTTGTGTATACGTATAATAAGAAAAGAAAGTCGAGGTGTGTGTTCTTTTTTAAAAAATAAACATCACCGGAGAAACAGGAAGCAATTTCGGTCGGCTTAACAGAGCATATGAAGGCAACAGAATCCATTTCTGAGACTAGCAGAGATTACGTCGTCTACGAAAATGAAGGAGTATCAAAAATTATACTTTGCAAATTGAAACCGCTGACATTTTTTTTACATAGGAATCGATAGTGAAAGAATTTTAGTAATTTTTGTAACGACTTATATAATTATTCTTTAAATGTTCTTCTCTTAAATTTTCTGATTGGATTATTTTGAACTAAAGAACATATACACCAACACCAAGAATATTCCAGTAATTTTTCTGCAATACTACCTATAAATCAGCTAATTTCTACTGATGACGCGAGTAAAAAAAAACTTATTTGTAATTAGAATTGAATCATCATCACTAATAGAAATTCCTATAGTGAAAAATAGTATAACACTGAATAAAATCTACAAAATGTAAGATGAAATCAAGTAGGGAAAACTGTATGGAAATACATTGAATGTGCAAGTTGACTTAGAAAAAAATAAAGAAAATTGATGATACGAGAGAGTAGCGTATTTCTCGGACAAAGACCATGCAGTTTTCTTGCTGCTTCATCGAGTCTAAGTTCAGCAGAGTGTAGTAAAACTGCGAAGACTATGTGCAGATCGTAGACTCACAATTCGTATATACGTATGGCCTACCTATATCTTGAACAAGCTTCTTTCCAAAGTCGAGTCGCAATACGCTGGAATGACAATTTCAAGGAAAGTACATTTAATGCATCAGATTTTTTTTAATTTTCAGGTATTTTCTGAAATTCCCAAGTACCTACGTATATTTAAAGAAAAATTATATTTTAAGGGTTTACACTACCCTGGCGCACGGGAAAATAGGTATAAAAATAAGCATTTTTTTAACGCAGTCATTAAAGATAGACAATAATTATTACTTTACATATATACCTAGTACTTTTATTAATAATTTGAAACAAGAACTAATTTTAAAAAATAAAAAATATCGGAGATATGAGTCAATAAACAAAATTATTTAACCCTATTGATAATATTATTATTATTAACCCTAATTGACTCAATGTTGAAAAAGCAATAATTTTTTTTAAATCAAAATCTATTATTGAATTAAACCTTGATACCAATATTGTTAATAGCCCAATAACTATAATCAATTTTATTACTTTATTAGAATCAAATATTTTATTAAAACGAATTAATAAATAATAACCCTTTTTTGAAAATCTTTGTTGATGGTGTACCTAGTTTCTCTGTCAGGCATTGTTTGAAAAATAATATTTTTTTTGCTCATTTAGAAAAGTAATAGCTATCACGTGACGTAGGGTAATTTAAAAAAAAAATTTGTAGAAATGACAGGTGTTGGGACAAAAAATCTCTCATTTTAATCGAAATATTTGATTTTGAGTTGATAAGCTCGATAGCTAGTATGATAAGGAATAAGTGTTGTAAATTTTAACAAAATTGGTTAAGTTTGAAAAAAGTAGTTTCAAGAAAAACGCGAAAGAAAAAAACTATACGACGCACAGTGGGACTCTGCCGCGCTCATTTCTAATTCCTAATGGTTTTGGCAACCATTTAATAATAATTTCCACAAACTCGTGTGGTTCTGTCAATCAAAACCCTGGTAGTGGCAACCACAAATGAGTAGTTGTACCATATTTTACTATTTCTGTGGTCGTCCCAACCATAGAGTTTTCTCAGTGCATGGAATGCCCCTATGCGTTCGTTTTTCCTAATTGAAATCAGTAGAAATGATAACTAATTAAAATATAGAGAAATAATTTGCGTTACGTTTATTAAGATGTAAAGTATGCCCTTGCTAAGAAAAGTGTCAGAAGGAAATGCTCCTTTGAGAGGTTGGATCTCGGTTGACGTCGTTCTCTTTGTCACTGTATAGCTGCGATTGTTCTCGGTGCGGTTAACAGAAAGTGAGAAGAGGTTGCGCAGTCTGAAATCACTGGCCCTCGGAAGTGAGAATTTTGTAATTTCCCGAGGGTGTAGAATGTCAACCTGCCGAGGACACTAATTTTCGACGTTACACTTCGAAAACGTGCGGCCGGAAATAGGAAATCTCGAGAAAGAAAGAAATCTTTTTCCAGATTCGATAATCCACATCTTCGTAGCCACTTTTCGCTAGCACCTGCTTACTTTTCCTCTCCTGACATCTCTCATCTCCAAGAAATTTCGAAGGTGTCTTTTTACCACTCCGTCACTAAACTCATTTCCTAATACTTGCACACGTTTTTAATTTCCAGTCCAGATCTGAAATTTTTCCATTCCCCTTTTCTGAATAAATAAAATGACATTGCAAGAAAAAAAGTTAGAGATTCAATAACTGGTACATGGCCTTCAATTTAATTGCAATAAATTTCTGTAAATAAAAATAAAAATTCAAGACAAATTCAAAGCAACTTTAATAAATAATTCATCAAATTAAAAGACATGAATAATGTATAGTATGTACATCTATATGGTAGAAAAATGTTTATCATTATCCATCATAATGTTCTCCCCTTTGAATTATCTAGCCAGAGATAAAGTGCATTTTGCCTCTTACCCTCTAGCCTTGACGCCACCCTCTGTCGGGTGTAAAATAAATCAGGGGTACTCCTCTAGATTACGCTGTTGGAACGCATCAGCTTCACGGGGTTCACCACGAAAGAAAAGCGTTTCGTGCGGCATTCGTTTTTATTTATGGTGGATTTACAAAATTGGGAAAACGCCTCAACACCCTACATACAATTCTCGATATGCGTATACATTCATATATCGAGAGGCAATCGATTCGTGATCCCCAGTCCGAAATTCAAATTCATGTCGTTAAATTCGAGCGAGGGGTCGACGAATTGAAATTGTATTCGTTTTGTCGAGCGAAGCCTCCTTTCAAAAGTGATCCATTTTGTTCTTTGGCCATTAGCGTTCGATTCCATTAATCACGCAAATAGAAGGGGATGGTCGTAGAGAACGTTATTTTTCCCGATACCTAATGCTTGGCGATTCTTATTTATTTCATTGCTGCTGCCTCAAGATTGAAAAATATCCGAATTCAATTATCACACAAGATTTTAAATAAATTTAAGGAATTTCAAGGGACGTTACGAAATTGATTTGATTGATATATGTATTGTAATTTATTTTGATAATTTAAATTTATTTAATCTCTTATGATTAAAATATGCCTGTAAACTTATTTATAATAATCCGGAGTGCCGAAATGCCTGAAATTGGACAGTTAAAGCTTTTCCCTTGTTTTTAGAATCATATTAATCATTTTTATCATGTTTTATATTTGGGAACAATTCCCATATGATTTTAATATATAATTGAGACCAATTCTCCATTTAAAACTTATTGTTAGTTGAGACCAAACCCAATTACTTACCAAAAATGCTGGATCTTTTCCCCCTTTTATAATTTTCTCAATTAGCGTACCCAAATCCCATTTCTTACCAGAAAAATATTTTGTCATTTGAAAACCCATTTCTTACTATATTTATTTATGTATCTTATTATTTTATATTTTTCATCTCGTGTAATGAAAATCTCCTTTTTTTAAATTGCCTGATATATTGCAACCCCTCTTGTTATTTGAAGTTAGTAGAAATAATCATGCATTGTCATAAAAATAATATATTGTTAATTTTATAAGAAATCTTTTATTTATGTGAATTTTGTACGAATCTAAAATTCTTTGTTAATTTTCTATTCCAATTGCTTAAAAATTGAATAAAATATTCAATCTCATAATTTTGACAGTCTACTTCGATTGACTTTCAAACTATAGACTTAAACTTCAATTGGCCCTCGCACTCTTACGTCATTGCATCGTTGTTTCTTTCTCTTTCATCTTTCATCCTTTCTACTCTACCTATCGCATCACGTTGGTTAACTGCACCATTAAAACATAACGCGCCAATTTCAAACGCATTCAAAACGTTCTGAAAAACGAATTGTATAATTGTACTCAAATTGTACTAAAAAAAAAACAAAGTACAAAGTAAATTGTACTGGTAATGTGATTGTGGTACTTACGTACTCACATTTCGCAAATTGTACGTTTTGAGTACAATTGTACTGAAAATGGCAACCCTGCTGGCTCCTCTAGAGATTGACATCGGCGATGTCGATCTCACGCATTTGGGGTTCTTTGTCTCCGGGATGGCCGCGGCATGATGATTGTCCCATCCAGGAGATGTTTATATAAACACTCAGGAAGGCGATATTCCGGGCGATAATTTATTCGCTGGGTGGCCCGAGGATGTGCTTTGACAAATCTCAACAGCGTGAATTATCTAAATTCTCTTAAAAATGATTAAATTTTAAATTATCTTTCAAGTTTCTCTAAATTTGATAAAAGTTACATTTTACTGTCAATTTTGTTCAATTAAAAATTGTTTTTTCTTCTTTTTGCTCCTCATATCGAAAAAACTCTGGGTTTAAAATTTAAATAATTATTAAGTAAGAAAATTTATCAACGTAATAATACCCAATAACGTTTTTATATGGATGTGCACACTTCATGATGATTATATATATATAGTATTCCTTCCTACGACAATCTGAAATCATCTTTCAAGTTTTTATCAATGTTTTAAATCTTCTTTGGGAGGATGCTGAGCATTATAGAGAAGAAGAAGTCCCCTTTCCGACAATAAAACCACCCTTACTAACTATCAATTTTCCCCACTCGCCATTTCCGCCGCTGTAATGCTACTATTCTATGAATTTACTGCTTATTTTAAGTTACTACGGGGAGAGTTCCATGAGCCGTAAACCGGAAATCAGGAAAGCTGCGTAGTCTATTATTTCATTATTTCAAGCCCATGAATGCTTTTGAAGATACCCTTGTTCTTTTCGCGTTACCGCGCTTGTATCCTCCATTGATTTACTACGTCTGTACTCTCCTTGAACTTTCTATATGTCAAACGCATGAGAGTTGGAAATCTAGGATCAAAAAGTTGGAACCCTCGGTAATTGGACTCCCGTTGAGTTTCCTAATAGTAAACACAGTTCTTCCAAATAGGCAAATGTATTTACTTTTATGACATGAATAGTCGATTAAGGATCGATGTTTAAACGTATACATTCGAAATTATTCTGTCAACACTATAGATTACATTTTTTGGGACCGCTTTCAGCTTGAAATTGTTCAACTCTAAGAGGGAGGTACAAATTAAAGAATTAATTAATTGATTGAACTGATTGCTTATAGGGTTTCAATTTTTAAGTTGATTTTATAAGATTAAAATTAATATTATTGGAATACAAAGAAATAATGAATAGTAAATACCAAACTGCGTTCAGCAAGCACCTCGACAATGGAATATCAATATTTTTTTTATGCCAGAATTTCGAGCTAATTATGGGCTGATTTTGGGCGGTAATGTCAATTTTTTGGCTCTTTTATTTGTCTAAAAACAAATCATTGATAACCTACCCACAATTTTGAAAAATAAGTTTTGGGAAAATCAAAATACTTTTTGATATTTCAACAGCCCGAAAAAAGCCAAAAATTCTGGTATAGTTTGTTTTGTCAAAAAAGGATTTTTTTTAAATTGAGAGGTGCTTGTCAGAGTAGGGGTTGATTTTGGGAAATTAATTTTTGTGTATATCAATAGTCCGAACATAGTGCGAAATTCAGAAGTAGTTATTTTTGTCAAAAAATTAATTTTCAAAATTGAGGGTAAGTTATCAATATTGTAGGGTTTATTTTTTCGAATTTGGTTTTTCGGAATTTCAAGAGCCCAAAAGTAGCCCGAAAATCAGGTATGATTAAATTAAAAATGTTTAGTATTTTTATATACTGGAGGTGCTATATAGCTGCTTGAGGACTCAACACCCCCACCAAAATTTTTTTTTTTTGAGAAAAATAAAAGAGCCGAAAAATTTTCATTACCGCCCAAAGTTAGCCCATAATTAGCCCGAATTCTGGCATAAAAAAATATTGATATTCCGTTATGGAGGTACTAGCTGAACGCAGCTTGAATATCATGTTTCAACTGCAATCAATTCGTGTAAATATTGTTACTTAGGATGCGTCATTAGAAATTTTGCACTTGTTTTAAGGTCCTGGTATAATTATTTTCTTTTGACCGCCTTTGTATTTCATTTTTTTGTCTTCATCTGCTTTCGAGGGGGCGCTATATATTTCCCTCTCTGAAGATGATCCCTTTGAAATTTATGACGCGTGTATCCCAACACAATGAAAAAGAACTTAATCACGTTATTTCTATGTGACATTATACCTATCATTGAGTGATTCAGCGGAAAATGATACGTTGGAGGAGGTGTTTTTAATGGTGCGTGAATCTTCCAACACTGAATAATCTATCGACTGGAATAATACTTCGGGAGGGATGACGTTTTGAGAACGTCGTTAAATTGAAAAATATGCATATCAAAAAATAAAATCCTGAGTTCATAAATTTTAATTTCATTTATCCTAAACTTATTGTTAGTTTATTAAAAATAAAATCTTGATTAATTCTTTGAATTACCTAGAAGACAATATTTGTAACAATATTTTAAGATTAAGCACTTGTTTCCAAGACTCAAGAAGACAAGACATAAAAAGATGCATAATAATTTTTTTTTTCGTCGTTTGAAGGAGAAATACTTCCATTTTCTCCCTTTTCATATAAATAAGTTTATAGGAAAAGCAACTAACCAATTCTAATTCTCGTTTCTCGTTTGTTTCACAGGTACGTTCGCATTAGAATTGCTAAGTTTCTCTTGAGAGGAAGTTAAACTCGGTTTCCTGTGGTAAATATAATTTCATCTATGTAAAACCATTTTGTAAACTACTAAATGATTCTTCAAATTCTTTTAACATCCGAATTCAATTTACAGAGATTAGCAAACTCACAAGATTATTTTAATGCATTCTTAAACCAGCTTAAACTAAATATGCATAGTTTCTTTCGCTAAATACTCGAGTATTTAATTAATATTTTAATTGAAATATGAATCCTTTCAATGTTGTATAAATTCTATCTAAACTATTAAAGCTACATCTCTGAAATATGACAAAAATAATATAATTAGCCTATGGGTGGACGACTCCTGAAATCAGGTGTACACTTGCATAAATAAACTCTACTGAATTCTCGAGAGATATCTGAATTTTCGTGAAATATCTGAATCTGAAGACACTTGAAATAAGTCTTAAAATTATATAAAATCATTAGAAAATCTGTAAAATCATTTATAATAATTTTAAATGCTTTGAAATTCCTTTAAAATCCATGAATTCTTTAAAATGACTTTTAACTATTTTAAATCTTTTACAATTCCACAAAGAACGTAAAGATCACTTAAAATCCTTTGAAATCCTTGAAAATGGCGTAAAATTGTTTATAATTACTAGAAAGAAGCTGTAATTACTTAAAATTCTCCAAAATTACTTAAAATCCCTTTTTAAAATCTGTAAAATCATTTTAAATCCGTCAAATTACCTAAATCACTAAATATAGTTTTAAATTAGTGAAATCTCTTGAAGTATCTGATGCAATAATTTTAATTCATGCCAAGTCACGTGATTTGACATAAACACAAAGGAATTCACATAAATCTCTAGAATTTCCTTGAAACTTCCTAAAATCAGTGAAATCTTCTGAAGTCCTCGCAATAGTCCTCGTAATTGGCATAAATGTCAAACTGACGTAATTATACAGGTGAATGTATATACAGAAAGACAGAATAATTGATACTTTATTATTATTATTATTCTAAATTATTTAATAAGGTACTGCTATTTCTACTAAACTTCACTAAAACTAAATTGAACACCAACTGATAATTTCATTGACAAGGGGTAGTAGAAGGGCATAACAATTTTTATGACGAACGTTTCTCCAATCTTCTCGCTCATAAAAAAGCAGTCAAAGTTCAGGATTAATAAAAACCATTTCATGTTTCATCATAAACATTATCATGCTACATAAAGCGTAAAACATATATTTTAAAACCGGATCACACTGAGAAAATGGAAAAATTTAATTACGAACATATTCATCCTATATATTATAGATGCTTATATTAAACACATAAATATTCATATTTGCAATATTTTATTACTTAAATAGTTCATTTTCTAAAAACAAAAATCCTATTATAAAAAAGAGGTAATAATTATATTGAAACAAATGGTTTTAAGGGATTTTTAAAAGAATTTCAAAAAAATTCACAGGAGTTTCAAGATTTTAAAGTAATTTAATTTTTTTTAAAGTATTTCAAAGTATTTTAAATGATATTAAAGAGTTTTTAAGGATTTTCAAAAGATTTCAAAAGCGATATTAAGGAATTTAAAGGATTTCAAGAAATTTTTTAAGATTTCAAAGATATCAAGAATTCTAAAAGGATTTCAGGAGAATTTAAAACGATTTAAATAAATCTCAAGTGATTATAAAGAATTAAAGCGATTTAAATATAGACTTCAAGTGATGTTCAAAAATTAAACATTTTAAAGACATTTTAAATATACAAATATTTTCTACTGGATTTTAAGGAATTTTAAGTGCCACCAGGTGCCACTCAAGAGATTTTAAGTGGTCTTAAAGAATTTTTATGGAATTTAAAAAACATTCAAAATACTTTCAGGATTTTTAATTATTTAAAAATATTTTTAAATATTCTAAAGGATTTTTAAAGATATTAAAAAATTTTCAAGAATTTTCAAGAAATTGCAGTTATATATCAAAATATTCGAAAGGATTTACAAACTCTTGTAATCTTTTGAAATTTCTTTGCATCTTTAATTGTTAAAAAATTATGAAAAAAATATAGTCATAGAATGTAGTGACACAATATTAGTTACATTTTTTATAAAGATAACCATCTTTTATCTTTGCATAAATGATTGTGTGGAAAATGTCGGGAAATCCTTATTTGTACCGGATGTTTGGTTTTGACGTGGAAAAGTCTTCAATGCCCTGTTTCATTATATAACATTGGTATTCAATGAGATCTTTATATAGTTGTCCCCTCACTGACTAATTATATAAAAATAATTTTATTGAAAATAGAAATCCTGACCAAGGCCTCGTCAGAACCCTTTGTGAAATGGGGTGAAATAGGATAATTTCTGCACGGGTTTAAATATCTGAGATATTTAGACTGAATTATATCCAGATACTTAGACTGCATATCTTAGATCGCTGTCACATAGTTCACTACCCAACATATTAAGGTGAAATATCCATTTTTCTCCGTTCGAGTTTCATCCCTGGTCTGGGCCAGGTTTGGAAATTTCTGTAAGGGTATATATATATATATATATATATATATATTGGGGTAAATACCACTTTTTTTTTCGTAAATCTCTCACCTCTGTAGTCACGTTGAACAGAGACAAAATGAAATTAACCTACTGCTCTCTCTTTTTATATGTTCTCTTACAGAGAATAATTCTCGGTAGTTTAATTGAGTAGAATTGTCCTCTTCATTCAGACGTATTCCTTTGGTTTAAAAGGGGAGTGTTATCGGAGTGTGAGAAGTCTTGGTTTGCTCAGGAATTCAATGGAGAAGAGAGTTGGTTGCGGCATTCGTAGAAGATAATTGCATACACACATACATACCTAATGCGTTACTCCCGGCAGATCCTGTGCTCGAATATCGCCTCGCGATTAAATCCATGACTCAGAACCCGCGCCCTTCCTCCATTTGCCCCTCTCCACGCCCCATGGTGGTTGCGCACCGAAGGGAAATTATTTTTCGTGCGTAAGTCGACCATTCTTGCCAACCGAAATGTAATATGCCTGTAATCGCATAGCGCCGCTGAAAATTACAGGCTTGGTGGGGTTTCAAGTTTTTCTGTGCGGTGTTATGGTGTATAGTTGGCATCCCGGTTACATAGGACATCTGTTCCCCTTCACTTAGCACTCACCACTGGTGCATTTTCACCTTTCACCCTGTTTCGTTTTTAAATTCCTTTTTCAGGCATGATACATCTCACAATTAGATGCACATCCCCGGAGGCGTGGTAGATATAAATTTCATCAAAAGAATTATTATTTACCTCCCTATATTGACCCCATAATTTCGTGTTTTTATTTTTTCCAATTTTCCGAGCTGAAAATATCCACGTAAATGTATCCAATCATTCCAGTTAGTAAAGGTTCATGTGGGTGATCAACATTTTTAAAATTATATTTATTTTTTCCCGTCTCTGACGTTTCAATCAGTATAGTATTTTTTATATCAATTTCGACTGACCTGCAGTTTTCAAACATATAGATCCACTAATTCCCAATTACCGAATTCCTCGTAACTAGGAAAATCGAGCTGGAGAAGTGCACACATGCATGCAAGTTCATCTGCATTTATGAAACACGCATATGATTATTAATTAAGGTCTGCTTGCGTCCACGTTATTTTATTTTACATTACAATTTGAGTTTCGACAAAGGTATATACATCCCGTGAGGAAATTTGATGGGGTTCTGGTGGTGCCCTGACCAGTTTACCGTAGATCTACTGTGGTCCTGATCTCAAAACTTACAAGTACCCGACAAGGCGTATGACGCTTTCACTGGAATGTTTTACAGATTTTTTTCTTCTTATATAATATGTGATAGAGCATCAAAAACTAAGAAAAAATGTTTTTTTTCTTATCTGCCCAAAATAAACTATAGGGGTTGAATAAGCCCCTACAGTTTCTCTCAAAAATGATATTTTTATTATTTTAAGCACTTATAGCCGAATGCTTTGCATTTACTCTTTTTAAATAATAAAAATGAGAGTATTGATATTATTACATCCTTATATTAAAGGTCTTATCATACCTTGCATTCATAAGTTATTAATGATTTATTTTAAACTACCCTCATAGAAACCTCACAGAAGAATTAAGAAATTTATAAAAGTAAAGCTGTGTTTATTACTGTCACATTATTCACTGTTGAATTTACATTTTCACTAATGCTACTTAAACTTTTAGCAATTTGTATATACCATATATATGTATAAGTACATTTATAGAATTCACACTGTACAATATGTTAAATAATACCCTTGTATAACATGAATTTGCTGAATTCATTTATGTTACCATCTACTTCTAGATTAGCAAATTGCTAAAAGTTTAAGCAGCATTAGTAGAAAATGTAAACTCAACTGATTTTAAGGAATTTAAAGCGATTTCAAAAGATTTCAAGTCGTTTAGAAAGACTTCAGGGAAGTTTCAAGATTTATAAGATTTTCAAGATAACAATATTTCCTAAAAAATTCAAACAGATTTTTAATTATTTTAAGGAATTTAGAGCGATTTCAATTCATTTCAAGGGATTTTAAAGAATTAAAAAAGAATTTAATAAGAATTCAGATGAGTTTCTCAAGTAATTGATAACTTTTGTTATGTATATTAAAGGATTGTAAATGATATTACAGAATTCTAATGGATTTTAAAAGAACTCCAGAAAATTCTTTAAGGGCTTTCATAAGATTTAATAAATTTGGAGAGTTTTTTGGGAGTTTTAGGAGATTTCATGTGATTATATTAAGTTATTTCAAAAAATTAAAAAAAGTTTCAAGATTTTGTAATTTGTTGAAATCCATAGAAATTCTGTGAAATCTTTAGAAATAACTTTAAAAATAGTTTTAAATCTGTTGAAATCCTCAAAATTCACAGGATTTTTAATAATACTAAAATATTCTAAAGGATTTAAAAATAATACCAAAAAATGTCAGGATTTGCAAGAAATTTTAAAGATATTAAGATATCTGAAAGGATTTCTAGAGATTTCAAATTATTTTAAGGTATTCCAAACAATTTTTAAAAGTAACAAGATTTTGAAGTAATTTGAAAACAATATTTTTTTTTGGATTCTTTCAAATCTGTTACATTCCTTGAAATCTTCTGAAAGTTAAAATCTCTTAAAGCCGCATGTGAAATCAGTTTAAAATCTTTGAGGTCACGTAAAAACTCTTGTAATCTTTTGAATATCTTTAAATCCCTAGCTATTAACAATAATGAAAAAATCTAATCATAAAATGTAGTATAATAATAATTTTTATGAAAACCCGTAAAAAATTCCTAGAAATATGTCCGTGTTTGCTCTCTAGACTTGAATCAGTGAAACACTGATTCACAGATAAATTCCACTGATTCTCAGTGATTCTTTTCTCACGATTTTAAATCAGTGAAAAATCACTGAAATCTTCAGCATGTCAGTGACGATTACTGAAAATTCCAGCGACTTTTCACAAATTCTCAGTGGATTTTCACTGAATAAAATCTTGAAAAGAGCGTGTTACTGAAAATCAGTGAACTTCCACTGATTCAATTTTTGAGAATGCCAACATGGTTTGTCAACATTAGTTAGTTATTCAATATACAAAGTATAAATATAACCATCTTTTTAACTTTTATAAACAATTAAGAGTTAAAAATTTTGAGAATTCCCTATTTTTGTCCGATGTTTGGTTTTGACATGGAAAAAACAATATCACAATTCAAAATATCTTAAAAAATGTGCAAATTACAAAATTTCTTTTTTATTTCAAATGAGAAGAAAAGATATTTAAGAGCAATTTTATTTGCCCTTTTCAAAGCACCCATTTTGAACTTTTTTCTTCTCTCTAATTTTTTGGCTCAAGAATTAAATTTAAAATCTTCCAAAACCCCTTTTAGCTATACTTAGAAAACAAACTATGCTCTGCCTCCTTAACTTTTTTTCATATCTCGCGTAATTTGACTAAAAATAAAGATTTCGATTTTCTAAAAAAATTCAAAAAGCTATTGTGCTAATCTTTTAAGGCTTTAAAAAGCAACGTTTTTCATCTCTTGATTTTTTTCATATCGTGAGTAGTTTGCATTAAAATGTAGATTTTCCTTTATTTTTTTGAATTTTGGAAATGTTACAGACAGGCGGACCTTCTCTAATGAGAATGTAAAAATTTTTAGGACAGATTTATAATACCCTGAAAAATTTGGTTTTATTGCAATAAGTTCCTTTTACTTTTTCCAGTTTTCTGTATTCAATCGAAACCCTCTTGAATTCGAGATAGTTAATTTTCAATTTGGTCAATTAATGCAATTCGTTCAGGAACATGGATAAAACCTTTTTATTATTCACGTGTCAAGTGCCGAGATACATTTGCATTTGTACTCATAAACGTGCTCAATGCATGAACGCATCTAAAAGGTGGATGACTCGATAAACGAGTTAACATTGTGGAAGGAGGCAACATTATTTCACCGCAAATGTAATTAACTTGGTTAAACATTGGCTACACATTTGCGAGCTATTCATCGCAGTGTCACCTGTCAGTAAAACATGAACTTTTGTCCCCTCACCACACGATGACACTCTCAAATAATCGATTTCGTGTTGAATGGCTGGGTAAAGTGAGTTATATTAAACTATTTAACGGACTGGAAAATCTTCTTTAATTTATTTTATGTCAAGACTTTTGCTTTAATTGAAAAGTATTGAAAATCGTTTTAACTCTTGATTCTCTTCAATGACTCTCAAGATTTTTTTAACATGCACTACTTCCCATGCAAAAAGTTTGATGGGGTTCTGGTAGGGTCCTGGACAGTTTCCCTAGTTCTAGTGTGGCTCTAATCTGGAAAACTGACAAAGATCCCACAAGGCTTATGTACGCGTTTGATTTTTTTTTGTAATACTTTGTTTTTTTTTTGTTTACATACTTCAAAAACATAGTTTATTAAGTAATTGTATGCACAGTTAGTATTAAAACTATGTTTTTTGCGTATGTATAAACAAAAAAAAGCGATGTATTTTTAAAAAATTCAAACGAATTTCATCCCATAATAACTGCTTTAACATTTTTAAAAGCTTATGGTTTAGTCAGAAATGGGCGAAATCATAACTTTTTTTCATTTTCTTTGTTTTTAAATGTAGTTTCCGAAAAAAAAAATTAAAACATTATTAGAGCTGTTTTTTATTTTTTTCTGAATTTTTCAAAAACGAGGATATTAAATGACATTAATGAATTTTAAAGGATTTTTAAGAGATTTAAAGTGATTTTAAAGAATTTTTAAAGAATTTAGATGAGTTTCAAGATTTTTAAATAATTAAAAAAAAGTTTGTTAAGTATTGCAAAGCGGTATTAAAGGATGTTAACTAAACTCAAGAATTTAAGAATTTTAGGAAACAAGACACCTTAAAGGATTTCAAGAGATTTTACAAGATTTAAAAGATATCAAGATTTGCTAAAGAATTGTAAGAGATTTGAAAGAATTTAAAATAAAATTCAAAATATTTTTCAAATTTTCAATTATTTAAAAGTATTTTTAAGTATTTCAGGGGTTTTTAGATGATATTACAGAATCTTAAGGGATTTTCAAAGGATTTCAAGTGATATTAAAGTATTTAAGGGAATCTCAGGAAATTGAAGTTACTCTAGATAATTTAAAAGGATTAAAAGAAAGAGATTAAAGAGAATTTAAAGATTAAAATTAATTTAAAGTGATATAAATAGATTTCAAGTGATTTAAACATTTTTTCAGGTTTTCAAGGGATTTTATAAAGGGTATTAAAGGATTTTGAAGAATTTTAAAGTCCTTTAACATAACTTTAAATCATTTAATGATTATAAAATACTATAAAAATTAATTTTCAAGAATTTTCATGGTCATCAAAGAATGTGAAAGGATTTCAAAAGATTTCAAGTCATCGTCAGAACCCTATTTTAAATAGGGTTAAATGGGGCAATTGTTGCCCGGGTTTTTGGTGGCGACTTTTCAAAATTGACTAGGAAATTGAAATTCTATGGCAAAGTTTCCATTTCGGAATAAAGATTATCTTTGGAGTTTTATTGTGTAAGATCTTTTAAACTAAACTTACACTAACACGTAAAGAAAAAAACTCACACAAAAGTTCGCAAGTTTACATGTTAAGCGTTTCACGTCTATAATATAACCCAGCTTCGATTTCCTCCTCTCTGCTAGAAACAGACGTTAAACGAGTCTGAGAGGTAAATAGAGAAATACTCTACTTTCACACACAATTCTTTGAATTTAGTCGATTTTTACAAAACCACCGTATTTATTTTTCATGCTACTATCTCTGTTTCCGAAATAAATCACTAGATTGGTCTCTCATTATGGCGGAAGAAAAATCCCATTCACTATATGTTTCGCAGTAAAAGAGTAAATGCCACATAAAATTCCATAAGAGGAATATAAATTTTTATAAGGGATCGGAGGATGTGAAATTTGAATGAAAAGTTCTTGAAAAAGAAAGAAGGTTGCTGGAGGCCAAAAGCCCGAGGACAAATTTATCGGAGACATATTTGAAAAAAGAATAGAAGAGAAGATGACAAAATTGGGAGGGAACGTTTAATAATTTTATAGTCATATCAGCAATTTATGTATTTGAAGTTCTGAATATTCAAATCAACGAATTTTTGTAGTGATTGTTTTGTATTTTGATCTTTTACAATTATTTACTCGAAAACAAACTCATTACAAAACAACAGTTGTAGATAAATTAATAAAATTTGTAGGGTTTATTTCTAATTTTGAAAATTTTATTTTTTACTTATAAGTTTTCAAACAACCAAAATTCAAAGCTAATATATAAGGTTTCTTGCATCGTCAAAAATTTGAAAAAAATATGAATGTTAGCTGATAAAAAATTTTCTACTGAAAAATAATTTCAAAATTTTTATTTTCTTTTTTTGAGGTTGAATCATGAAAGATTTATTGAAGAATGATAAAGGCGACTATTGTGCTCCTTCAATGAGCAAGTATTAATTCAAAGTATAATAATAAGGAAGCAAAGTGCTCAATAAAGGAGCACACAAAAATATAAATACAGTTAAATGAAACACCCGAGGTTGAATTCACAACTGGATTTATTTGTCTAATTTTAATGCCTCGAAAGATCACAAAATTTGTTTAAAGCAGCTTAACACGCGATGTTTTCGAACTCGTGATAGGCATTGGCATATTGTTTATTACCTTAAACAGTGATAATAAACATGAATTCTATTAACAATAACACACTTCATTTGACAGCAGGCCACTTACCATAAATTGGAACTAGGTGGCGTTGCAATACTTGAACCGGTCTGGTTCGGGTCTGGGCCATGGTATTATTATTATTCTGATGTGGCCCTATTAAACTGATCATAGCCAGATCGCTAATTGGGAAAATATATGGCGATTTCTGCAGGAATACTAAAATATTTCTGTACACCTAAAATAGAACTAGGAAAAAGTATTTCATTCCTTTGAACATTCAAAATTTCTTATAATTAGAAAAAATTGACCTTTATGTAAGCATTTAAAAAGGAATCATAGAGATCAATACTCATTTATAGTTCAGCGTGAACCATATTATTTTGATGCATAAGGTTGAAGACAAAAAGCTCTCAAAAATGTAAATAAGAAGTGAGTGAGTATAGAGTGAATAAGTTATAGAGGAAGTAAGTAAGTAAGTAAGTGAGAAGCTGGAATCCAAAGCATGGGGGTTTTCAAGTATTCTTGAGAGTAGTGGCTGCGTATAACATTTCAACTCTCCTCGGCTTGTAAATAACACCTTCGCACCATCGAAGAAATACATTTGTTCCCGCGCCATCGTTCTTGTTGCTGGCAAGTTGGCTGTCCGTTATACGTAACATTATCGTTCAGAAGAGATGGTTCAGGTGTAAGTGCAGGTGCAATATTGACCTATATATACCACGAAAAGGGAAGTTCGTGGAATACTTTCCGAAATGCTTTACAGTCTACACTGCGGGCAATCTCATTATTACCGTATCAGAAAAAATTGCTTTGGCCCACACTGAGAAAAACATTAAGTCAGCGCAACAAAACTGTTTTGTTTTCGTTGCCTCTACGAACTTTTGATTGTAGGCACTTAATTATTTTCTTTTGCCAACAAAGTATTTTGCGATAAACTTCCGAAAAGGGTCCACCTCCGATTTCCTTGAAACTGCATATACCTATATATTTTGATGCGCTGATTACGAATATGGCAGTGAAAGTTGGCAAAGGAAAATGATAAAAGGATATGGTAAAGGGAAATGTGCTAAAAAGATATCTTAAAGCGAAGTTTCATAGGGAAATGGTAAACGAAATCATTGTGAAGAAAAAAGAAAAATGGTAAAGGGATGCAAACACCGAGTTTCAACCCGCTCTATACAGGTATCGAAACTCAAAGTTTCAATAGAGGCGCGATGAAAAATAATATGTATTACTCGGAATATAACAAAACGTGTTTCATCCCTTGTAATACAACATACTATTTGTTGCAGGTAATCTCCACCCGGAAGTCGGGGAAAAAATTACATTTGTTTTTTTTCTGTGTGATAAAATCTCTCTGAAATAATAATCTTTCAGGAGAAGAACTTTTTTCCCCAACTGATCCAATAATCCAGGCTCGTAGTAAGCTCATCTCCCATAGATGAAACGATGATAATCACCTGCGGATTATAAAAAGCCTTTGAAACACTACCATGTCAAGATGAAAAATTTGAATAAAAAATTGTAGCAAATTAATCTTTTATCCATTAAAGTATAATAGTTCTGAATTCGTGATATGGGAAAATTGTGAATATAAAATCTTATTTTTGCTAAATAATGTGATACTTGAATCTTTTTATGATTTTTTAAAAAGTATCAATAACATTTTGTAATCTCATAATAAGTAGTTTGCCCATTTCCTGAGGTAAAGAGGCAAGGTCTCCCATAAGTAAACTATAATCTTATGAGTAGAAATTTTCTTATCAGAAGTTTATAGACACCTATAAACCTACTCCCTCGAGAAATTGAATCTGCGTAACATCACCAAAGCTTTTATGCAAATTCTAGGGTCTAGGACAATAATTTGAATAAACGTGATCTACTGGTGTTCCTCTGATTCGATGGTTCTTAGGACTACTAACGTAACTTTGCATGATTTTAGCATAAAATTCTCTTTATCAAAAAATGAGAACGACTTCCGCACAAACTCGGTCATCTTCTCAAGAATAATGAGTCAAAAGACTTTTCCTGGATTATTTGATTGTGGGATAAGGGAGAGTGAAATCCGTAATCAGGAGTTCTGGTTTAAAGCTGTGTAAATTTAATATGTACACGATGTAACAACAAGGAACGTCGTTTCATTGATGACATTGTCATCATCCCTCCGTTAGATCATAGAGCGATTAAACATTTCCTTCATCTAATTCACTTGTACTACCATATTTGCACTGTGTAATTACATTGGCCTAGAAAGGATACTATTTTGTGATTGTATGGTAACTAATTTGGTAATAAAGTCGGATAAGTTTCCTAAAAATACGTATACCTATGTATTTTAATGCGCTAATTAAATTTTTAAAACAAAATTGTAGAGCTCATCGAAATACACATTTCTTGTTCCAAGCATTTTTCTTCAACGATCGAGTGATAGTTTTTGACCAAATTAGTGGTACATCGATTTTTATTTTAAAAAACACATAAAGGTACCATGATTTTCTACGAGTGATATTTTCTGAAAAAATTAGTGATACATCGACTTTCATAAAAAAAAAACCATAAACCACGGCTCTTCACATTGTTAAGGGATATCATTGTAAATAGAAATGGTAGAGGTAAATGGTAAACGGAAATCATTGCGTAAAGGGAAATGATAAAGAGAAATGGCAAAGGGAAATCATGGTAAAAGGAAATGGCAAATTTAAATGATAAATTAAGAGATCTGGTACAGGGAAATTGTAAATGGTAAAGGGAAATCATGGTAAAAGATATATCTGCAGCTTTAAACAAATTGGAGGTATAGTATATATAGTTATTGATATTTATTCTACACGAGTAGAAATTTTACTGCGTAAATTTTTTCGAATACATTTTTGTAACAAATGATTTGAACATTAATTTTGTTATCTGATCTGCATATATGTATATGTATACCATTTATATTCGTGTATTTTGCATATTTGTATGTTTCGGAATATATGAATATACTTTTTCGGCCTTTTTTTGTGTAAAGCTTGCATTCTGCTAGTTATTCGCTTAAAGATATTTCATATTTATGATTCTAAAATGTAGTTTGTGCCCGGCTTCGCATTCATCTCAACGAAATACGCTGGTCCCGCATCGGGACACTCACATCCACGTGAATTTGTAGTGAAAATTCACTTGTATCTGCACTTAATTTGTTTTCCCCACACGACGCTACTGTGAAATTAAATCGCAACTTGACATATTACATTACACTGCGTACAAACGTTAGTACTTCCTCATAATAAGCAACTGCCTACTGTATATTAAATAGTAAATATGAGACGGTAAAATCATTTACAAGATTTACAATATTAAAGGGCATCGAAATCAACCACAAACATATTTACACACATTTAATCAAACTCAAACCTTGCGAATTGAGTTTTTTATTCGAGAGAAAATGGGAAATGATAAGGTATAAAGTTATTTTAATGTCTTAGTCGATCGAAAATCTTATCATAAAAAAGAGGTTACCAATATATTGATAATAATAGATCTTGGCAATCTCGCTGCCAACTGATTTTATGGAATTTCAAAAGAATTCAGAAGAGTTTCGAGATTTTTAAGTAATTTAAAAATATTTTCAAGTATTCCAGAGGATTTCGAATGATATTAAAAGATGTCAAAGGATTTTAAGAGAATATAAAAATGTAAGGATTTCTGTTTTTGTGTGAAGTTGGGTATTTCACTTTTAGCCGCGGTAGGAATAAATAGTTGAGAGATGTTTTCTACAATTAA
>JAUESI010000018.1:7905809-7918837 GCA_032275145.1 Synergus laeviventris | reverse complement strand
TCATCACACACTTTACCATTGCTTTGTACATATTTAAAAAGCGCGGCGTACCTTTGAAGTTTGAAAATAGTAAATGCCTAAAAAAATCAGGAGTGGTTAGGACTTTTTCGCAATATTAATCAGAATTTGTGTGGTTATAAAGGGCATGTGGTAATTCCTATGAGAACAAATTTAGTTTCTCCAACTTTACGCTCGCAATAAAAAATATATTTATTATTGTGAGCATAAAGTTAAAGTTGAAGCAAAAAAATTGTTCTTATGGTAAAGTATCACATGTTCTTGATACATATAACTAAACACTATTTAACCAGAACTTTTTTTTGTGTGTATTAAGACATCTTAAAGGATTTCAAGAATAAGTTTCACATCATTTTAAAAAAAATGTAAGGATCTTCAAGAGCTTGAAAAGAATTCAAAACAGCTTCAAGATTGTCAAGTAATTTTAGTTATGACATTATATTTATATGACAGTAACATAACATAAACATTTTTTTTAATTCTTTAAAACCTGTTAAATCTCTTAAAATCGTCATATCAATTAAGATATTTCAAGAGATTTCAAAGGATTTTAATACAAGATTTTAAGATATTAAAATGATATTAATTGAATGATATTAAAGAATTTTAAGGAAATTGTAGGAATTACAAAAGATTTAAAAAGATTTTAAGACATTCTAATTGATTTAAAAAAATATTATGGTTTCAAGAGATTTCAAGGGATTTCAAAAGAATTCAGAATAGTTTAAGAGAATTTTGAAGAAATTGTACAGGGTTTCAAAGATTTCCTGAAATTTCAAGTGATTTTAAGTAATTTTAAAGAATTTGAAAACATTTTAAACGATTTAATTTCAGCTTTAAAAGATTAAATATCCTAATATTTCAATTATCCCGAAAAACTGTATCATACCGTAAATGCCCTGAAATTATCCTATAATACCAATCTCAATAGTTTTTCCGATATGATTCAACTTTAGCACAAATGAACAAAGATAAAAAGGTAACAAATTTCCAGAATAGGTTAAATAGGTGAAAAAAAATGAATACGAGATGACCTAGCTATGATTACTGAAATTAATTGTTGTCTTAGAAAATAAATTTTAAAATAAATATTTGATTTTCAACCAAAAAGATGGATTTAGTTGAACTAACAACCAAGGAAATGGGAAAAATAGGGTACTTTAGGGACGTAATATAGGGGCCAATAGGGGATATAGGGACCGGTCTGCAAGGTCTGTCAGCTTTGCTAAAATTTTAATCGGAAATTTCCAATTATTTAGGAATGCGGATTCACGAAAGCATTAGACTAATTCAAATTTTCTAATCGGTTTCTTGTTTTCATGGGAATCAAAAATTAAAAATATTTGAATGGCGTGGGACTAGAACATAAGTTGAAGTGAAAATCGATGGAGAATTTTTAAGAGCGAGCGGTTTATACTTATAAGAAAAGCTATTTTAAATATTTGTGTAAATAGTGATTAAAATAATATTCAATAATATTAATGTTAAAAGTAGTAGACTCTATCCGCGGAACATAGGAATATTTTTTTTATTGTTTGAAACGGCGTCCTTGAAATTTTCTTTAAAAATATAGGGTCAATCTGAGGATTGACGCGCTTCTTGGGGTCCTTGACAGTTTTCCAGATTAGAACCAGGATAGAACAAGGGCAAACTGGCGAGGAGGACCCCGATAGAACCCCATCTTAATTTCTGCACGGGTAATAGATGAGATTCAATAATTAATTAATCGATAAATGGATAAATAAATAAAAATAATAATAATTCGAAATGTTTCTTACTACATTCGAAATTTTTCTTACTCCATTTCGAAATTTTTCCTACTACGTTCGGATTTTTTTCTAATACATTCGGAAAAATTACTTACAGATTAGTAAGAAAAAGTTCCAATTACTATTCAGAATTATTTCGAACTGCATTAGGAAAAATTTCGAAAAGGTTAGGGTTATTAGCTTTCGAACCTTTTTTCGAAATATTTCGAGAACATTTTTTACAGTGTAGAAAAAAGTGTTCAATATACCCTAAAACTAATTTAATTGTTACGAAGTAACACTAGATATTGTGATAAACACAACTATTTTTTCTAGTTAAAAAGTTTCCAATGGTGGGGGGGTGTTGAGCAGTCATAGGAAAACCTATAATTAATGACCCCTTGCCAAGGATACCAATAGGATGCATACATGCGGTGTATTTTAGAACTTTTGTAACCAAAAATAATAATCAGAAAATAATAACCAGAAAACTTTTAACCTGAATTTTCTACTTATATTATCTAGAAAATTTGATCAAAATAACTAGAAATTTTTTAATCAGGCGCTTGTAGTAACTATAACTTTTTTTTGATTGATCGTTTCTTTTTTTCAGGGTTCTTTTTAATTTGAAAATGATCTTTTGAAATGCTAACCTAATATCTCATTTGTCAAAGTTTAGAGAGTAACCTGATTATCTATGTAATAATAACTGATTATTACTTGTTTGCTGGATTGCAATTAGACGGCCGCTAGTCATTATGTCAGTAGAAAATCAATTCCTCTGTGTTTCCCCCTATCCCTTCGCACAGTATCCCAAACCCTGGAATTTAATTGTACATGGGCTTACACCCTATCTTCCCCAATCCCACCAAACCTGAGGCTACCACCTTGAAGGAACCCTAGCTCTCGTCGTCTAATTATATAAATTATCGATCAGAAGGATGATCGGAAATTCTCGATCAGCTTAGATCCTTCTTCCAGTTCGTCGACTCACAGCTGTGGGTTTGACCCTTTTGAATGCTTTGAACTTTTTGCCGCTTTTTCTCAGTAAAAAATATTTTATGAGGTGTAAAAAATTTCCACGAAGGCTTAGGAAACTGAATATGATAATTACGTTATATAAAACATCCCTCTTTTCTAATTTTTTTACTGAGGTAATTACTGAAATTTCAGTGTCGAACAATTCTCAGTAACTTTTCAATTTTTCAACCAATTAAAACTTATCAAATTACATAGCTTTAATTTCTAAAAGAATAATTTTTCCGCAACAAAGTCTTTTATCATTTACAAACATAACAGGCTGATATACATATTTATTTTCCAATGCCCTACTTAATATTCTCCACTATAAAACTTTACTGTTTTTGTTTTACAAATGCATACACTGTAGTTATTCAGCTCTATTCGATGTGCCAAATATTTGTTCTGCAACAAAAACCTCTAAATCTTACCATCTCCTTCGAGACACTAATTATGGCGTTGGATATTAAATTCCCGAGTGGCTAAGAATGGAAAAATTAAGTACTAGTTACGTCGAGTCAGAGACATCATTAGAGCACGCAGGTTCGTGAATGAAATCACGAAATGGTCAAATGTTTCGTCAGAAAATACACTTTCGTGTTGTCTTAGAAAAATGCGATGACGTGCCAGCATTAAACCTCCCTATCACCTTTTCTACTTGTCTAACTTTAACTATAGAAAAGATATAAAGATATATTCCATAATTATAAAATTTCAATATTAATGTATATATTGTATATATATATACATTATACATACAATAATTAGAGTTGGGTATAACCAAATTCGACTAGGGCTTAAAAGATTAACTAGCTTTGAAGTGTTGTTTCAAATTTTGTGCTCATTCAATTAATAGATTTTTTCATTTAAAAATAAATATGTATTTAACTCCACTTAATGTAAATAACAAGTTTTCACTAGGTTAAACACGTTATATTTAATTCATCTTACAATCCCCCATTTGCTTTTACTTTCTGACATCAGCTTTAAATTTTGATAATTTAAAGACTTACAGATGAAAACGAAAATTTTCAAACTTATAAACAATCATAAATTCCTTACTTTTCAGTTAAATGCATTAAGCATACAGGTCAGTCGATTCTTCTCGATCAAAGGAATCTTTATTTTGATAATTTGAAAACTTATAGTCGAAAAATAAATTTTAGAAAAATGATAAAAGTACATGAAACTCGGAAAATTAAATATTTCATGAATTGCATCCTGTCAATTTTACAGGACATTATATTAGATATATTCCCCTTGAAATACATTGAAAAAAAACTTTTTTTTAGAAACTGAAATTTGTCATCACTACAAAGCTTCCTCTATACGGAAGCAAAAAAAAAACAAAAAAGAAACGTTTTATTGCGAATAAGGTATAAATTATTATAGTCGAATGACATCACATTCAATTTTTTTATTTACTCCTAATTTCTGTATTCATTTATTTGTATGTAATTTACAATTAAAACTGTCAAATATGGACATTAAAGCTTAAAAGTCGCAAATGGTTCCAACTTCAATTTAATTAAAAAAATCAATACATAAAAAGTGAATGTCTGTATTATCCTTACTGAAAAAAATGGTCTGTTCAAATATAACCGAAGAAATATTTTTATAATTCAAAGAAATATTTTTCTTCTTTCAAAGGTATATACTTATTACACAAAAATAAGGCTTATTTGACATGATGGAATATTCCTTAAACGAGAGAAATATGTTATTAACTATAGGAAATAAACATTAGATGTAAAGAGTAATTTACTCAATGTAAAGAACTCTGCTTTGGGAAAATAAAAATTACATGCAAGTAAATATTTCTCGGAGTCGAAGTTTTTTATATATATAATCTATTTCATTATTAAATTAATTAACATTATAGATTAATTTAAAACATTTCCTAACTTATATTTCTTATATATATGCTTGAGTTATAAACTAGTCTTTCAAATTTTGAGAGCATTAAACATTAAACATAAAAAAGGGACAAAATTGATATGTTAAAAACTTGTTTTGAAAAACTTTGCAAAAATTGACACTTATTTCTAAAGTGATTTCTTTTTAAACTGCTAATCAAACTTAGAAATGTTACCGAATTTTTTCAAGTGTTAATCGAACTTAGAAATTGCATGAGAACATTTTTTGGAAATATTTTTTTGATCCAATGAAGTGTTGTCAAAGAAATGCATTTCTTTGAATCCAAAAATATATTTTTTTTTTCATTGAAATGATATTTTTAAAGAAAATTAGAAGAGAAATCTGACAAATTCTTAAGTAACTGGAAATATTTTATGACAAGAATTTTTTGCAGAAGGATAAAGGGCTAAAATAAAGTTTTAAAATTCCATTGGGAAATCTTTGAGACACTCAGCGGGAAATTGCGTATTTCGCGGTCAGGGTAATACAACAGTAAAACTTCTATGTAAGTTTTTTCTTTATACTTTCCTGGAAATAGAAGAGTAACCATAAAGGAAAGAAAGCACTGTCCTTATATTCACCGGCGATTGCAGTTACAGTAACTGCAATTGCACTGCGCGTATCAGCGATCTTATTCCGTTTATAGTTTCGGCTACGGGCCACTTACAAGCCTTGAGAACCTGAATAACTTTAATGTTCTTCTTATCTTTCTGCTCCAGAACACTCTCAATTAGTTTTTCATGAAAATTCTAATTTTGGTCTGTAAACGAAGTTTTTTTAATTAATTTTGGATTTGTATCTAATTTCTTGTTAAAAAAATATCTGAAAATGTAATTCCTCTCGATAAGAGGAAGGAATCTTCAATGGGTTTCCGAATCAGAGCACATTTATTATAATACGAGTACTATGGTATATGCATCACTTTGCACCTGATGCTCATCCAATCTCCACAAAAGGAAACAAAAGTCAATGAAGCTAGGAGAAGTTCAAAGCACAAAGTTATTGACAAACTTCTGCCTAATGCAAGAACTAGTTGAGGCTAAAGTTGGATCGTGTCATACATGCATTATGACTATATCACACCACTTGCTAGTTATCTGATCGTGAAACTAATCGAGCAAAGTTCGAAGACTGAAATCAACTTCTCAAATTATGTCGATGCAGAAGTCGTCCTTCAAGAGAGATGTCTCTCTTCTAGTAATAATTTGCACCTGCAAATTATGACTAGAAGTAAAATCAACCGATTTTCAAGATCTCTGATAATCTCTCTTAATAATCTAATAAAAGTTCTCTATACTCTGAAGTCTTCTAGAATTTTAGAGCGAAATCATTTATTATATCCTTATAATAAGCTTGACTCTCCTCCCTTTTTTTAACCTATATTTTTAACGAGTCAAAAAAAAGCCTGTTTCAAGTTGAAAGGGTTTCTTTTGCACCTTTTTCAACTAAATTGTGGACATTTTCCAATCGAAAGGGTGCAATTTAAATTTTTTCCAATTTTCAGAAAATCGGTAAAGCATTATACACAATCAGAACAAAATTGTTTGATTCAAATAAAAAATTGATTTTATAGATTAAAATAAATTAAATACAATTAGAAAAAAATTTTGTTTGATTATAACGAAAGCAGAACGCAATCATGAGACGTCAGCCTCAGGGTGGCGTCAAATAAAAAAAAAAGTAAATAAACATTCATTAACAGAAAATTTGTCAAATAAACAATTTTTTTTTAATTAAAAATTTTTTATAGTAAGTTTTATCCTTTGAGGTTATATAATTATATATTTATATTTTAGTTAACAAATATTTTACAGATTTTGTAAAAATGAAAAATTTTTTAAACAAATTGATGGCACCCTACTATTTTTGATACAAAAATAATAATTAGTATACATTTCTCAGTCGGAGAAATAATTAAAATGTTTAACACGAATCGTATTGATATTTAATATTAAGTTTTAAGCGACTCGATATCTTTAAAAGTCAAAACAACATTACTGAATTTAATTTTCTTAGACATGATAAAAAAAGTTGCAATTAATTTATATTAATTAAGATGACACATATTTTCACAATATGTATTCAGTATAATATATAGAAACAAAAGAAGGCAGATTATTTTAGAGAAAAATTAAATTAAATTAATTCAAATTTCAAATCTAAAGGATTCCATAAGATTTCAAGGCATTTTTAGTGATTATAAAGAATGCCAAACGAGTTATATAAAAGTTTTTTTAAAAATTTCAATGAATTTAGAAAAAATTTATAAAACAAGTCCAAAAATTTTAAGAAGAGATTTTAAGGGTTGTAGAAATTTTATAAGACTTTAAGAGGTTTTATTCGGTTTTAGTGAACTTCGAGAAAATTCGAAAGAGTTTAAATGATTTTAATGAAGCTAAAAAAACTTGAAACCACTTAAAATAACTTTAAATACTCTGAAATCCCTTACGATTCCTTAAAAATCCATGAAGGTCACGAATTCTTTAAAAATTATCTAATTCTTTTGTAGGTCTTTGAAATGCCACACTTTTTAACTCTATGGGGTGGAAACTACCCTTAACTACCTTTTTCAAAGACGTTAAAATTAACAATTATTCAGCGAAATAATTTGGCACTTTCATCCGAAGAAATCCTACAAGAAAATCAACCCCCATGTCCAACCCCAAAAACTACCCTATACGAAAAACTTCATAAAAATCGAAAATTCAAGTAAAAGAATATCTAGTTAATAACTTTATAAAAAATTATATTTTATAAAAATGTACGAATCGAGGGAACCAAAAACGCAAACATTCAGTGTTTATAGACCCCGAAAAACCAGGTGTAGTAAGAACTCCCGGTCAAACCATTGAAAGCCACCCGACGTGATAAATTGAAATATTCTGAAATATCTTGACGTCTTGTCAACCCTCGTCCTGTACATATAAAAGGTAATCTCTCTGTGTGTCTGTGTGTATTTCGAATCGGCTTCCGCATGGCATGATAAATTATTTTATAATCCCTTGAAATTTTGAAAGTGTTGTGAAATCTCTTAAAATCCCAAAGAACGCAGGGTGACTTTATACTGATAAAAATATATCATATACAAAATCAACCTCATTCGCACGATCTTTCATGCATTAATTTTTATCTTATTCTCAACTTTCCTACCCCTTTTGTACATAATGGCTAAAGTTTCACAATTAGTTTCGAAACTTTGATAATTTTGGATTTTAAGCCTCTTGTTTTGCGGCACGAAGTACTATTGCGGCCCGTTTAATTTATCATTCCACCTCGGAATCAACAACGAGTAGAGGAGACTTTTGTTGGTCAGACGGATCGTCAGAAGATGAAATTATGCCCACAGCCGTCGCGCGACTCGCAAATTGCTTTCGAAGTGTGTTTGTCTTCTATGCGACTTTTGAGGGAGAGAAAGGTACGTCGATTAAATTCTTGAATGCGGGAAGCTCTTCTGACATGAGCGATTATTATTTTCTGCGATGAATGCGTTTGCGAAAAAACCACAATTAAGTTCTCATGAACCAAGATTGGAGAATAGAAGGTCCGCGTCTGACAGTCGATTTATCGATGTTTCTCAATACATATTCACGTACCCTTTTACCGAATGTTCACGAAAAATTACTCTCTTCGTTATAAAAGTTTTTTTTTTTATTTCCCTGACATTTTTTAATAGTTTTGAAATCTGTAAAAAAGTTTAAACCCTTACATTTTTGTAAGTCCTTTCGAGTCTTTTCAAGTCTCCTAAAGTCTCTTGAAATTCCTTAAAATCAAATAAAATCTCTTCAAACTATATATATATATATGTTCATGTTAACAGATGTTTCTTAGTACTTGTTATTTAATCTCCTAAAATTTTAGAGCGATTTGTCATTTCCGTTGGCGATAAGGATACGGTGAAAAGAAACTTTTCTTGACTTCCATCGGGTTTTGGATAGAACAAAAGTTTTCATATATTTCGTTAAAGTTTTTTAAAATCTCAAGTACTTTTCAGAAGAGCATTCTTAAACAGTTTCCCAGATTTTCCTTGACTCTGACCCTCTTTGAGAATGAAGGAAAATGATATTTCGAAAATTGTTTTAGAATTTTTCTCTGAAACGTATTTGAGATTTTAAAAAACGTTTCGGGTGTACTTCCGCAAAGGGTCAACCTCCAATTTCCTTGAAAAAGCGTATACGTATATATTTTAATGCACTGATTACGAGTATAATAGTAAAAATTAACAAAACCTTAAAAAATCATAGTTTTTTGCGTTTTTCTTAGCTAATATGTAATATTTTTATAAATGTTTCAAACAAAATTTGTGGATCTAATCGAAATACACATTCTTTGTTCCAAGCATGTTTTTCCTGTGATGAGTAATATTTTCTGAGAAAATCACTTTATTTTTAAAAACCGCATAAAGGTACATCCATTTATAGTTTCTTATACTTTCCTTTATCATTTCCCTTTATCATTTTTTTTACCATGATTTCTCTTGACCATGTCCCTTTACCATTTCCATTACCATGGTTTTCTATGAGTGGCAGTTTTTGAGGAAAACAGTAAACAGTGATACACTCACTTTCATTAAAACTCCCATAAATCATTGCAAAGGGATGTTTATGGAAAATCATGCTAAAAAGAAATGGTAATGAGATATCGTAAAGGGAAATGGCCAGGGGAAATAATGGTAAAAGGAAATGGTAAAGTGATATGGTAATGGAAAATCATGGTAAAAGGAAATAATAAAGGGATATAGTAAAGGGATATGATAAACGGAAATTGTAAAGTGAAATTGCAAAAAGAAATGCTAAAGACGAATGATAAAGGTAAATGTTAAAGGGAAATGGTAAAGGAAAGTCGAAACTAAATATATATACCTTAATTGCTTTTGCAAAAAAAAAATTGATACCACTGATTTCCTCAGAAACTATCACCTGTAGAAAAAAATTCTTTCAACAAAAACTGTCTATTTCGATGAGATCTACTACTTTTGTTTAAAACATTGTTTAAAAGGTTGTATATTAGCTGGCGTAAATGCAAAAAATCATAATTTTTATGGTTTTTTTATGGTTTCATCATGAAAATCGATAATTTTCAATATCATATTCGTAATCAGCGCTTCAAAATACATATAGGTATAATAGTACGCGGTTTTAAGGAAATCGAAGGTAGACCTTTTTCGGAAGTTTATCCTTCATTTTTTCCGTGTATTAAAATCCCGGGCATCGCCGGATAAATTCCTGCTAGTGTATTATGAAGATATAGTTTATCCTAGATTAATTTTCATGTGTTTGGAGAACAATCGATATTTCGCATAAAATCGTTCCTGGCGTGGATTTAGTCTGACGTTATCTTGCCGAAATGCAACTTTACGACGGCGAACGAATGGCAACTAGCACAAAGCCAACGACTATAGAATCCTGCTAGTGGACGAGTGGTTAGCTGGCTATTATAACTTTCTGCTATTTCTATGCAGCACCTCAACTGCACACAATTCGCTCCGATTTCTCGCTCGACCATTTGCTTGTATTCCCACGTGTGTATTTTGTCGGCGTCATATACATATCTTATAAATTCTCTTGTTACTCCCAACTGTTACCATACGAAATCACGCTTTCGCGTATGTTGTCGTTATCAGAAATTCGTACTGAATAATAGGAATTAACATATTTCGATTATACACTGCGATAGTTACAAACCCGCGATTAATGAGCTGTTATCTACGTTAGGGTGGTCCAAAAAATTTTAATTAAAAAAGTTGAAGGTGCTCTCGAAATGAAGTATTTGTTTCTTTCGAAGAAAAATTGATCAAATATAAATTGTAGCTATAGATTTAAAAATACCCAGTACTTCCTCATAAGCCTTAAACCCATTAAAGTTTTTAATTAAAGTAATATGTAGCATTTGAACAAGAAATACGGGAAATAAGCAATAACGAAAAGGAAATGGTAAAATAAAATGGTAAATTTGAAAGGAAAATCATGTTAAAAGGAAATGGTAAAGGGAAATGATGTACCTTTAATGGGCTTTTAAAATAAAAATTGATGTACCACTGCGATGATCTCAGAAACTATAACTCGTAGAAAAAATATTCTGTTTAAAACATTTTTAAAAATTTTTTACATTTTTAAAATGTTGTATATTAGCTGGCATAAACGCAAAAAACTATGATTATTGTACAAGGTTCAGAACATAAAGTTTCACACTTTAATTTTTAAAGGAGATGTATTAGCTTTATTCGCGAATATCTAAAATAGCTTGCTCGATCTAAGAAGTAAATAGCTTGGTATCTCGAGAAGGTTTTATCCAACAAACCTCATTTGAATATTTATAGTTTGAATATCAAAACTTGAGTTGCTTGAGTCGATCAACAAGGCGTCTTTCTGACATTGGTATCACCATCAACTTAGAACACGTCAGGAGAGAGATTTATAGAGCAATCTCAACAAACGTGTGCCTGTGTACTGTACATGTAGCATCTCTTGCCATTTCTCTTGAGAGTTCAAAATGCATATTCTCTTGCACTATGGCATTGAACAGTTCATTCAATCGAATGAACACTAAAAAATACGACTACTCTTTTTATTTTCCTCTGACTTTCGGTCCAATGGACCTTCAGAAAACAGCTGCATATTCGACACCTGACATAAAAAAAAGTGTACATCTATCAGGAATCTGTCTTTGTATTGCTCAGACTAGATGCAATGTCCTTGCTTGAAAGAATGATCCTATATTAAATTGAACTCTTCTTTTCTTCGTATTGTCTTTTCTCCTGCTTCCAGTTTCAAATATATTTTTCTGGAGAAATACACCAAGTTACTGAATCCAATTCCCGTGAGTACATTTTTTATGTAGTTTACGTTATGTACCAATATCACAATTTCAAGATTCAAGACGTCGTGAATAAGGGATAAATTTATTTCTTATTCCTTTACTGCGTTATTCACAAATTTGATACGATTATTGATTAATGAATAACGAACACAAAAATGGCTATACTTTTTTTCAGTGTTGATTATTTTGCAACGATTAACAAATATTTTTCACTTTTGACAATAAAATTTAAACTGTCAAATATGACGTTGAAGTTTAAAAATCGCAAATGGTGTCAACTTCAATTTTATCCACAAAAAATCGGATAAAGAATTAAGAATGGCGCATGGTAAAATTAGCGAATCAAACGAATAGATTAGACTGAAATATCAGACGTCTAATCTGACGAAAATTAAAATTGTCAATTTTGGCAGTGTTATATAAATGTTATATATCGTTTTTTTGTAAAGGATTGCAATTTTGTGTGGCTTAATGCACATTTAAATGTTCTAAAAGCTTTTTTTTTACCATTTTCCAAATATATTTAACAGTTAAAATGAAAAAAAAAAAAAAAATTTCGTCAGATTATACGTCTGGTATACTTTAGCCCAATAAAATGTTGGTCGTTTTCGGTAAATAATTGAATTTAGCTTGTTAGTCCGATTTTACTAGTAGAAATTTGTTGATGAACGAATGAGGGAAGTACTCGACCTGCAAACTACATTTCCCAAAGGTCCTCCTCGTCTATCGTCGTTGCCTCAGCTTGTTCAAATCCAGCCAGCAGTCTTCATTCAATTGGGACGCCATGGCCATATCCTCCATTCTAGATTTGAGAATCAATCTTAGGAGCTAACGCTCAATCTCACAACGCACCTGAAGCTCCTCACCCTTATCTCTCTATGCAGTTTCTATTCGCCACAAAATTGTAATTAACTCTTATTTACAAAAAATAATCGCAGTTATATTAACAACTTAAGCTTATATGTATACTAATTTCAGTTTATTATGTACTTATGAACGCTAATTGATCGGACACTGAATAAATCGATATATTATATACATATATAATATATCAAAATATATTACGTAATTTACTAATAGAAATTTATCCGACGTTGTCCGGTATTTTAAGAGATTTCAAGTGACTTTTATGAGGAATTTCAAATTTTAAACTATTTTTAAGATACTGTAAGTGGCTTTAAGAAAATTTGAGATATTTTAATGTACCTGTAGATTTTTAGTTTTGCGAGCACCATTACGTTTAAATTGGCCTTCGGTATACTCTTGTGTCCTAAAATGAAAGTCAAGTTCGTTAAGCAGACATTTTTGATAAAAATTCTAAAAGTGAGAGTATTTTGAAAATTTATGAGAACACTTTTTTGTTTTTACAAATTGAGGATAAACTTCCGAAAAGGTGATATGCCCGATTTTCTTCGCACTTCGTATACTTATTAATTTTGACGCGCTGATTTCGAATATGATAGTGAAAATTGGCGCAAATCTGATTTTCATGGTGAAATCATCAAAAAA
>JAUESI010000018.1:7890279-7903589 GCA_032275145.1 Synergus laeviventris | reverse complement strand
TTGAAAATCATGTGTATTCAGTTGGACATTCAAATATATATCCATCTTTTTGTATAAACACAAAATATTTAGTTAAAATTTCAGGCATAGCAGGTCGTCTCGTATTTACCTTTTTTCACCTATTTCACCTATTCTGGGAATTCGTTACCTTTTCACCTTTGTTCAATAATTGGTACAGTTGAAAAATAATTGACATTGGTCAATTTAATATCTCCCATTCAAATAATGATAAATTCCATCTTTTAAAGGTGAAATTATTTTTATTTGATACTTGCAATTCTTTTTCATAGAAATTTTTTTAATTCGCTTGCAAATTTGTTGAATTCCTTGAAATTACTTAAAATCACTTAAAATCTCTTAAAATCCTTCAAAGACATTTTTTTTAATCAATAAAAATTTCTTAGCCTCTTATTAAATCTTTTAAACCGTTTAAAATTCTTTAAATTCATGTTGATATGAAATTGTCTTCAATGCCTTATGAATTCTTCTGAATTCGACCAAAATCTTTTTAGAATCCTCTTGAATTCACTTGAATTTTCTTCAATTCACTTAGAATCATTTTGAATTGTATAGAATTGTAGATTTTGAATCACGTAGAATTTGATTAAATTCGTCTTCATCTGTTTAAAAATTCTTTCGATTTCTTTAGAATTCTTTAAAATTCTTTTGAACTCCTTTGAATTTTGCGAAAATATAAAACTGAAAAAGCATTAAAACTTTGCATGAATATTTCAAGAGAATTTTATGAAATATCTTCAGCGCAGAGTGCCGCAACAACTTTTCGTAAAATCCAATAGTGCGATAACCGAGAGAGAGGTTTCAGATTTTCTGGAGGAAACCATACACAGATTCTATCTATTACATTCATGTTATTCAGCGGGACCAAACTCATCTTTGGTCGCCGGAATGCTGGCTGGATATGGTGGAGACTGGGGTCAAAGGCAAAGGGGTTAACCCACCATGCACCGAGAGCCCCTATATCGTTTTAACCTTTAGTAACCCCTCCCCGTCTTTATACTGAGATCGCTTACCGATTGGACTTGGCACGGTCAAGTCAGCTTTTCCATAGTTACATCTCCTGACATCTATCCATATATTTAGGATGTCTGCATCCGGAGATAAAAGGATTTTTCATCCCTCAATTTGCTTCAATAGATTCATGAAAATATAGCACTCCCCTAAAGTTTCATAAAAAAAAAAAAATTCCTTCTGTCTCCGCATCGTAGATATAACTCAAAATAATAAAAAAAACGAGGCACTTCTTCAAATTTTATCTCATAATGGATGATATATGTTAGTGAGAATGTATTTGCAATATGTTACAACAATAATATATAAGGAATGTTTACATTAAAATAATTTTTTTTGTCTTTGAATTCTAAAAAAATATTTTTAAATACTACTTTTTATTTAATAATAAAAATAATTTTCAGTATATAAATTATCAAAAGAATAGTTTGAAGCATGTAGGTACAAGTCCACTTTCTTCGAACTATTTTTAATAATAATTCATAAACCGAAAAATAATTTTATTGGAAAATAAGGAGTAATATATCAGTTTAAATAGTTTTTTTGTGATTAGTGCATATGTAAAAATTATTTCAATGTAAACATTCCATTTTTACTAAAAAATATCACAAATTATATAGTCAAATAATCTTGAAACTTGAATCCAAGAAAATAGCAAAAAAGTTGACTCTTTTCGATTTTTTGAAACTTCAGTCATTTAGGGAGGGTAAAAAATAGTTTAATTGAATTATCGTTATACAGGTATAAATCGACTTACTTTGAACTAGTTTTATTTTTAATTGGGCTCTCAAAAAAAAAATTGTTTGCTAAGTTTTAAAATTCCTTGAAATTACTTAAAATCACTTGAAATCTCTTGAAATCTTTTAAACCCTGTACAATTTCTTTAATCTTTTTAATAAATATTTTCTAATCCCTAAAATTAAGAAGTTTTTTTTGTATTTTTTGCTTCCTCATAGAGGAAGCTTTGTAGTGGTGACAAAATCCAGTCTCTAAAAAAGGTCTTTTTGAACATATTTCAAAAGGTGGTCACGATCAAGCAATATCTGCAGAACGTGTACAGATAAATTGATGAAATTTAGGATAATTATTTCTCTATATACCAAGTATAATTTCATACAAGGATTTAATTAAATATTCATTTTAACTTAAATATTTAAGTTTTATGTGCTTTTATAATTTTAGTAAAATTAATTTAACTGAACAAATAATCAAAATTCAAAGCATATGTAACAAAAAAAAAGACTCTTTGCATTGAGATGAATCGATTGACCTATAAAATGAATTCATTTTATTTAAAACTAAGGAATTTATGGTTAATTGTAATTTTCGAAAGTTTATTTTTCGACTATAACTGAAATAATCAAAATTTTAAGCTGATGGAATCGATTTGCTTGAAAAGTACGAAGAAAATTTTGGTTTTCATCTCTCTTTAAATAAAGAGGTAGGATTGAAGAAGGGAGGGGGGGGGGTTAAATACATGTATTTACAATTTGGAAAATTATCATTTGTAATAAATATTTATTTTTAAAAGTAAAAAAAAATATATGAATTACTTAACATTTCCTCTAGATGAGGAAGCAAATTATGATTGAGCACAAGAGATGCTACAACTTCACAGCTATGTTTAGCTATATCTACGATGCGGAGATAGAAGGAATTTTTTTTATAAAACTTTAGGGGAGTGTTTCTGACTCCCCAAAGAAAGTTTTCATTGCTATCAGAACGTTTTGCGCAAACAACTTTTTTTCGATACGCCCTGCTTCTCGAGTGGAAATGTTTGGGGCGCTGGTCAGGTCCATATCGGCCTGGCTAAACGCCAATGTGGCGCTAATTAGACCGACTAATGTGGAGCATTAGTTTTTATGGCTTAGAATTTTCCACAAGAAAGAGTATAGCTGTACTTAACTTCGCATCTTGTTGCTTCAGCACAATTTTTTCGGATCTGACTTTTTGCTGTCTCTTCTGGGTCCGTAATTGTCCATTCTGAACCAAATATCTGTCTCTGGGGTGGCGCCAGCCGGAGAATAATTTAACGCCCGAGGTGAATATTGATGATACCTGTCGTAAATCTGCATAAGGTTTTCGCCACGATGACGGAATACCAATACGTTCTAGTTCCGGTGACGTGCGTTCAACTGAACGGATTCTAACCCACCATCCGTTTTAATCTAGAAATATCGGTGTCACCTCATATGTCGAATAGGCCCTTTGTTATCGCTTTTCTTCTTTTACCTTTAATCTTGAGGAATGTAGCCGTTTATCGAGCCTCGATGAGAGAAGATGATAGAAAGGAAAGTGGAAAAGAAAGATTAATTAAAATCCCTGGGACATGTATATTGTACTCTCCACTCTAGACTATTTGATAAGCGAATTTATTTCGAGAGATACTTGAAAATCCTCGAAACGGAAAAGCAATTATACTCAGAAAGTTTGAGTTTAATACAAATTACACTTCGGATTACCTTCTTCCAAATTTTCGGTCGATTATTTAATTCTATTTCAAGCTATCCTTTGTATGCCGAGAGCCGATAGATAACCCAGTGAGTTAAAATTATTATTGTCGACTCTGGATAATAATCCTTATTAAGGACGACGAATTTATTAAAAATTAAATTCAACTTTTTTCATCGCCATGTTATAAATGCCATTATAGTCTATAATGACCTATTATAGGTTAATTAATTATATCAAATAATATAGAGTCGGGATTTTGGTAGAGGATTTACCGACCTGTAATCACTAACAAAATTTAACACCCGCTGTGATTTCGCCAAAGGCAAATTAGAGTTGAGTTAACAATTCGTAATGCTTTTTCCTAAAAGCATCGTAAAACGCGACCGTCAAGTAAGTAACACGGAATCATCAGACCTGTAATTATTACACAACCGATGCATTTGTAAAATGTATTTCAAACCGTTTGAGCTATCGGCTGTCGTTAGTATGCTTACCAATTAGCTGGGTGTAAATGAATTTCGCAATTACATTTAGCATACAATAATTTTAAACGAAATGTCAATATGTTACTCTGCAAATAAATTAAAAGAAGACTCTTATTTTTACGAGTCTCAATTAAAATATTATTTATAATTTTATAATACATTCTATTCACATCGCTCGATTGGGCTAAAAGTATCAGACATCTAATCTAACGAAAACTAATGTTTTTTTTTTAATTTCAACTGATAAATATATTTGCAAAATATCAAAAACAAGCTTTTAAAACATGAAATTGTAATCATTCACAAAAAACCATTTTCTTAAAACACATAATTTTCCTCAAAAAATGAATACAGTGTGACAATTTTGAGTAGACCCATTCAAAAGGTAATATCAAATATCGTTCGACTCTTATTTATAATGGTTATGTTGAGATGTTATATAACTGTTATATAAAATTATTTGTGAAGGATTACAATTTTGTGTGGCTTAATGCACATTCGAATGTTCTAAAAGCTTATTTTTGACCTTTTTCCAAATATATTTATCAGTAATATTTTTTAAAAAATTAATTTTCGTCTGATTACACGTCTAACATTTCAGTCCAATCATTTCGAGTCACCTGTGGACCTTTTTCACCTATCTTTGAATTAATTCACCTATTTTACCTATTTTGTGAATTTGTCACTTTTTCACCTTTTTTTTAATTGATAAAGTTAAATCATATGAAAAATTATTGACATTAGAATTTTAGGACAAATCCGGGTCATTTCCGGATTGAAAGAACTATTCTGAATAATTAAAGTAATAACCAAAGTCAATTTTTCAAAACATAAAATGTTCTTATTTATTATTACCATTGTTTTAATAATCTTTTGATATCCATTGGGCTAAAGTTTCAGACGTCTTCTCATCAGATAAATTTTTTTTTCTTCAAAGATCCTCACTTAAAAAATTGTTTTATTTACTATAATTTTTTTATTGCAACAGAAATCGTGAAAAATATTTTTGTAAATAATATTTTTAGTTGTTGATGAGAAATATTTTATTCGGGTTTGACTCAATTTTATTTCATTATTTTAAAGTGGGAATACGAATGTAAGATTGATATCACCCTATTTTAAAATTAGGGCAATTTCTGCACGGGGTGGTAATGAGTTTGACATTTTGTAAATACGATTCTCAGTTGAAAAGGATCATTATATTAAGACGAATACTAAAGTTTAAATATTGAATAAATGAATTAAAGATATGACTTGCGTGTATAAACATACTGTGATGATTGATGACTATATATTAATTTACCCGTACTATTTTTTCTCCTTTATAGTAAGTAACCAGATTTCTAGTTATTTTATTATAATATAAATTTTTAGTTGACACAATTAGAATCCTGGTTAAATCTGCAATCAGAAAAAATAGTGAGTTAGGTATAAATCAAACCGCAATCTGCTTTACGATTCAATAGTTGAAGTTGATGTAATAAAAATGCAAATCGATTCCTGGAGATCTTAAGAAAAGATCTTTTGGATTCAGTCGGGAGGTGTAGAATCTTGACAATCAGTTTTCTAGGTCGCGAGGGACCTTCTTAACCTTGGTGACCTCTCCCAAGCTTGAATCCCCCCAAAGGTTTAGCTGATAGCTATACCATCTCTATTGGATCTTGTCATCGTTGACCAGGATGAGACTACACAGACCATCCAACCAGGAAGTGGACGTCGTAACCTGTATTTAGGTCGATCTCATTCTCCTGAAGCGGTGATGTGCTTTCTGGACCATCTCCTAAATCTGAAACCTTCCGCGTCTCTCTAAAAACGAAAATGACATCGACACTTTCTTGGGACATTTAGGAAATTCGGAACATTAACTTATAACGTTAGTTTAGGATAGCTTTTCTTGAATGCTGAAAGTACAGATATATTTTTCAAAATCTTTCAGCTACTCAGAAACTATTTAACTTGAATATATCATTAGTAATAATATTTTCAAATTGACTTTAGGTTCAAGAAATGTTTGAATTAAAAAGAATCTTAGTTTTAATCAGCTGACCTCCAGATTTCTTCTAAATTGTACATTTTCGTATTTTATAGTATATATTGCACACTCAAGGGTCTTTAACCAGAAGATTCAACTTTATTTTTCCTCTTATTTTCCTACTTTATTCTCTAGACTCTAGACTTCTGAAAACTAAAACTAAAATTAGAAACCTTTAGACACATCGAGTGCGTCAGCTGATCTATCCACACTTATAGATCCGAGTTCGTTTTTAACTTATTGAACCCCACGTATGTTATATTGAATATACAAAATTAGATTCTACTTTGAACATCGGCATATATTTGAGTATCAAATGTTTGAATTAAAAGTTAAAATTAAAAGTTTTTATATACGAAACTCTTTTCTCTAATAAAATTATTAAAGTACACAAAATTATAATTTTAGTATTGTATGGTAATATGATTGAATCCCATTCTAGTCGCAGAAAAATATTCAATTCCTGGTAATTTCCTTCTTCTTAATAATTTTTATCCAACAGAAATAAAACTTTCCAATCAGTAATTAAATCAAAAGTCAATTTATCCAGAAGACATGATTCATTATTTTATCAATTCTGGCATAGATTATCATTAGCACGTTTCTCTCTTCGCTGTCGTATACCTTCGAGGCTTCGAGCATAAACCGTTTCTGAACATACATCTTTTTCTGAATTAATCATTTTTACGATCCTTGGCGTCGGAGATCTCCCATTACTTCGTAAACTTTTACAACCTTGTTTGAAATGTAGAGTTGAGCTTCCCTCAAGCTTCTCGAATCTTCACTGAGATACAAGTAAATGGATCTCGTATCCCGAATATCATTATCGCTATGGCTGCATGGAACCCGTGATATTAAAACTGTATTCAGAAAACCTGAATATTTCTGTTGTAATTTTACAATTTCAGAACAAAGAGTAATGCTTATATGTGTTCTTACAATATATATATTCTAAAAAAATTACTATATATTTTTTTAATGAATTTTTGGATATTTCAGAAGATTTAAAAGAAATTCGAAAAGATTTCAAGGTATTTTAAAATATTTTATAGGAGTCAATAGATTTTTTAAAAAATGTCATAGAAATATCAAAAAGCTGTGAGTGATTTTAAGGGATTTAAATATTTTTTGCAGGATTTAAAAACATATTCAAGCGATTTAAAAAGACTTCACAGGGTTTTAAGAGATATTACAGATTTTAAAGAATGAAGAAACATTTGTTATGCTTTGCAATTATTTGCAAACATTGAAACTCTTTTGAATTAATTCGAAATTCCTTCAAAACTATGGAAATCGCCTTTTTGTTAAAATCTCTTGAAAATCCTTCAATTTCTGTATGTTTGTTTAAAATCCGTTGAAATTTTTAAAATCACTAAAAATTCCTTGAAATATTAAAACTGTTTTTAATTTTTTTGAAGTTTCTTGTTAATTTTTAAAACCACTGGAAATCTTTTTAAATCGCTTTAAATTCCCTAACATCATTTAAAATTTCTTTAAATACCTGATGAAATTGTTAAATTACTTGAAAATCTTCTTCTCAATTCTTTTAAAATTCCTTAAAATCAGTTGGCAGTTATAATCTCGATTCTAAAGTGAAGAAAAATGTAGTTTCAGATTTTCTAGAATGCGAGAATCTATATTCGATATAAGTGCAACTCCTTTGTTATGAGAGGATATATAAAATACGTTCTGTGTACAGACTAAACATTGCATACGTGCTAAAAGACTAAATTGTGCAAGCACGATATGAACGTTTGCTATCGGAAAGCAATTGTTATTGGCTCGCCCTAGACTAATAAAATTACCGCCTCGGCACCCAACAATACAAGTTCAACTTTATTTTCGTATAACCCGAGCTAAATCTACTCGAACTTGGTATAATTTTTAAATTGTAAACAGAAGCTCTTATCGCCTATATCACTGATTTTACTTGTCGCGAAAAAGCTACTTCCATACTGAGAATCTAGTCATAAATAAGTATAATACCCATTTAAAAACAGTAAAAATTAGTTTATTCAGTTCATTCTTTAAAATAATTAAAAATTCATTGACAATAATCTTATAATTTAATAATTTATTCATTTAAGTGAGACGTTTGACGTGATCAGTCTTCTTTTTAAACCCTTTGATGTATCCAAGGAACTGTAATTCTGCAACCGCCTGCGAGAATCGTGCGCTAAGATAAAATTTCATTAAGGAAAACTCCTGAGATACAAGTAAAGTTTGTAAATAGTATAAAAAATAATATGAAAGGATACTTTATCGCTGGATCAATTTCCCGTTGTTCCTCACTATCGTTGGGGTCGATGAACGACAAGAATGCCTGAAACAATTAAATAGTGTTTAGGTTGGTTTAGATCACGAGGCACGGCATATTTTAATTCATCACCAATCAAAGTTGGACTCTGACTGGATATATATGCATCGTATGTATCGGGGAGCGAGATGTTACGATCGTAATGAAGCGCATAAATCATTTGAAATCGCGGTTGAAATCATGAAATGCGACCGGCTTAAGTATTCTAGACATTAATGTGTAAACACGAGGGTGGATGATTACCTGTAACCAGTCGTACATGTTAATCAACTTCGTGTTCTCTAAATGCAGTTTATAAATTATACTTAGATCTGGCATTGTATTCAAAATTTCGTCATCGTTGCTGACATGGCAACAGTCGCACTGAAAAAAAGAATTATATATACTTGGTTTGAAGTTTATCAATTTTTGAACTAGAATTCGGACAATTTATATAATTTCAAACTCAAGTAATTAAAGAAGTTTTAGGTAGAAAGGGTTGAGAGGCATTTACACAGGGTCAAGATGTACCTTAATGTAAAATTCTGGATCATTCAACGCAGTGTGAATTGCAGCTCTGAGAGAACCCTTAATCTGTTGCTTCACCAAATTGATATCATGGAAACAGAAAATATCATGTCCCACCAAAGTTCTAGGATTCTTCAGATAGACCGAAAATATATCTCTGTCGAGGTAATCTATCAAATTTTCCTGAGCTTCTTTGTAAGGCGAAAGTGATTGCTTATGTGCGTTGTTACGCAGGCCCTTGAAAGTTCATATAAGTTATTAAATAGAAGCTTAAAGGTTAAGAATAGTGGATACATCCAGACTACTAATTAGTTTTAACAAACCTCTACAAATTCCAACCGTTTCCGTCTCTCTCCCGCATTATTGATATCAGATTTTGGTGCTTTCTCGCCTAATTCAGTGTTTCTTGATTTTATTGGAGAAGGAATTCCTAAACTAGCGTCCTTTATGATTTTAAAGTTCTTTTCTAAATTCTTTTTAAAACCTTGAGGTAAGAACTTTTCATTCTCCCTAAGAACTTCTAGAACTTCCGTGAGTTTCAAAAGGAGGTCCTCTTTAGCCAAGTACTTTAAAAGTTGTAGTGCACTCTTATATTCATCCGTATCCGTTAAACTTGTGCTAACAGCTCTCCCGTATATTTCTCGGAACTAAAATGAAATTAAAGATTAATTATCATTTATATATAAATTCTTTTGATAAATACTTTTTTTTTCAGAAACACTTACATGTTTACCTAAGGGAGCGCTTGTCAGAGTATTAACAAAAGCGTGTAAACATTTTAGCACTGATAGAAATTCGTGCATATACTTTTGAAACTTTTGAACGTGACCCAAGAGAAATTTCTAAGAAAAAATCTTCATTAATAAAAATACTATAAAGTACAAAAAATTATTCAAAATTAATATTCATTCTTTGCTAATACTTTAAACTCCGACGAACTCAATTCTTTTTTCCCTTTGAAATAGTAGGCTATTGAAGGTAGTTTCTTAAATTCTTGAATTTCACTCAATGATAAAGCCTCTGTCATCTCTTCGATATCATTTGAAGTACAACAAAGAGAAGTACAGTTATTTTCAAAGAAGTGTAGGGCCAGGCAAATCTGTAAATATGTGAAATAACACGCAACTTGTAAAGCTCTCATAGAATTATCAATTCAATTGAGTTATAAATTTATGTACCTTGTACGCTTGCATAAATCCATCAACCGATAAATCATAAAACAGGAATATATCCTGAAGCAAATTATACGCTTTTCCTGTTAGCTTAAACGGTATGTCATGAGAGAAAATAATACCTTCCAAAATATCAGATAAATTTTGTAGTTGTGTTTGTACGGAAAACACCTAAAATTATGTTAAGATCAATTAGTCTTAATCACAAATAAATGATTCTTTAGTTTCTATTGCCAGGAAGCTATTGCTATATAGCTGGAATATATTTACATACTTTAACTCGAAGTTTTGATGTAACATCGTACGAAAGAGTTCTATGCACTATGTGCAGACTTGTTGCAATACCGAAGATCAAAACTATTTTCATTGTAGAATACATACTAAATGGACAAAATGGCATCGAATAAATTGTTTTTGTGGTCGATATGGAAAAATAAATTATGTAAATATAAATCTACCTTAAATTAAAGACGAAATCGTGCAGTGCTTTTGCAGAAAAGTTTTCAAAATCTCGTACAATTATAACGAGTGGATCATTTTTTTTGTTTAATTTTTGATACCAGAAACTTAAAGCACGAAAAGTGCAGGAAGTATGCTTTATAATTGGCTCATCCTGAAAAAACAAAATATTTTTCGGATTGAAAATATAATCTTTTTTTTCGCTTTTTTTAAAATCTTTTTGTTTTAGAGACAGTATTAATACTAACCATTGTATTTGCATTGATTAATTGGTAAATACTTTCTTCAACCATGTGCTTCATGTTATTGCAATTTTTAGAGCTTATTGTAGCTATGTATGGAGTAACACCCTCAAGAGTTGATTTTACTTTCTCAAAAAGCATCGCATGGTCAGGAACATTGACACCTGATGAATAATCACTCGATTAATAATCACTACAATTTTGTTAAATATATTAAGTTATAGATATATAAAAAAATAATTAAGTTTTATTTACCAGCTAACAAAATTGCTGTTGGTATTTCGGAGGATAAAATTTTCATTGAACCATCTTTCACCTTGGATACATATGAATGCAAGTCTTTCAAGATTTGTTTGAACATCTTATTATTGATTTCCTAAAAGAATAAAACACCTAAAAAAATCTGTTGAAAAGCTAGAATATGTATTTTTTCACACTAAAGCTCAATATACCTCAGTACGATTTTTAATTGTGCTCCATATTTGTTTATATGATCGATACCATGGAGCGTCATAGTCCTGATTCTTTATTCTCCTCTGCCCAAAGATATAATCCTTAGAGGGAAATACCCCCTGAAACAAGTGAAACATGCATTGTAGAAAAAAGTGAATAATGATCAGGTGACTCCTTCGTACATTTTAATATTTTGCAAGTTTTGATAGTCTACAGCGATAATGCTTATGATTAATGATTTATATCAAGAGGCAGGGGGAGTTCTATCAGAGTAAAATTGTTTGTACTCGTCTATAAAGCAGTAAAAGCATATCTATTTTACACGTTGAAGTTTTGATGAATATTTAGTAAGGAATGCTTTTTTCATTTAAAAAAAATAGTAAAATTTCACGATTTCCAAATATTTCAAAGGGCTTAACACATTTCTAGACATTTTTAAAAAGTTCGAATAAAATTTTAAGAGATTTATAGAAATTTAAAAATATTTCAGAGAACTTCAAGAGATTTAAAAAAATGAAATCCTACCTACTACCTTTAATTATCAAATCGAAAATAATTCTATTTGCACTATCGGGCAGAATAAAATTGTAGGGCCACCTGTTTTTCAATAACCGTTTAGATTCCTTTAAATTTAATTATATCAAAGATAAATTTTTTTCTTTTTATTAGATTAAAATATATGAAAATTCTGCTTAAAATGAGCCCACGAAGTCACTTTAGCTATTTCCAAAAACGTCAAATCACAGTGTTTTGTAGAAATATCAATAACTTTCGAAATTATATACTTTTTTAAATTTCTTGTCAACTCATTTTATAAGTAAATTTATATTAAATCTGACAGACTTATTGGAATAACCGTATTTTATACAATATATTGTATTATATTTTTACTACTGAGAACAATATTTTTATAAATTATATGAAAAATAATAAGTCTCACATGTCAGATAACATAATGTAATTGAAGCTTACTATATACAAATTTTTCTCTGGAAAAATATATTAAAATATTATTCCGTGTCTATACCTTTTGCAAAAAGAACTTCATATTAGGGTACCGTTAATTCATAGTAAAGTGGGTAAAGTGTAATAAAAAAATCATGTAATTCTCGTTTGTAGGGTGGTTTTTGGAACATCCACGTCTTTTAACCTTATGTTTGTTCAGGACGAGATTTTTTCCATGAAATGTATCAGCCCTCACCCTGGGTCTCGATTTGTCTTAATACGGCTCTGTTAGTAATAATAACAAAACATAACAGTTTAAAATCAAATTTAAATTCAATTATTTGACTCTCTTCTTAAATATATTGCAATAAGTGATAGGTCATATTACGTAATAATAACTATATTTAAATCATTTGTGCTTTTATGGATTCTGTAATTGACTGTAAAATCGTGGGATTTGTATAAAAGATCAAATGAAATGCGACAAAAATGCTTGGAGGTTATGCCTTTGGTTATAGCAGTTAGATGCAACAGGTAGTTAGAAAGCATGACTTACCTTGCAGACTGAAACCTTTTCCATTATCGCCAACTACTTCACTATGTTGCAAAAATAAAATAATCCATAAAACAATAGTAGTGAACGTTGAATAAAAGTAACAATAAGAGAGCATCAAACATAACTTCCAACTCCCATCTAGGAACGATTTACACTGCTTGTGTGCTTGTCAGCAGTCAGCTGGGTTTTGGCGCCAGTTTGTGAAGCTGTTGAGCTGCTGGGGCCTGGGCGTTCGCCTTTCATTTGCTAATAAATCGTCTGCTATGTGGTTCAGTGGTTCTCCCAACAAGCGCCTCGTCGTCAATTACCCATGCGTCACGCTGAGCATCTTATTGGTTGCTTTTCGCGCGTTGTTTTAAACGCTAATAATACTTTTTTTGTTTGTTTATTACCTTTTGTTTATTACCAAAAATAATTATCCACTAGACTAAAATTAAAAATAATTAAATCACTCTATTCTGTAAATATAAAAATAATCTCTACATAGAATAATGAATTATATTCTTTATTTACAGAATAGGGATTTAATTATTTTTTATCTTGCCTAGAATTAATAAATTTTAGTGTATTGGATAATTCTATTTAATAGATTCAAATCACTCCATAATAATGTGAATACCTTTATATAACTAATTACTGTGATTGCTTAATTAAACTTT
>JAUESI010000018.1:7828544-7852049 GCA_032275145.1 Synergus laeviventris | reverse complement strand
AACGTAATTAGACTTTATTAATAACACGCGTCAAGAGTACGAAACACAACATTTAAAAAGACTTGCTCGCGTCGACACTATTTATAATTTATATAATACATTTTAGACTCGAAAATGCATAAGTAATATTAATAGTATGTAAACGTCGAAATTTTCTGAAAAATTCAGTTTTCCAATATTGTGAAGTATCCCGAGTGATCTAAAATTTAATTTATTTTAAATAGAACAAGTTCCACTTGCTAGTTTTCATTCATATTGTAATTTTTCGTTGTTCATAAATCGTTACATAATACGAAGCAGAAGTTTCAAAGCTTATCCGCGTGAATTACTTTTCCATCTGAAAGGATTCGCTTGAAAGTGAATGGAACGTAAATCGAGAAAGAGAAGAAGGCAAGATTCACGAGCAATAAATAAGATGCGCGTGCCAAGTTCCAAGATTTCGCGCTTTATATATTTTTGTTCTCTAATGTAAATTTCTTAGCGTCTATACCAAGACAATTTTCCGCTTGTTAGAAATTTCAAAGAAAGCTTTAATAGATTCACGTACCTCTCGAAGTCGTTGACAATTTTCTCAACCACCAAAAAGCCTTTAAAGTTTTTTTCAATCTATGTTATTTGTGCTTTGGCAGAGCGGTACGAGAGAAAAATGGAAAAATAATCCTTTTAAATAAAATCTTATTATATTTTTTCTGAAAATTTGTATGAAAAAGAAAAATGTTGTTTGATCTAAATAACGAATTTGTTGTTTATGTTTCCAGAACTTTCAGACAACAAGTGCTTTATCATAAGAAGGAGAAAGACTTCAAAGCTGAGGGAAGATTTACGTTTTTCATTCCTGAGGATGAAGGTTTCAAGGTAAATATGAATTTTCTCTCTTTCTAATATTAATTACAACAATAGAGAAGAAACACTCTAAATTTTACTTCTTGAAACTTGATTGTTCCAATTTTGGCGTATGAAGCTTGAAGAGTATCAAAGGAGTCTGGTGTCAATTTTCTTCTAAGGTTCAAAATATCATATCGCTGCGAGAATTGTACAGCATATCATAACCGTGTCTATTTGTTTCCACTGGAGACGAAATGAAATGGGGTTAGTGAATTGAAGTCTGCGGTGGACCAGCAGATGAAAAATACCAATGGTACAGGGTTTCTCGATTGGCCGCCGTACGAAATTGAATTTCGTTTTTACTCTTGGGAAAATACAATGACAATCTAGAATATTTTTCCATGGACGGTTACGGTAAAAAAGAGCAGTACCCGGAAAAGGGACGAGAAAGCTACCTGCTTTAAAAATCAAAATGATTGATGAATTATTCAAAATTCCGAGAGTATACGATATTTATTTTCAAATAACTTAATTTATCAACCAATTCAACTCTTGTTCAAAAGTTTCATATTTCATATAAATATATCAATAATTCTTTGGAAAATATAAAGATATATAAAGTTTTTTTTTTAATTTTCCGACATTCAAATCAGAAAGTTTGACAAAGGAATAATTAAACAATATGATAATCTCCATGGATATCAGTGACAGTGTCGAGTTTAGAGGATAATGACAGAAGTTCTCTCAAAGTTCATTCTACGTAAGACGAGTTTGTCCTTTCTGTCAAGAATCTTGTTGCATGCTTTAGTCGTTAGTCAGTCGACGATAGAGAAGCTCTAGTCAAAGCTTCTTTGTAGAAAAAGATCCCTTCTAAGTTGAAGTCAGTTCTGAAAAGCTCGTTTGCTCGACAGCGACCGATCGACGTATCGGAAAGCACTTCACTCCTACTTTTAGCTTTCTCTGAGGGGCTGAGCTTTCACGTCACGTTCAACCACAAACTGGCTCCTTTTATATCGTCTCTTTTTTTGGATGTTGCCTTTTCTCGATTGGTCTGACGTCTACCGGTTAACACTCAAGTTGCAGAGAACGTTTAGGCACTTTTCTTTTATATTTATTCTATTTTCATTCTTTGCCCTTTCCTTAATATTAGACTTTACAAGACCAACATTTTGTTTGACAGCTGACCCTTTGAAATTCCTTAAAATTTCGTAAAACCCCAATAATCTTCGTAAAATCGGTTGATATTTTTGGATATTCTGCGTAAATTACTATAATAAGACCCGATATTATTAATATTCATTAATTTTTGCCCTTATTCCTTCTGTCTTCATATCGACAGAAGTAGACATTTTTACGATGCTTTTAATATTAAAAAGAAATTTACGTCAAAATTAACTAAGTTTACTACAGTTTTATATTGATGTTTAATTGTGGTTTGGTTTTCTAAAAAAATACCGCATTCATCTTTGTACAGTATTTTTTTTATAAGGCGAAATATGAATTAATTTAAATCTAATTTTCCTCTCTAAAAAATTTGCCTTCGTTTGCTTTTAAATTTTATTTTATGATACTCTATATTTATTTAAAGTGTGATACTTTATAAACTATTGATATGTACATTTATAGATAGATTATATAGATAATGTAGATAAATTTATAATTTATAATATAGATATTTATCTTCTTCTTTCTAATTCCGATATTACTTTTGTTTCTCGAAAAATGTCGGAAAATTTATATTAAAAAATTATAAAGTTTATTTAATAAAATATCACACCCTTAATACATATTTTGATCATTTAGAAAAAAATATTTATTATAAATATTTATTACCACCATAAAGTTGGGGAAACTAAATTGCTCTCTTGGTAATGTATCACGTGTCTTTAAAATCCCATGAAATATTGTGAAATGCCTTAAAACTTTCAGATATCACTTGAATTATCTCAAAAGTCCTTAAAATTACTTAATATTCTATAATATATTCTTAATTCCGTAAAATTACTTAAAATTCCCTTTGAATATCTTATATGTCATAAAATTTCATTCAAACTACTAAAAGTCCTTAAATTTTCACTAAATCCTAATAAATTCCGTTAAATTGCTTCGAATTCGGTTAAATTCCTTAAAATTTTATAAAATCCAAAAAAATTTCTTAAAAATTCTAGAAAATAACTTGAAATTCCTGTTAAAATTCAAAAAATTACTTGATATTTCCCTAGAACTACTTAAAATCTCGTTGTTCCCCTTAAAGTTACTTAAAATACCATGAAATCTCGTTAAATCCCTTAAATGTTATTACAGAGAACAGGAATTTTACGAAATTTATTGAAATTTTCTGGTTATGATTTTCAGAAATTTTAAAGGGTTTTACGGTATTTTAAGATTTCTATTTAAGATATTTTAAGGGATTTAATGACTTTAAAAGGATTTCACGTAATTTATTGGGATTCTTAGTAATTTTAAGGGGTTTCATGATATTTTATAGGGTTTTAAATAATTGTAAGGAATTCAAGGGATTTTTATGAAATTTCATCTGATTTTTAGGAATCCGAAGAAATTGACTTAGATTTCATATAATTTTGAGTAAATTTAAGATATTTGAACAAATGATCCAAATTTATTGAATTTTTAGAAATATTTCACTTCAAGGAATTTTTTTAATTTATTGTGATTTTCAGAAAGTTTAAGGGATTTTACAAAAATTATAGACTCCTTAAATTAAACAAAGAATTACAAGTGTTTATATTTCTAAAATAAAAAATTCTGAATAATTTTATGTACTTTTGATTTGAAATTGTTTACAGTCCTATGAATCTTTTTAGCAAAAGGTGCTGTAGAAAAATGAAAAATTAATCGCTCCCAGACCGCGCGGATCATAGCTACTATAAGTTTGTTCAAACACGTGCTCTATATAAATTATCTACCAAATCACCCTCGCTAGAGAGAAACCAAGAATCTGTCCATTTTTCTCTCATATAGAATTGAGGTCAAAATTCATTCGGTAACACGTACAGCCACAAAAGTCATCACTCACTGTTTCTCTTTTTCTCTCATTAATAAGACCATGGAATATTACTTAGAATAATCAAGAATTCATGGTGAAGACGGGGAGAGCAAGAAGAACCTAGGAAGCCACCGCGACGAATGCGGGGTGAGAAAAGAAGTACCTATAGGGTACCATCGCGACGAATGAAGAGTGGTACGCGGAGTCAATGATGATCAGGATATAAAGTATAAATCGCGACACGGAAACAAGAGGTCAGCTAAGTTTTGGGCTAGAGTGTCATCGAGAGTCCAGTCAAAATTAGAGTTCGAGTCCAGTAAAAACTTCGGTCCAGTAACCAGTAACAAATCGAAACCAGTAACCGGTAACCAGAGACCTGTAGCCAGTAGGAATCCCTGCATCGGTGCAAGGCTATCGACCCTTTAATAATTAAAAAAATCTAATACTTCCTCTATGAGGAAATAAAGTGCGCAAAGAATGAGCAGAAAAATATAAATACAGTTCAATGAAACCCCCGAGAATATTAATTTAAATTCTATTGTATATATGGTATACATTAAATTTGCTTGGATAAGAAAACTTTAGTTTTTAAATAAAGGAACATGGAGTGAAGTTTACCTTCTCTTATTACAATATTTCGTTTAAACGTTGAATTTTCTCCTGTTGAAAAGTCAATATTTCCAAGGGGCCAGCCACCCTTTAGGGCGTTATTTCCGGTATATTTAACTTCCGACCGGAGGATGAAATGTGTTCAATGTTCATCAATCAGGTAGCCTTGATGGTCATGTGTTCATTGCTGCGTTACGCCATACGGCATAACTGAGGCTCTTGTCTTTGACACGGAGTGTCTGCTTACCCATAACATGTTACTCGAGCGAGGATTTTGCAGCTATTTCATCTCTTCCGACAAAAGGTTCCAGCACGGAAGGAATGAGCAAGGGTTGAAACGGCGCGTAATTAATGTTAGTAAGGCTGTCTTGTCGTCGAGCTAATTAATATGTACCTTAAACCCGCACCGACATCATCGTTACTCGTCTCGTGAGGTAAAAATGCACTCAAGCAAAAATATATACCCTCTTTTATTATCTGATGATTGTGAGTCATCCTTTTTACATTCTATCTATAGCTCTACCGTTATTTGAAAAGCAAAAGCTTGCCTATTTTTCGAAACTGTCGAATGGATCCTGAAATTGACTGTTTCTTTTACATCTTTCAGCCTTCTCCAAGGCCGGAGAAAATTGATGGAAAGGTGATTGATGGACACGTAATTCCCAATCACGTACTCTTCACAGGACCAACCCCGAATGATACACCTTACGAGACTCTTGCTAGCAGTGATAATATGAAAGTTACTATCAGCTTCTATACGGAACAGACTGGTACAGGCAAAAGAGGTAAATATTTATTTCATTTTACAATCATTTTAATTATTATATTATCGAGGGGTTGACATCTCGACCAAGCGGGTGTACACCTACTTCTGACTTCAAGATATTTCAAGATATTTCAAGATATTTCAGGAGATTTCAAATATTTCAGAAGAATTCAGAAGATTTCAGAAATTTACGATTGCGCCAGCCTTTATTGGGTCAAGTTAATTTATAATTAAAATTAATCATTATTATACTATATTTACATTTTTATGTTTATAGTCAATCGGATGCATCAATTTTTAATTATTATTAAAACGCAAATATGACTCCAAATATCACTTAGTAATAGAAATCCAATCTCCAAAACACAAAAATAAGTAAAAAGAAAAGCATCACTGAAAACACTTCACGATTATTATAATATTATTTAACCCAGCGGGAAATTGCCAATGTTGATGAATGGCATGAGATTGGCCCAATATCGGCTGCCACCATTTTACTAATGGCCCAAGACTTACCGCCAATTTTGGTCCAATTATATTCGTAGATGATTGACGTGTGGAAACAAATTTGCCAATAACTAATAAAAATGCATTATTTCATTTTTTTATTAATTTTTAATTAATCTGTATTAGTAATTGAGAAAATTGTTTTCCTCAGGCTTGGCACAATATTGGACCAATTATACTCACATGCTGAGTCGAGGTAACGACGTCCACACGTCAAGCATCTACGAATATTGGACCAATATTGGCGGCCAGTCTTGGGCCATTAGTAAAACTTTGGCAGCCGATATTGGGCCAATCTCATGCCATTCATCAACATTGGCAATTTCCCACTGGATTAGATAATATTATAATAATCGTGAAGTGTTTTCAGTGATGCTTTTCTTTTTACTTATTTTTGTGTTTTGGAGATTGGATTTCTATTAGTAAGTGATATTTGGAGTCATATTGGCGTTTTAATAATAATTCAAAATTGATGCATCTGATTAATTATAAACATGCAAATGTAAATAGTATAATAATGATTAATTTTAATTATAAATTAACTTGGTTTCATTCCAAAATAATAATTCTTATCAATTATTTTGAAATCACTTAAAATTTTTTAAATCATTTAAAATCCGTTTAAATTCTTTAAAATCCTCTAAAGCACTTTAATAATAATTCAAATCCTTTAAAATCCTTAAAATCACTTGAAATCTCATGAAAAACCTTGTGTTTTTAAATCAATTCAAATTTCTTAGAATCTATTTAAATCTTTTGTAATCCAGAAAATTCCCTTGAAATTTTTTTCAATTATTCAAAATATTTCGAAATTTTGTTAATTGCAAAGAAAATGTTTAAAATCGTTTACAATTCAATTGACAGAAATTTAAATTGACAAACTTTAGCTGAAGATTTAGCTAGAAATTTAGGTAACACATCTATATTTTCTTGGAAGACGAAATCCAGTGAAACGTCTAGCTGGGATAGCTAAACAATTTTTTTCAGTGGGGACTGTGAGGCCTATGTAAGGCTTAAACTTGTTCACTTTCAAATTGAAATTATGTATAATTTTGTACTTTTTTTGTATTTGAATATTATTAACCGTCTCTAGAATATTTCTTGTGCGCTTTAACATGCGTATAATATTAATTGTACTAGATAATCAAACACACGAAATTGAATGAAACTTTTAAATTTTCAGTTTACGTCAAGTCTAACACATTGGTAGGTGATAAAGATCATCCAACTGGCGTCGTTCTGGCTGAGATCATAAAAGCAAACATTCCTGTTAAAAATGGTGTGGTCCACCTCATTCAGCGTCCGCTTATGGTCGTTGATACCACAATCACAGAGTTTCTGCAGGTCAGTGCACGTTGATGTCTATTAAACACACACATTAAGTTTAATTTCGCAAGATAACGTTTTACCCAACTTTTGTATCTCATCGCGACAGATGCAATGAGAAGCAAAGATTTTGGTCATTTGTGTCGTCCTATCTCCATTGCAAAAACAGTCGAACCAATGAATCCTGTTCATATTAAACAGATGATTTTACAAACCGGAGTAAATTCTTACGAGAACAATAACATTTTTTTTGAATCTTCATTTATTATCTATAGCTCTAGTTAAATTCTTTTCCCAACGAAAGATAATATTATCTTTCCAGAAGCAAAGTTTCGCTTCTTATCACCGTTGCTTTAAACGGAAGTGAATATAGCAGAAGATGAGAAAAACTATTGTTTCTCAAGCATGAAAGACAGTAATTTCATTTACGCGCCAAAATAATCAGAGTAGAGTGCGAGACGAATTCTAGTAACCCTTCCCTCCCCCCCCTCTCTCTCTCTCTTCTTCAGTCTCTGCTTTTGTATTCTTCCAATGAATTTTAAACGAGCGATGATTCTACCTTCAATAGGACCATTTCTCGAGAGTCCGTTTGATACCCACAAAAGCTTTTAGGCCCGTCGAGGATACACTGGAAGTATTTGAAACGCCTCCTGCCCTTCACTCAACCTCACCTAGTATATCCCTTTCAGTTCCTACCACTATTGCTCTTTCGTCTTTAGTTTCTGCTGTCTCTTTGACTAAACGATGAGACGATGTGTTCGTGGAGTCGGGTCAGGTTTATTTAATAGAGTAGACCCCACTTGTGGTTTGTCCGTCCTTTTCAAACTTCAGAATCTTCCCTTCAAATCTTTTATATTTTCATGTTATATTTTTATATTTTATATTTAAGTTCCTATATGCTCAAATCTTAGACTTTCCCCTAAATAGAATTCCATTTAGAAACATATGACTTGCCCCGTGCAGAAGATCCAACGTTCTAATCTATGACCTGCTGCCCCTATACAAAATCCTGCATTTGATCATGACTTAAAATTCTGACGTGACTTGAAATCCCATAATCGTACATATATAAAACAGCCCCTACAAAAATATGTCATCATTCAAAATGACCTGTCCCTTATATATATTGTACATATATATACCATACATTATACATATAATATATGTATACTAGTAAAAATTTACCCGGCCGTGCTCAGGGGTTTAAGTAATTTTAAAGGATTTTGAGAGATTTCATGGGACTATACAGAATAAAAAATAAATAAATAAATAAAAAAATTCAAGAGATTTTAAAGCCATGTATAAGTCACGTGACTTGGGGCTTGTAAACATATTCCAGGTTTTCAGGTATAACATTAAAAAAATAATGATTACAATTTAATTTTAGCAGATAAACGTAAATACAACGATACAGAACGTTTATCAACTGGATAAAACATTTTAGAGAATTTTAAAGAATTTCAAGGGATTTTAAGTATATTGAAGGAATATCACTGAATTTGATGAGCTATAAAGATATTTTAAGTGATTTAAAATAATTTCAATGGATTTTAAGGGACTATGAGAAATTTCGAGAGATTTTAGAAGATTTAAAAAGACAAAAGGATTTTTACAAAAATTAAGGTATTTCAAGAGATGTCGAGTGATTTCAATGAATTCCAAACAATTTCGAAATATTTAAAATGATTTCAAGAGATTTAGAATTTCCTGTTCGAACATAAGATGTATTTATGGTCAAGTCATAGAAATATACGTAAATGCAAATGTATAGGCAGTTTCAGTATCGTGAATCGTTCATCAGTATATTGATTTGCAGCTTTTAATTTTATTACGAAGCTCTGACTGAAAGCCAATTGGATAGTGTCTCTTGAGACTAGTTAAAAGCTATAAAAGTGAAAAATAGAAATTCGATGTTTCACTAAACAGTTCTCTGATGGATTTGAGTGAATTTTGTGAATTAATGTTTAATGGATAGTTCCAGGGGATTCATATTTTGGTACTCTCTCAAACTGAATTAGTGAAATTTTACTAATAGTAGCAGTTTTTACTAATTCAAATAGCGCGAAGTGGTGAATCGGTAACTCCTTACTCAATGAAATATTTTTAAAAATTTTGCATCCCTTAAAATTCCATAAAATCTTTTGAAAATCATAAAAATATTCTAATATCCCTTAATAAAATTCCATGAAAAACTTCAAAGTTCGCCAAAATCCATTAAAATATATCGCAGAGAATAACTGAAAATTCCTTACAATACTTGATTTATGTAAGGTTACTAATTTACTTAGTCAAAATTCTTACTAATTCAGATTCAGAGAATATTGAATCACAGGACACATGATGATGATTACATCCACAAGACATTTCTGTCAAAACAATATCATCTCCTTTGAAATCAGTTCGGTTAGGCCTATATTGTATTTGGCACTGTACGTCACGTTCACGTGATAAAGCTCGTCAAGTGACTATATCAAGTATGCAAATACTAATGTCTTGCCATCTCATTTTCTGTCCTCTGTATTTCTCTCTATTTCTCTATTTCTATTATTATATAGAAACAGAGCTCAGTTTGTATCTTTGACTAATGCATGGAGAGAATTTTATTCATCATTTATGGGATATATCCCGGTACTCCCAGGTACTCCAGAGTCATTCTATTTCCAGCATCTCGAGAAACGGCAAAGTCTAACAAAATTTTCATGCGAATGCATAAAAACTCAATTCACGTTTCACCGCAATCGAGGAACTAATGGTCTCGCTTACGGAATTTAATGCAACAATGAAACGCTGCCTCCCGGGAGTCGAGAGAAATATATTATTTGTATGGGTAGTCTGGCGCGTAAACTCGGCTAGCAGGCGGTTGAGATTTCCAGAGCAGAAGTGGAATTTAATGGTTTACACAATATTCATGAAAATATCATGCGGTATTGTTTATATTATTCAAGCCTACTACGAATATCTATGTTTTATATCATTTAAAAAAAAGTAGAATCGATCTGGGGATCGATATTATTCAATACTACAATAATAATATGTATGTACACTTCGTTAGAACCCGACTTTGTTTTATTAATATTATTATTATTGTTATTATTATTATTATTATCCATTTTAGTAGATATTTCGAAGTTACAGATGTTTGCCAGTCCTCAGACCTTACCGACCGGTCTCTATATCCCCTATTGATCTCTATATTCAGCTGAGGACCCTAATGTCAGTTGTGGGAAGTAACTAGTAAAAATTAACTGGTTACTTTTCTTGGTAACGATGATAGTAACAAAGTTACTTTTGTAAATAGGTAACGAATTGGTAACTAGCTATTATACATTTTTTTCAATCACAGTGAAATCATTTAATATTTCTGAAATTTTACTAAATTTCGTCAAATTCTTTCACACTTCTACAATTTCGTGAAAATCACATGAATTCTTACTAAATCCCTTGAAATTCTTGAAAATCCAATGAAATTTCGCAAACATCGTTAAAATTACTTAAAATCCCATGAAATCTAAATGCTAAAAAAAGCTGACAGTACATGCAATATTAAATATTCAGTAAAATTTTTAAACCTAATCGCAAAAAAATTACATACCTTTATTATCATACTTAAATTCTACATTACTTACTCTGTCTAAATGAAGTGAAGACGTCTGTAATAAAATTACTCACTAAAGTTAGTAAATTACTGAATTGTAGTTCCGAAGCGACGCGACGTTTCAAAGTCTGGCCCTAATTATTTTAATGCACACGAGCTTTATTACTCGCCTTCGAAGGCGTTATGTTAACTATCCTTAGTGAGTCGAGCGATAAAATTTCTCATCAAGCTTTATTCGTTTCATAGCAGAGGTGTTTTCTTTTTTCTCACCTCGAATTTCCGCGTAAACTTGACTTTACGAACCCTTTTTCCATTTAGTTCCCTCTCCTTCTGTGTCCATTCTCTGCTCACGAATGGAGGGATTATTTCCGGGGCAGGAAAAAAGTACCTTTAGAGGAACAAAGAAATCGGATTTCAAGTCCCACTTAAAAATATTTTCTTCATTCTTTATTCTCTCATTCATATCATTCAGTCACTATATTTCAAACAATTTTTCCTGTATTCGATACTGCGATTCATTTTCGTCAATTATATTCAAGTTCGCTTTGGAAAATCAATACGTCTTTCCTGTCACGGTTCCCGGATATTGTGGTTTTTAGTAGTTCTTCCCCAATGATAAAACTGAATCTAAGTTTAGTGTACGTTTCTCCAGCGGAATGATAAACGTTTCTCATAAAAATTGCCTTCGCCAGTTGAATCGTGATATTAAGGAGTATATACGGAGAAAAAAGATTTCATCAAAAAGATTCTAGTTCAAGAAAAAGTTTTTTTTTAATTTTAGTGTTATTTCATTTTACACGCAAAATAAAAACTTTCAATGCTCAGCCAGCACCTCCACAATCAAATTTCGGCATTTCGAATACATCATATAATTTCGGGCTTTCTTGGGCACCAATAAAATTGTTTGGGCTTCTTTGCATTTAAAAAAAAAATAAATTTCGCTGTGGTCTTAAATGACAAAGTAAAAAAAATCAATTCCACCATAATTTTGGGAATTTTTTGGGAATTTTTTTGAATTTTCTGAATTCCGTAATTCAGTAATGGAGTTTGTTTTTGGAAGTTAAGAGTTGCTTTTGGAGGGTTGCTTTTTGCGGAATTTAGAAGCCCAAAAAAAGCCGAAAATTATGATGTATTCAGAATGCCGAAATTCGTTTATGCAAGTGCTGGCTTAATGGACCTTAGGAATCCTTAGGTCGACATACTCAACTTTCGTCGGAGTTTCCAGCAGTCATATCGCTGCATCCAAAATATGAGATTTACATGAGATTCAATTTGACTGCACTGCAGTAATGGCGACCTAGAAAAATATAAAATTATTCTTCTGTATACATAGCCAATTTTCAAACTTTTGCTGATGAAACTTGTGCCTTGAATAAGTAAAAGCGAAAAGGTTTACTTATTCAACTCAAGTCCCAGAAGTGCCTTTGAAATTGAATGAAAAACGTGATAGTGAAAACGGTTCTTTGGTTCGACTGAAAATCCCCAAAATTGATCAAGTCCTCAGAAAATTACTGATTGATCGAAATCAGATAAAGTTTACATCGGCATAGCCGTCACTCTCATGACACATTCGCGCCTGACAGAACCCATCTCATTACATGTCAACATCGATGTTCTCACAAGCCTCGACATTGGAATGTTCACGTGATCATCTGTCGTCTCAGCAAGAGGATTCAGTGACCTGCGGCACGTGTCTGCCTACTGTTTGCACTCAGTCTGTCTGTCTGTATCAAATCAAAGGAGGTATCAAATTGATAATGTGATCAGATTAATTCATTTGAATACAAAAGTATTATTGATAAAAGAATAATAATTAAATTCATGCAATTGATCAAACTTGATTTCGAATTCGTGATAAGGAAATAAATATCAATGCTCCGAATGTGCATCCAATGTCAATGTTTCAGTTAATTGAACCGGTCATTCAAGCTATCAACGAGCAAAGCAGTAATTGACATTATTAACCCCTCGGTCTGAAACTCTTTACATCGCAACTATAAATAACGTCAGTTAAGAACTCTTCACACCTAATGAATTTATTGAATTGTTTCTTTAGAGTCAATAGGTATTTGCCTTCCGAATACTTGCGTCCTAAATGGCCTGCGTTTTTTTGTACCTTTGATTCGATACGATTCATACTACTCATCTGTGTTGTGCATCCCTGAACGATCATTCGGTGAAGATCTTACAACCCATGAGAAAATACTGTAGATCCAAGTTCTAAATTCTAGATTCTTGGCTAGAGAAAAGTAGTAAAGACCTCTAGAGAAACTTAGATACGTCTCTCAGGAGACGGAATAGAGAAATATATCAGAACGACTTATCTACGTTCTTTTCTCAGGCGTAGGATCTTTGCCAGACTCGTACTAATCACTTAATTTCAGGTCCTCGCGTTTACACTCAAGTGTAACGCGGAGCGAGGAAGCACTAGAGACAAACAGAGAACAATAAGAAAGACAACAAAGACAAAGTATTTGGTGTCTAGGAGAGCACAACCTGTGTTCTGCAGTCTCTGCACCGCCTCTTGTGTCTCACTGCAGATCTTTGCCTCTGCCCGCAAATCCCTCTTGTCTCTTTTTTAGATTTGCTCCTTCGACTGTGCTCTATTTTTCCTTTTTACTTTCATTTACATCAATACTCTGATACAAACCCTCAACATCTACCACCTTAGAAAATAAATCATCAAAATGTCTTATCCAAATCATTTCTTTTTTTATTCATATGAAGTTGTTCAGCATTACTCATTATTTAATATTATTATTAAATATTGTTATTTAATTACATGTTTACGCTCACGTAATGCAAGATCTTCCAACAGTTCGATATCGGTAATTTCACACCCGTGTTCGAACTAAGGGGACAAAGTGTCACGTCTTGTAACCGCAATTACTTTCTAATAAATAAAAAAGAATACTGGTTTTGGAAAACCAAAAAGTTTAATTTTTATGATTAAATTGACGAGCTTTATTGCTTTCCTTTATTACGAGTAAAACGGACCTCATAAACATAAATTTCTGATTAGCTCTTATTTGAATGCAATTTTTTTCAGTTGTAACATGAGTCAGTCACTCTCGACGCACACTTTGTACTCTTTATTATACTTGTATCTACATCTACATATATGTAAGGAACAAAGAAACTGAAGCAAGAACAGTAACCTCTGACTTGAATGTACCAACCTTGCTAGTACACACCGAGCTGTAATCGTAATTTGAACTATTTAAAGCAGCGTATTTATACCTACCTGTACTATAGTATTTGTACGTATTTTCGTATTTTCCAGTTTACCCCGTATTCAAATGAGAAATTTTTGTACCAATCGTAAGCGAGGAGTATTTTAAGGAAATAGATATACTTCTTATTTCTATTGAAGTGTAAGTTACTTATCATCATTACAAGATTTAAAAGTAGGATTTTCAATATACCATTTATAGGGATCGAGGGAAGTCTTTAGGGTCCACTTAGAAGACCCTTTAAAAAGGGGTGAGAACCACCCCTCCTTGATAGCGTTGGCGAGACGGCACTTTTTAAAAAGTTCAAATGCTTTTAACGACCGCCTTGCCGATGCTTACGGTTGAGCTCTTTAGAAAATCTCCGTGAGGTGTTTTTTAAATTAACGCAGACAATGCATACCCATCTGCAAGATTCAGCTAATTACTACGATAGCCATGGGATGACTTTAAATGAAATTTTTTTTAAACTTTTACTATCTTCGAACTGTAAAATTAAAGATTTTTAATTAAATTAAATTAAAACGCAGTACTCGTACAGAGCTCGTTCAATACGTATAAGGTGAAAAAAAAAACTAGAAAAACACCTTTTTTATGCAAAATATTTTATATTTTTCTACATGATCTCCTTCGACTTCTACACGCTTCGTCCACCGCTCTTTCAATTTTTTTATACCCTTGAAAAAATAGGAAGTTGAAAATAGGGAAAATATATTCAGGTGCGTACTTCCGGAAACGTCAAACCTCCGATTTCCTTGCAACTGTCTACAACAATGTATTTTGTTACGCTGATTACGAATATGATAGTGAAAATTGACGGAAATTTAATTTTCATGGTGAAACCATGAAAAAACCATAAAAAGCATAGTTTTTTTCAATTACCATATCTCTGCTAATACTTAAAATTGTTTTAAATGTTTCAAACAAAAGTTGTAGATCTCACTGAAATACACATTTTTGTGATAGTTTCTGAGAAAATCAGTGATACATAGATTTTTATTTCTTATTTTGTAAATTGTATTTTGAATTTTTATATGATTAACGATTTCCCTTTGCCACATTTCCCTTTACCATTTCCCTTTAACAAGATTACATTTTACCATTTACATTTACCATTTGTGTCTCTAATTTTCTCGGAAACTATCACTCGCAGTAAAAAATTACCTATACAAAAACGTGTATTTCGATCAGATCTACAACTTTTGTTTAAAGAATTTTTATACGTTTTTCATATTTTTCGAGACAACCGGAAAAAGCCATGATTTTTATGGTTTTTTCCATGCTTTCACCATGAAAATCAAATTTCTGCCATTGTTTATTATCAAATTCGTTATCAGCGCATCAAAATACATAGGTATAGGCAGTTTCAAACAAAATCAAGAGATTACAGATTCCACTGTCTTCTCTCTCTCTCCTATTATCCCATTTTTTTAAGGATTCCTCTTTTTTCAGCTGTTCTTTCAAGAAAATTCCTATTTTCCCTTTTTATTTTGTTAAAAATTCAACCATATCCATTTATTTGGTTCCAAACAAAATATTTAGTTAAAAATTCATTTCTCAAAATGAAAATGAATTTCAGTCATCACAGGTCATCTCATAATTACTTTTTTTTTAAATCTCTTGAAATCCCTTCAAATGGTTTTATATCATTGAATATCTTTAACATTTATTTTTCATTTTTTTTATCTTAGAATCGTTTTTAATTCACTTGAACTTTCTTGAATTCAAGTAGCATTATTTTTAACTGACTCTAAACTTTGATGAATTTACCTCAAATTTTACTGAAGTCATCACCTTCATTTGATTAGACCATTGTTTCTTATTGTTTAAAAAATCTTCCGATTTCTTTAGAATTCTTTTAAATTCTTTTGAATTCCTTTGCATTTTTCACAGATTGAAATATTTAGTTTGAAATCCATTTTTTATTGAAAATTAACCCATACTTAGAAAACAAATATGCAAACAAAAGTTTTAATTTCTTCGAAAAAGTAACAATGTTGATACCTTAACTTTTTTTCGTATCTCGCGTAATTTGGCTATACATTTTTTTGAATTTTGGAAATGTTAAAAATTTTTAAATTAAAAAATTTGACAAAAACGAGGTAGGTCAAAGTTTACACAAATCTAATACCTTCTCTGACGAAAATGTAAAAATCGTAGGCTAAACTTAACTAAATTTTTCATATCACTAATTTTGAAAATTATAACGTCTTGATTGTTGTAAAGTAACTAAAGAATGTCTAAACTTTATGACTTCTTTTCGGCAAAGTGAACTCCTCGAAGGATATTGAAAAATTCCTTTCCCGTATTTTATAGGATTACAAAGGAGTATTGGAATTTGAAATCACGAATGCATTTTCGCTTTCACATTCACGTAGTTTGTCAGATTTGGTTCCTTTGCTATTTCACAATGCGAGGCATTCGATTTGCTTGGATCTCAACATCCTCTCGCGAGTTTGAATCGGTCTCTGGGCGAAATCGAATTTAGGGTCGATTTTAGAAGGATTTTGTGAGATATAGGTCTGATATAGGTATGGGTGCGTCATCCTCGATTCTGGCTTCTTTTCGAGAATCGGAGAGAAAGTATAAGGCAAAAAAAAAGGATAGATTCGCGATCACATTTCCACAGGCGGATAAAAAGTAGAATGGAGTGAGGAATAGAACGGATGAGCAAACTGAGACAGAAACGGAAGCGACTGACTAGCGTGAAAGAAAAAAAAGTACGATGTAAATTTGCAAAAGTGGAATTGCCTCGTATAATATCCAATTAATGTCACAACTTTTTCACCAAGTGAATACTCTCAGATCTCTCTTGAGTTTCTCTTTTTCCTTAAATGAATTTTAGTCGTATTTTACTAACTTGTTTCACAAATAATATTTCAGGTGTATTTAACTGTATATATACTTTTTATATAGTTATTTCGTTTTGTAAATTAGATTTGTGCGAAAGTTTACTTTCTCTTGAAAACTTTTGCTAAAGTGTTAGCAAAGATTTTCTAACAATGTTAACATTAGGCATTATTGGAATTAATTGTGTTTATAAAAGAGAAAGTTATACTGACTGACTAAATCATTTATTAAATTGACTAAATTACGTAAAAGCGTTGGGCAAAATCAAATTTTCAAATGGTAGAAATTTTGAAGATTGCAATTTTTATTTTTTTCTAACAATACAATAATAGTTAATTGCCACGTTGAATCTTACTATTTTTTGAGTTCAATAATCGTTAAAACTCGCAAATGGTGCAAACTTTAATTTAGTCCAAAAAATCGAGTACATAATGAATTTCGGCAGATGATAAATAAATATATACCTATCGAACGTGTAATGTCCAACTATGATTTACATCAGTAGTTTTTTTTTCTTTTTACAAATTACTTATTGTATATTAATTCACTAAACGTGTTTTGAGATTCTGAAGGCAGCCAAACCGCTAAAATGCATATTAGTGATATTCACCTGCGCGTATGACCACATAATTTCTCCTACATGCAAACTTGCGTGGACGACCTGTTTTGAAGCGACTCTCTGTACCGGAAACCTCGTAATGAAACCACCGTATGCACTTCGTCAGAGTAAAGAAATCTTTGAGGATCAAATTAGTGCTCAGTTTATCCTGAAAGTGATGGGATTTTGGCTGCTCGGATAAATTTTTTAACTCGATTTTCTTTCATGCGCGCGCGAAACATATTGCGCGAAAATATAGTATACTTTATTCAAGTATTTACCGTAAATTATATTTTAATATTATTTTAGGATTTCAGCGATTTTTAAGATTCCAAAAGATTTCATTGATATAATTCTATTATCAAAATTTCGTCCCTAAATTATACTCTATTTTCAGTTACTAGTGTAAAATTTTCTTTAAATTTACACAAGATCGAGAGATTGCAGGTTTCAGTCTTTTCAGTCGCTTCTTCTTCCCATTCCACCGTTTTCCCCTATTTTAAGAATTCCTCTTTTTTCACCTGTTCTGAAGAAAATTTCCATTTTCCCCAATTTATTTAGTTGGAAATTTACTTTTTTTTCACCTATTTCATCAATTCTGGGAATTTATAACATAAATTCTTTAAATTTATGTTTATGAAAATTTCTAGAATTCTTCTGCATTCGCCGAAAATTATCTTCAATTCACGTAGAATTATTTAGTTTTACTGAATTCACCTTGAATTTAATGAAATCCGTCTTTATTTGTTTTAAAAATCTGTTAATTTCTTTAGAATTCTTTTAAATTCTTTTGAATTCCTTCGATTTTGGCGAAAATTGAAATATTTAGTTTAAAATCCATTCTTTTTTTATTGAAAAGAATCTCTGTTTTGTGACATTTTGGGATAATTCTAATTCAAATAACGCGAACTCGTTTATTATAAATTAGTAGAAAGTGACTAATTCCATTAGTAATAATGGCAAACTAAATAAACCATCTTAAAAAATTTTAGATCCGCAAAAGTTTTTAAAAGTCAAAAGAATCTTTTTCAATCTCTTAAAATTCTGTGAGGAACTTTAAAATCACCTAAAGTTCTTAAAAAAATCCTTTAATAATTTGTCAAAATCTCTAAAATTCCATACAAAAATGTTTAGATCTCTTAAAATTTCGCATAATCTTTTAAAAGTTATAAGAATTTTTATAAATCGCTTAAAATCTCTAAAATTCTTAAAAATCTCATGAAACTTTTAAAAATTTCCCGATAATCTTTTAAATTACCTTAAAACCTCTGATCATTTCTTGAAATTACTAGAAAAAAAAATTGTTAATTCATTACAATTCTTAAAAATATCTTAAAATTCCATGAAAAACTTCAAAATTCGCCAAAATCCATTAAAACCGCAGAGAATAACTGAAAATTCCTTACAATACTTTGAAGTAATTGGAAATCTTCTAAAATCTGTTAAATAAACTATAAAAGCTAAATAATATATATGTTCGAAGAACTATTCATTATGAACAATTGAATTATTCGGCAGTAAAACTACTAAATAGATTAGTAAAGTTACTCTTAATTTTTGTTTTTACCAACAACAGGCGAAGGAGCCAAAAATTGATGCTCTTACAACACATAACTTTTTTGAAAATCTTACAACATTTTTTGCTTGAATAATACTGCAATTCGGTCTAAAAGCATTTCGCATAATTTCATTTATTCTTACAAATGCAAACAAAAGTTGAATTTCTTCCTCTTTCTTTTGTGTCTTAATGGACAATTAGCGAAATAGATTACTGCAAGTAAAGAGAGTTTGAAATAAATTGCAGCTGAACTTCTTTCAATTAAAAACTTGTGTTAGAACTGCACCCGCAGGTAGACAGGCGGTCTTTTAAATTTGCCGCGCAACTGTTATATATGTGGGAGGAGGTAGATCTCATTTTAAAGGATTTCCTTAGTCGCGTGGTAACATCTGGCAAAATAATTAAGGCCAAACCGCATGGAATTTCGTGGTCTAGTTGCTTATTTTCTCTCTTCGTTGTTTCATGTGCATTTAAAAGGAATTCTTAAGAGATTACATCATTCGCTGGTTTATTTTTTTGTTTGTTGAATACCGATAAATAAATGAATTAATTTTTAGCTCTGATGAGAATATTATTCTCTGTAGTTTATTTTATTCAATACCGGATTAAGGACGGAAATGTGTAGTACGGAAGAAGCGAAGTGAAATTTTAATGTAAAGCTTAACTCTCGCTATAATGCTTATTGATCCTTTATTGGCATGCAAGTTTTTTTTGCTGTTTTTAATTAAAAAAAACTTGATATGCATCAAATGTTAGAGACTGGATAAAAAGTTCAAAAAAGTTTTTTAACAACTTTTAACTATCGCTTTTTATAAAATGAAATTTAGATTTTTCTTTATTTAATATTTTGAAGTCAATTTAAATTGTGTTATATACTGTGACAATTATCAATATTTTAGTTTATTTCGAAAGCTCTACAATCGACATCGTTCAATTGTTACTAATCCAAACATTAATAATCCACGCAGGAAATACAGTGTAGTCGCGATAAACTAATACTCCTCGACGAGTAAGCGTCAATACGTATGCTCCATATGGTTAATTAATTATTATCCACGGTAGCAGTTTGCATTATGTTTAATGTTTATAATTGTGGTCAACAGCAACGAACTACGTTTTTAATTATTTATTCACAAATAAATATTAGTCTTTTATAAATATAATACTGAAAATAAATGCATTTCAGTAATAATGCTCTTACAATTGGTACAAAAATTTATCACATTAAATCCCCCATTTTAGACCATAATGTTTACGGAAATTGTATCAATCTTAAAATAACTTATTAGCATTTTTATATTCGTTCTTCAAGAAATATCATGCTTCAGTAAAACTTGCTTTTTCAAAATAATTTTATTGAGAGATGATCAATACGTAATAAAACTTAAATATTGGCGATATAATCGTTCTTTAAATTCAAAACTATTTTACAATACGCCAATGTTTAATCTTTTCATTAAAAAGGTGCAAAGTAATTCTTATTATAATAAATAAAACAATCTTTACAGCAATAAAGATCAAGTGTTTTACGTTGCACCTTCTATAAGTACAGGTAGAAATATTTTCACACATACAATTTCAATTTCCACAGCAACCCGTAGCGATTTGGAACATTTGGAGTCATCGATCACAAGAAAGATACGAAAAGACATCCAACTTCATGCTATATACAAAAATACAGTTTTCAGATACCCAGCTTCTTGAACCACCATTATATCAGTCATTATTATTTGAAATACTTTACTCATTAATTATAAAGAATATTACTTTGCTTTCTTCTTTTGATTCATGTTATTTTTGTTCTATAAAAAACAAGCTAGGAAGAAAGTAAAAAAAAAGAAATTCTACGTCATTCTGCATTTTACAGCAATCGACCTAATACAAGTTGACCTTTTCTGTTTTCTGTTCGCTTCTTATGTTACGGACCATCCCCTGGTTTCCGGTTTCTCTGTGCAGTCCTTCAAGGTAATTCACCTCTGCCATTTTCTCTAGTTTTCTTCTCTCCTACATGTGTGTGATTACCAATAATATTCGTAAAAAAAAGAAAAAAGCTAAAAAAATGTTTTCCTATTTTTTTTTTTAAACTTAACTGTTTTGTCATTTTTCGACCTCTTTTCTTTTCCTTGCTCCTTTATTTATTTCACTCCACAAAAATTTCATTTAATTTCATACACTTCTTCTATTATCATTCGCCACATTCTTTCGCTGATCCTGGATATATCTTGGTCATTTTTTAATACAACCGCTAGATGCATATTGTGGCGTTTGGCTTTTATCACTAATCGCTGTAGAATATGAGAAAAAAAAACACTTGAAAAAGAGGATGGAGAATGCAGTGTGTCGATAATGTTTTGCATTTTGTAGTGTTCGGTGTTTTTGTGCTTTTCCACGCTGCTTTTGCCACCCTCCTTTCCAATTCCCTTTTATTGCACAAAGAGCTATGTGATTTCTACTTTTTATATCACTCTACACGAGAACTGTATTTGCTTTTTAAGCGAAGCAGAACCAGCTCATTTTTTGGTAAGGTGTGACTTTTTTTTTTTTTAGTATTTTATCAATGTTTTATATCAGTGTCTTTAAAACTTACAGCTCAGTTATTATATCACTGTATAATTGTTGTACATAGTTTACAATCTTTGTAATAGCTATTTGTGGCACAAGTGCGTGAAATAGGCAATTGTCATCGAGTGTGCATTTTTCAGCATAAGAATAAATAAAGGCTAATACTGAAATCACATGAGTCAGCAATTGTCTGTGCACACGAGTGTGACACGCTATTTTTTGCAACAATCGTCCGAGAAAGCTGATAATTTCAAGTTATTAGAAACTTAGGATAAACTCCCGAAAAGGGTCCACCTCCGATTTCCTTAAAACCTTATAAGTATTTTGATGCGCTGATTATGAATATGATATAGTGAAAATTGGTGACTAGCCGATTTTTATTTTCATTGAAATACACATTTTTTGTTGCAAAGATTTTTTTCTACGAGTGATAGTTTCTAAAAAAATTAGTGATACATTAAATTAATAATATTAAAAACCCATTTACCATGATTTCCTTTTATTATTTTCTTTACCATTTCGCTTTACCATTTCCTTTTACCATTTTCCCTTCATAAAAAAATCCATAAACCGTTGCTCTACATATTGTAGAGGAAATTCATGGTGAAGGAAAGTGGTAAAGGGAAATGGCAAAGGAAAATCATGGTAAAGAAAAATCGTGAAATAAAATGAAATCATACACCTTTATGGGTTTCTTTTTATAAAATCGATGTGCCACTGATTTTCTGAGAAACTATCACTTGTAGAAATAAAATGCTTGGAAAAATAAGTGTATATTTTTATGAGATCTATAACTTAAAAAATTTTTTATTTTTTTAATTAGCATCTTAGTTGATATAAACACAAAAAAACATGATTTTTATGATTTTTCATGAATTCACCATGAAAATCGACTAGACGTCAATTTCTTCTATCAGGTATACGAAGTTTACAGGAAATCGGAGATGGAGTTTTTCGGAAGTATACCAGATCGGGTCAACATTTGAGACCCATGTGGAAAGTATATAAGAATCGGACTGCGCATGCGCCAATATTATTCCTCATTCTTGTCCGGAATGAGTCAATTTCCATATCATTTAGGTATATGTATGTAGTGTTGCATAAAGATACGAGATAGACCATTGCCTTACTTATTTCCAAGCTCTCCATGCGTTAGAAAAGCATTCTCAAAAACTGAGAATTTGATTCTCTCCTTTCTTTTTATCGTCTCGTCTCATCTCTTTCCTCGCGCGAGTTATCGGTATAATCGTATAAATTTCTCGTTTTTGCGCTCCTTTTATTAAAAACATTTTAGAGAATTCTATAAAATTACAAATCGAAATATTTAAAAACGTTTCAAATGATTTTAAAAATATGCAAAAAAAATTCAGAATTTTCAATTTTTGAAGCATAAAAACTTGTAATTTATGGTTTAATTTCAGGAATCTCAATACTTTTTATAAAATTTCTTAAAATCCCTTTAACACAATCTATAAAATCCCTACAAAATCTAGTGAGATTCCTTTAAATTTCGCAAAATCACTTGATATTCTTTGATTTTCCTTAAAATTCTATAAAATATCATTATATTTCTTAAAATGACTTAAAATCTTATTAAATCTTATGAAATTGCTTCAAATATCATCAATTTCACATAATATTCCTCAAAATTCCTTAAAACATCTTTAAATCTTTAAAATGACTCAAAAACTCTTGAATATTCCTGAAAAGTCCTTAAGATTTTACTTAACATCCAATAATATATTGTAAAATCCCTTAAGATACAAAAATGCAAGAACGTGTTCTTAAATTCCATAAATTCCTTAAAAGTTTCTAAAATGTCAGAAAATCGCATGGAATTTAATGAAATTATTTTTTCTCTAAGTCATATGATATTCCTTGAAATTATTGAAAATCCCTTAAATATCGTTAACATTTTTTAAATTACTCAAAATCCCATGAAATCTCATTACAATTCATGAAAATTCAATGAAATTTCATAAAATGCGTGAAATTTCTTGAAAGTCCTTAAAATTTTTTAATTTTTTAAATCCGAATAAATTCCGTAAAATCCTCTTAAACTCCTTAACATT
>JAUESI010000018.1:7787595-7811947 GCA_032275145.1 Synergus laeviventris | reverse complement strand
AAAGAAAAAGAAAAAGAAAAAGAAAAAAGATCCACAAAGGAAACTTGGGAACCACTTAACAGAAAATTGGCTTGGAAGGTGGAAAATTAAACGAAAGCTCGCTTTTTTATCGTCTCACGGGCTCTTGCCACGTTGATTGGATGATAATGAGCCTACGGATGTGCACAAACGAGGTGCTTGAACGTCGAAGAACTTGAACAAAACTCATTCACTCTCCGGTTATTCTTTTCCCCAATTTCACTTGATGAAAAGCCGTTACAATTTTTATAACACGCTCACTGACTGAAGGCGCGGCTGAAATTTCGTTCTTCAATTTTTATCCTCTGTGAAAATATGTTCATGTTTTAATCTTCTGTAGATAAAGTATAATTAAAATTTTCCCTTATTATGGAAAAATAATTCTACTGGAAATTCTCGCACTGTAAAATATTTTAATTTAAGAGAATGAATATTCTAGGAGGTTTTAATTGAAACAATGTAAAAAATGGAATAGGAAATAAATGTAGACTACTGTCAGAAAGGTTGGAGGAGAGATTTTCGGTTGAACAGTGTTTTATTTTTGAATGCTTAAGTATTCGTGGGATGCCAGATAACTATAATGCAATAAATATTATTACGTCTAGTATTCCAATGGATTCAGAGTAATTTATTCGAGTTGCAACATTGTTTGCGAATTTCCACTGGTATCTCTACACTATGGAATTTATCGAGCTTTGCATATCTGTCGTAAAAATTGCCCCTCCTTGCATTGTGTCTATACTTTCCTGCTCGAGTTTATGATGTCTATGAATTAACTAAACAGATATAAAACTGAAAGTTTGTGTGTGTTTCGATTTCCACACCATTGAGGCTATCAGAACCAAATTTTTCAGAAATAAACCATTTATGACTTGACGTAATAATTTGTTCAAAGTAATTACGATTTCCATCATTCCCAGAGGAGTGAAGGCACAACCAATATTGTTCTTTGTTACTGCGTATTGACTATCGGCAAAACATGAGTATTAACCATATTAATTTCCTAACGACTTGTAATCAACAAATCGATATTAGCATACTCGTGCAAACCTACCCCATAATCCAGTCATAAATTAATAATGCACTTTCATTGAGGGGCAGATTATTTCTCTATTTAAACAAGCTGCAAATGTATCCATTATTGAGGATTCATTGATATGACAAATCTGTCATTTTGATTTGAACCAATTGTTCACTTATGCAAAGAAAATCATGCAGGAGAAAATAAATATTAAAAGCAATGGTAATCACGACTCGGGATTTACGAAAAGGGTCGATTTCTTTAAAACTGCATATTATACCAGATGTATTTTGATGTGCTGATTACGAATATTATATTGAAAATTGTCGTCGAGTCGATTTTCATGGTGAAACCATTAAAAAATCATGGTTTTCTTTCGTTTATCTTAGCTAATATGCAAAGTTTTTAAAAATGTTTTAAACAAAAGTTATAGATCTCATCAAAATACACATTTTTTGTTGCAAGGATTTTTTTCTACGCGTAATAGCTTCTGATAAAATCAGTCGTACATCGATTTTTATTTTTAAAAAATTATAAAGGTACATCCAGTGGCTTCGGCTATCCTTTATCATTTACCTTTGCCATCTCCCTTTACCATTTTCCTTTGCCATTTATCGTTTATCATTTCCCTTTATCAGGTCCCTTTACCATTTCCTTCCAATATTTCTCTTTACCATTTCCGCTTACCATATCCTTTTACCATTTCAGATTATCATATCCCGTTACCATTTACGAGTATCATGATTTCTGTTTACCTTTTATCGTTCCCCTTCACCAAGTCCCTTTACCATTTCTCTACTATTTCCCTTTACCATGATTTCCTTTTTAGTAATACATCGATTTTCATTATTAAATAACCGTAAACTATGGTTCTGCACATTGTAGAGGGAAATCATTTTAAAGGGAAATGGTAAATGGAAATCTTAAAGGGAAATGGCAAAGGGGGATCATGGTAAAAGGAAATGGTAAAGGGAGCTTGCAAAGGGAAATCATGATAAAAGGAAATGGTAAAGAGATATGATAAACGGACCTGATAAAAAGAAACGGTAAACGGAAATCATGGTAAAAGGAAATGGTAAAGGGAAATGATAAGGGGATATGATAAATGGAGATGCTAAAGGCGAATGGTAAAGGTAAATATTTAAGGGAAATGGTAAGGGAAGCCGATACCAATGGATGTACCTTTATAGGTTTTTAAAAATAAAAATTGATGTATCACTAATTTTCTCAGAAACTATGATTTGTGGAAAAAAAATTCTTGCAATAAATAATATGTATTTCGATGATATTTATAACTTTTGTTTGAAACATTTAAAAAAATGTTGCATATTAGCAGACATGAACGCACAAAACCATGATTTTTATGTTTTTCATAGTTCCTCTATAAAAATCGGCTAGTCGACAATTTTCACTATCGTATTCGTAATTAGCGCAACAAAATACATTGGTATGCGCAGTTTCAAGAAAATCGAAGGTGAAACCTTTTCAGAAGTACAACCCTTATCATGAAAAAGAGGTATCGATTACAGCTAAAATAGATTTTTTAAAATTCATTTTATATTTTTAAAATTATACACTCACGTTGACACCTTCAGTTTATGGAAACCGTTTTTACTATAGCATATATGATAATTTATAAAAAAAAAGTTTCTAAAGATGAAAATTCGTTACTCGTTTGAATGTCGATTTTTTCTACAGAAGATAAAACATTATGCAAATCTGATGCACGGCTAGAGTGAACAGAAGAACGAATTAGGAAAAGGCGGAGGAAAAAGAAAATGTAGAAGCTTTTTTGCAAGTTCCAAACTTCTCCCCTCGCTTGCTGACCAACATATTCAAGCAGTGGAAATTTTATGCCAGCTGGAAAAGGACTCCAGTGGTTGATTTGCATTGAGCGTAGAGATGCATCCTAAGCTACGCTAATTTATCGTCAAGATATGTTTTATGCCACTTTTATGCTTCGTGCATCATGCTAATCTTCTTTGATGCTGCTGGATGCTGATGAAATGTCAAAGCAAATGAGAAGTTTCAAAGCTCGCCGGATTCACTTACTGTTTACTCTATAAAAGCTGAAATTTTATTTCCAGTCAACACCAAAGCAAACTTCCTCGACACGCATTTGCAAATGGTCCAATCTTAAAATTCGAATTCTTTATTTTACTTAACAAATATTATAATTAGATATAAATATGCATACAGAGCAAATTTCTATTTAAAAAATAAATAGCGCTAGAGGTCATCAAATTTTTCTTTCTAAAATTTGTTGAGTGAAATGTGGAAAAATTGAATTTCGAGGATAGAACTTGGAATTACTTAAAATTTGAATCGAAAATAAAACGAAATTATTATAATCGTATTGTTATTGATATGCTCACATATCAAGACCTACATCAACAATATTTCATGACATGCGGTATCAATAATTGATGTAAAGAAGTGACATTTACTTTCTCTGAAATCATAAATTTTATATTTCAGTTCTGATGAATGAGAAGCTCTGTGATTGATTAATAATATTAATATTAGAATATGCATTGCACCCTGATAGACAGATATTCAAAGCAATGAATTTGTTTTGAATTTCATAAGGATTTCAAATCTATATTGAAAAACTCACCATATCAGGTTGAAATGTATTGAGGATGTTGGATCAATGGTATATAACTTCAAAAGTCGATATCCCCGTTTTAATCGACAAATATTATAACTACATATTTTGTCCCTCTATAGCGCTTTTCTTTTTAAACTAGAAGTTTGTATATAGAGCGAAAATATTGAAATTTCAGACTTTCGCGCTCTATGCGCATAATTCTATTTAAAAGTTAAGCACTGTTATAGAGCGATAGAAGATTTATAATTATAATATTTTTAAGTTAGAACTTAGATCAAACACTCTTACGTAACAGCTTCTTTTCAATTTGACAACTCTTGCCATGTCTTTTCGTAATAATCACTATGTTTGCAAACAAGTTTTCCGGTTGTGTAGCACTTCACTAATATTGTAAAGAGATATAAAATAATCCACAGAAGATGACAGAATGACGTATATCTAATCATTTTAATTTATCATAGGTCCAGACAGCTGCAGAAAGACAAAGTCTTTACTTCAATGTTGCTCAAAATCCCTCTGGAAATGAATCAGTAACTGTAGAAGGTGGTGGAGTCAATGCTACCATAATTACAGCTAACATTGCTGCTACTAATGGAATGATTCACATCATCGACAGGGTGCTTGGAATTCCTTACACAACTGTTCTTGACAAACTAAAGTCTGATCCTCAATTGAAGTAAGTATATAATTTTTTTTTCACTGATAATATATTTTGTGAGAAGGGGCATCAACAATTTTGCAAAATCGGGACTTAAAATCCTCAACCTTTGAAGAAAAAGCACGCAAGGTTTCATATCCTGCATAAAAAATATTCTATTCCTTGAAATTACTTAAAATCACTTAAAATCTCAACCTGTAAAATTTCTTCAAAATTCTTAAACTTATCTGATTCTTTTTACATTCTTTCAAATTCTTTTGAATCATTTAAAATTTTGTTAAATTCATTAAAATTCTTTAAAACCTATAAAAATATCGGAAAATAATTTTATTCAAAATGTATTTAAAAATCTTATGAAATCTCTTCAAATTTCAAATCCTTAAGATTCCTTAAAATCACTTGAATACATCGAATAATTTAGAATTAACGTTACATTTTGATGAGTTTGCCTGAAGTTTTACTGAATTATTTGAATTTAATTAAGTCCGTCTTAATTCAGTTAAAAAAGCTTTAGATTTCTTTTAAAATCGAGTGAATTCACTTGTAGTCACTTGGAATCGCTGGAGTTTTCTTGAAATTTCCTGAAGTCAGTGAAATCTTCTGAAGTCATTGCAAAATCCTGAAATATCTTGAATTTAGAAGTAGAGTACAATCAATCGGTTGAGTTGCAAACCCTGCGAGCAGCAGTTTTTATGAGAGAATTGTTTTGGATACCAAAATCAATGTATGACACTCTACTCATTCTAGTGGCAGTAAAATTGAAAATATTCTCTCTTAACCTCTTCCAATCAATACAAGCTATTTACCGAGCAACGATTACGACTTACCGATGCACAATGTTCGTGCATCGGCAATCTTAAAAGTCTATTCGAAGACTCTGAAATTGATCTGGAATCACGGTCTCATTCGAGTATAGGTACAGTACATCCTTTAATTCCGGCTTCATACCTTTCATACAAAAAAGTTATCATATCACGAAGCATATCGATAATTGAATTGGATTGTAATCTCTCTTATCTCTATGTACAGTCTGTGAGCTGAACACTGAGCTGACTTAATAGTAGTCAGTATTTTCATTTTATTTGAACGAAATATTATAAAGGTAAAGCTACCTTGACAAGGAAAACTAGCTGTGAATTCGATATGCAGCGTTTCATTTTTTTAAATATCAAAAAATAGGTTTAATTCTTTTTTCTCTAAGCAAACAATCATTTTATATTCTTGTATCAACTTTGAATTATGCTAGTGTTGTTACCTTAGTCCTAGCCAACGTTCAAATCTAAGTCTAAGCTTTGAATTTCGGTTATCTGAAAACTTATAGATAAAAACGAAATTTCCCAAAATTACAAATAACCATAACTTCCTTAATATTCAATTAAATGTATTAATCTTCAGGGTCAATCGATTCGTCTTGAGACAAGGAATATTTTTCCCTTTACATATAAAGCTTTGAATTTTAATTATGTGAGAACTTATAGTGGAAAAATCAATTTAAAAAGAATGATAAATGTACATTGTACATTATTTAAAAAATCTTTGGTCACGTTTTGAGATATTTGTTGTGCAAATAAACTCTACAAACATCAATTTATCTAAAACTGTCTTCAAGTTATAGTGGCGACAAAAAACGGCGGCATCTATTCATACGTCATCTATTCATACGCACATACCTACATACATGCATAAATACATACATCCGGACAATTGATTAGAATGTTGTATTAAACACTTATCAACTGAAGAAATTATAATTAAACCATTTTTAAAATATTAGAAAATGTATCAACTACAAAGCTTTCTCTATGAGGAAGCAAAATCGTCTAGAAAATATCATGAGATAATCTTAAGTATATATGTTGGATCCAAGTTCTAATTTCAAAAGTCGATTTCCATTTTTTAGTCAACAAATATTATAATAAAATATTTTTTCTCTATACATAAATAGAGTGTTTAATTTTTAAATATAATTATTTTAACATTTTAACATTTTGAAGTTAGATTTCAAATTCCTTGATTTGTGCAGAAAGTATTCAAATTAGGTATTTTTTCGCTCTATAGACAAACTTTTAGTTGAAAAAAGCGCTATTGAGTGAAAAATATCTGTTTATAATATTTGTTGAGCAAAATGAAGAAATAGAATTTTAAGGATAGCACCCAACACCTTTAATTCGAATTCGTTGCATTTTAAACTCAAGCTTCGAACTAAACCTCGTTTTGGTTCGCGGTCAGTGAATTCTTGTTTTTTTGGAAACCAAAGCGAACTTCCACTGAAGTAAAAGGAATTACACTAACTTGTAAGTTATCCTATCGAGGGAGACCGATCGGTTAATTTTCCAAAAAGATGTAATCAGAAAATTGAGATACGCTTGGAAGAATAACCGAGATACTTCCTTTCATTATTTTATTCTGATATTGTTACTTTAATAAGTATAATAAAACATTATAAAGTTAAAGCACGATTACTATCTCTTAAGGGTGTTGAAAACAAGTTCGAACCTCAAAATTCGATTTCCGCATTGTTGGTACAGAGAGAAGAATGACTAGTTTTAATTATTTCTTTGCAAAATGACAAGATTGAATTGCAAACTTAGATTTCGAATTCTTTGTTTTGTGGAAAAAGTATTAAACGTAAATGTTTCTTTTGCTCTATAGCTCTACTTATAGTTCGAAAAAGATTACATCTATAGAGCGAAAAAATACTTCATTCTAAATGTTGTCGAGTAATATGAGGAAATGTAATTTTGACGTTATCACTCGAAGCCAACACATTAAGACCATTTATAACTCTTATTTGACTTCATTACGAGGAAAGAAAGTAAGAGCAGTGTGCAATACTGAATTTGCTGTTCGTATGTGAAGAATTTAAATAATTGATACTCTCATTCTAGTTTACTTTTACCGGCGCCGAGCATTGAGTCAGCTCTGGGGGTGAATATTTATAACAGTGATCCACTTATTATTCGGTGTACGAAGAACGTGCAAAAGCAAATTGTGCGAAGCTTGCCAGCGACTGCAGATTAGGGTTGTTTTACAATTATAATTGATATTCGAGAGACGTGAGAGATATCCCTAAGGGATATCTACTCCGAGTGCGAGCAGTAAAGTCTTCCCAATCCTGAAATGGATTAAACTTCAAAGAAACGCTTGTGAAAGGATCGCTGGATGCTGGGGATGAAGAGAAACGCAAATTGCTAATTTTCAGCGCGTCAATTTGCAAACTTTTTAAGAGGACTTTTATCTCAACTCATTCTTTTCCCAAAAAATTTTCAATTATAAAACTTCGAGGTTATCACTGGGTATCGATTTTTACTTAAAAAATATAATTAAATCTAAAATTTCTTTAAATTTCTTTAAATCACTTGAAATGACTTGAAATATTTTGAATTGTTTTGAGATCCATTGCAATTCCTTACAATCACTTGACATCTCTCGAAATCTTGTGAAATCTCTTGAAATTCCTAAAAGTATTTATAAAGTCCCTTGAAACTCCTTAAAGTTATTTGAAACCTCTTAAAATTTCTGCTATAGTTAAGTTATTATAGAGGAAGCATTGTATGTTAGTCGTTACACATTTTCCAATATTTTAAAAATAGTTTAATTAAACTCTCCTCAGTTGATAAATGTCCAACACAATGTTCTAATCAATTGTACGGATGTTTGAGATATCACTTGAATTTTCTCAAAAGTTCTTAAAATTACTTATTTTACCTATAAAATTACCTATAAAATATTTTTAATTCCCTAAAATTACACAAAAAATATAAATTAATACAGTTAAATGCAACACCCGTGCAGAAATTTCCCCATTTAGCCCTATTTAAAATAGGATTCTGACGAGGCCCTGGTTAGGATTTCTATTTTTAGTAAAAATATTTTAATATTATATAATAGCGCATTTATGGGGTAACGATATAGCAGTAATATCTTATTAATATCAATCTTACATTGGTATTCCCACCTTAAAATAATGCATTAAAACTAAGATATTGTTGATAATGAAATAGGGCATTGAACAGTTTCCAAGTCAAACCCAAAAATCTACCAAACTAATTTGAAGTCTCTTAAAATCCTTTCAGATATTTTGACATCTTTGAAATTTCTTGCAAATCCTTAAATTTTTTGTTATTATTTTTAAATTCTTTAGAATTTTTTAGTATAATTACAAATTCCTTTAACAGATTTTAAAAGATTTTTCTGAAGACTTATGGTAAAAGAAATTAAAAAACATTTTAACTTATCTCTAAAAGTTGAAATTTGTTGAAATCGATTTAAATTAATTACAATTAGTTGGCAGCACTGATCTCGATTTTCGCAGCGAATATAAATCCAACCAATGGGTGAAAAGAGATTGTAGCTTCAGATTTCGGGATGGCGAGAATATATTTTCGATTTCTGAAAATTATCTAGTTAAGTAATCAAATATTTCAAATAATTAATCCAAAGATATTTTTTTAATCTTGATGAGGTATTGACCAGTTTTCCTTACTTGGGGTATTTATCAGTGAAAGCTAGAACTTCTAGAACACTAGACTACGAAAAACTGGTGTGTGTAATTCACAAATCACTGATACTGATTCTTCGTAGCTTCATATGCTGGACGATGCCTGGGAATGACGGTATAGTAAGTGCTATTAGAGAGCTTGGATCAAGTGCGCATTGTCGGGTAATATCCATCTATCGGAAGGCAATACGTTATCCTATGTTGTATGGTACGTTCTGGCGCGATGTATACACATCCGGAAACATTGAACCAAGGCGTTAGCTTTAGTGCCATTAGCCCCTTTATACGATGGTTATCGAATTGGTACTCGATGCACTAGATGGATGGTGACGTCAACGTTCCATCACCTCATACCAATGTCCAATCCTGGTTACAGTATCCGGTGTTACACCCAATAAACATTTCAAACATTACTCTAAGCCACTTTCTTAATTTACCTTGGTTGCGAGTCCTAGAAGGAAGATGCTTTCCTCATTTTCTAGAGTGCGTGAAGATTAATCACAGAATGCCAAGAGTCGTCGGATTTGGAGAAAGAGAAAACGTTCTAATAAATTCTTTTTTTCTGGAATATTACTTCCTCAATCTTCATTTAGGGGAAACTTCGTGTTATATATGGTATATAGATGATATTTTTTCTAATTTGTAGAACCTTTATCATTCTTTTGCTTCCTCGTACAGGAAGCTTCATAGTGGTGACAAAATCCAGTTTCCAAAAAAAAAAGAGTTTTTTCAATATATATCAAGGGCAATATATCTATGGTAACATAATGTCCTGAAAAATTGTCCCGATGTGTGTGTGTGTGTGTGTGTGTATGTACTGAGTATGTATGTAACGTTTTTTTAACAACGTGTGCAAATAAATTCATGTTTGTCATACTTATTTTTCCACTCTATACCAAGTTGAATCTTACACAAGGGTTTAGCAAATTATTCAATTTCACAAGTTTCATATGATTTTATAATTTTTCTAACATTTATTTTTCGACTATAAATCTTCAAAATTATCAAAATTCGAGGCTGATGTAAGGAAAATAAAGATTCCTTGTGTCGAGACGACTCGATTGACCTGTTTGATTAATGTATGGTATTTAATTGAAAAGTAAGGAAGTTATGGTTATTTCAAAAGGTAATAAAAGAACATAGATTAGTTTATAATAATTAAACTGTATTTTAAAGAGAAGAAAGTAAAAGGAAAAGAGGAAGTATAGAGAAAGGACAAAGAGGTAGAGGAAGTAGAAGAGCAAAAGGAGGAAGATTGAGGATAGAAAGATGGGCAAGAGGAGGAGGTGTTAATATGGAAAGTTTGGTGGTAAAGAAAGGGATATAAAGGGGATTGGAAGATGTATTAAATATAACGTGTTCAACAGAAAAATTGATTATTTACATAAATTTGTTTACGTAAAATTCCTTCAATATTCTTTAAATTTTCTGAATTCTTTTCAAAGTACTTCAAATTTTTTTAAATCTCTTTAAATGTCTTGAAGTTCTTTAAAATCTTCTAAAGCAAAATTTCAAATCCTTAAAATTCCTTAAAATCACTTGAAATCTCATGATGAAAATTTCTTTAAATCAATTCCAATTTCTTAGAATCTTTTTAAATCTTTTTTCATCCCTACAATTCCCTTAAAATTCTTTTAAATCGGTTAAAATATCTTGAAATCCTGTTAATTGCAAAATAAAACTTTTAAAATCGTTAAAACTTCTTTAAATTCATGTTGATATCTGATGGTTTTGAATTATTTTCAATTCCCCTTGTATTCTTTATGAATTCTTCCTTAAATTTTGTTGAATTCACTTAATCAAATTCATTTGAATTTGATTAAATCTGTTATGATTTGTTTTAAGATCTTTTTATTTCTTTAGAATAATTATATTTTTGGTTGCAAATTGACCTACTTTGTTGGACATCATCTTTTTTCATAGGAAAGTTGAACTTTTAGCTGATAATCTATTTCTTTGGTTGAAAATTTAACTATTCCGATGAAAATGCACTTTTATTGTCGAAAATTTAAATATTTAATTAATAACCTATTTTTTTATTCAACAGAATCCTAATTTTGTGGTTATTTTGGGTATTAGTAAAATTAATTTACATAAAACCTTAACAAAATGTTTTTTTTCTATGCTCCTCACGTTACAAAAATTTAATAAATAATAATTAATAATAATACTAAAATAAATAATAAATAATTATTATTTTGATAAGCAAGGTATCATTTGAGACCTGTATTTTAATTTCAAGAGCTTCTCAGAGATTTACAAAGGATTTCAAGGATTTTAAGGAATTTAAAAATATTTTTAACGATGTCAAGGCATTTCGAACGGATTCAGGAGATTTAAATCCGTTTTAAGTGATCCTTCAACTACCTAAATATCTTAAAATGTTTGAAAAAATATACTGTCATCTCAAATTCCTCGAAACTGCAGCTTAAAATCAGTTAAAATATGTAATCTTGAAATCTTGCAAAATATCTATAAAAACTTTTTGATTTGATTACGTGAATGAATTCAGAGCGCAAAATTTATCAGCTAATATTTTCCTCTATATTTAACACCGTTTTTAAAGGTTTTGAATACAACTTCTATCTTCAAAATTCGAAATCTTCATTTTATTTGACATATATTATAAAAAGAAATTTTTTTGTTCTATAGCGGTATTTAATTCTTAAACAGAAATATGCGTATAGAGCGAAAAAATGTCTAATTATAATATTTATTGAGTAAATTGAGAAAATCGAATTTAAATGTTAGAAATTGATTTCAACGCTTGTAAATAAATATTTCACTTTTACATAATGCATTTGAATATTAAAATTTTTAAGAATTGCTAATTATATTTTTTAGCTTGACATTGCTACTTGGATCAAAGAAGAACTTCAATAGTCAACTAAATGACACAAAAAAGCGCTTCACATTCTTCGTACCTAGAGATGCAGCATGGAGAGGTACAGAGATTGCTTATCCTTCGGCTTTAAAAAAGCTCTTCATGGATGACTTTAGTTATCATGTAAGTTAGAAAAAAAATTATTATATTTCACATAAAATTAGTTCGTTACTTGGAAAATTAATTCCGACGTTTTAATCATCAGGCGAATCAAATTTTGGAAAGACATCTGGTAATATCTGAAGCCCCTTATTCAATGAGTAAACTGGTTCAGATGAGTAGAAATGGCCCAACGACGCTTCCAACTATGAGAGACAATCTGAGAATTCAAGTCAAAGAAACACAAAAAGGTGAGTCTTCAGTTTTTTTATTCTATGCTTTTTATGACTATGATCTGTGTTTGCATACAATTATTTTCTCACCGGAAATTTCTTATGCTATAATCCACGAACTACAGAAGATGAACCATTCCATAAACACTTAACCAAGAAATATTTTTTTAATTTATTTTATATCTCTCTATGAACTTTAATTGAATCCAGAAAATAATTACCTGATGTACCTCGCTGATTTTGTTCTCTCTGTGGTATAGTACATTAAAAACTAACGAACACGTGTTCTTTTTATCTGCGGAAAAACACTTCTAGGGGGTGAAATGTACCCCTCAAGTTTACCCCTAAAAATTATTTTATTTTAATATATCAGAAGCAAATCAAGTTAACTTAATAAATCAAATGCTAAAATTCTTTGAATTAAAGACATTATCAATCGGTACCATTTTTCCTCAAAAGAGTAGCACTCCCTATTTTTTAAACAGGAAAATTGAATTTTTTATATCGATTTTTAACCGTAAAAATGTTAGATTATATATTTATTAGAAAATTTATGTATTTGAAAAAAATATTGAAAAATAAAGTTGACATGTTTCAGGGTTTATGATAAACAAATTTTTTTATACACACACATTTCATTCAAACATTCAAAAATAGTCAACACGTGCTTTTTATTGGTGAAAAATCACTACTAGAGGGTAAAATCCACCCATAGATATCACCTAAAACCTTTCTTTTTTTAATATTTCAGCAATAAATCAAGCTTTCTCAATAAAATTAACTCCATAATTTAAGAATAAAAAATACTATCAATCTGTACCACAATTGTTAAAAGGGTAGAAACCCATATTTTTCAATAAAGAATATTGAGTTTTTTAAAACCACAGCGTATTATTACACGGTTCTCAACATTTCCAGGATTTACCTCAAAGTATCCACTTTTGTACCAGGAATATTTGATACGATTTATGTATCTTGGGGATAAAAATTGGTTATGGACTATAGATTTTGAATACAAACATTTTTTAACAAATATATAATATTCTATGACAGTTACAGCCAAAAATCAATTTAAAAAACCCCAATTTTCCCTTTTAAAAATAGGGGTAGTTCATTTTACAAAAAATAACAATAAAAATAATAACAAATTTTTTTTATCATAAACCCCAAAACATGTCAACTTTATTTTTCAATATTCTTTCGAATACAATAATTTTTTAATAAATAAATAATATTCTAAAATTTTTACGGCCAAAAATCGATTTAAAAAACTGAATTTTCCGTTTTAATAAATAGGGGGGTTGTATACTATTATAGCACAGAGAGAGCAAAATCGGCGAGGTACACCTCGGGTACTTTCATTGTTAGTAATAGTTTGTGGTGCGAATAGTTTATTACCTATAATAAAACGAACTTTAATGTATATAGAATCTGTGTCTCGTTAATCATTGAAACGTTTTGTCAATAATTGTCGTTCTTTCGACAATGTCTCTTTCAATATTGTGATTTTGCATTACATCTAGACGGGAAGAGGGATGAAAACGAAATTGTTCCATTCTCTCTGTCCGGTGAGTTACACAGTATATTGAAGACGCTAATGCGATTCGTGCTTCCACGTATGCCTCAGAGCGACACAGTATTCCTGTATTATTTTGAAATTGAATTGAGATAAATGTGCCAAAATTTTGAAAATCGAAAATATTTTTAATTTAAAGGAATTGAAACCCATTTTTCACTTTAAAATTTGATTTCCTCATTTTATTCAAAACATATTGTAATTATATGGTATATTTTTTCGCTCTGTAGTGCTATTTACTTTTTAAATAGAAATATACATACAGAGCGAAAAAATGTATAATTTAAATACTTTTTACCTATATATATGTAAAATAAAAAGATTAAATTTTAAAGTTAGCATGTTGACCCAACACCATTAATAGGTATCAGATGAAATATCAATTGAAGTTGAGACTTGAAAAATTTTTGAATTTAGAAAATTATCTCAATTCTTTTAAATAAGGGCCCCTGAATTCAAAATATTAAATTTTATTTATTCACTCTCAACGAAACGCACAAACGCACTTTGGCGTGTTCTAAGCACAATTTATTTATTTTAATCATATTGCTCTTGATTTGCAATTTAAATAAAAATTATTTTTTGAATTTATAACAGTTAAGGGTATGGTATCAAAGTTCTAAGATCAAAATTCGATTTCTTCATTGTACATGATAAATATTATAATTTTTTAAATTAAATTTAAATATTTATTTTAAGGAGACACATGTTTTTTTGCTTGAAAAAATTATTAAGATTGCTTGAGAATAGAGTTCTGTAAATAAATAGAGATTTATTCAAAATAATTTTAACGTGTTTAGATAAACAATTCTTGATATGTCAAGTGGTCGTATTATTGGTTTCTGTTTTTTTTAAACATTCCCTATCTATTAGAGCGATGCTCGCCTTTATGCTGGGCAACCACAGGACGATTTATTATGCGCCTTTCGACCGCCATTTAAATGCAAATGTCTTGATTACCCCTTGCGCTAATTGCTACGTGCTTTATTTCGTGAGGGTGAAAGAGCGCTGAACGCAATACCAAAACGTTTCACTTGTCGGCTGCTTTATGTTCCGCTGGTAATTATATTGTGAAATAGCTTTTATTCAGAAACTCCGTTCCCTCATTTTGCATTTTTTTTACCTATTCAGAATATGGTAGGTATTCAATATTTAAAAAGGTCTGCAGAGTATTAAAAATATTTTAAAACTAAAAAAACTGAAGAGGTTGAAAGTGATTTTATTGATTAATAAATAATAAATTAAATCATAATTATAATAAATTCTATCATAAAAAAGTGGTTGCGATTATATCGAAAATAGATTCTCGCAATCTCGAAATCTGAAGTAACATTATTCTCTCTTCACATTCAAAGAAATTTCAAAATAATTCAGTAGAGTTTCAAGATTTTCAAGGGATTTCACAAGATTTCAAAGATATCAAGATATCTTAAAGAAGTTAAAGAAATTCTAAGTGATTTTAAGGGATTTAAATCGTTTTCAAGAGGTTTCACTTGAAATCTTCTGAATTCTTTAAGATATTTCAAAATTGATTGAAATATTTTGAAATTTTAAAAATATTTTTAAAATAATTTTTTAATCTTAATTATACACTCACTTCGAGACTTCCAATTGATAGAAGCAGTTTTTACGACAGAATTATTTTTGAAACTAAAATCAAATTATTAAAGATTGAGATATTTTAACATAAGATTTAAAAAGATTATCACAAGCATAAATCATTGACAGAGAAAATTACATTCTTGTCTAGTGAATAATATTGCAAAAGCACGGCTTTCGCCATTTAAATATGCACATTGGCACAAAATCTGCATTCGAAGCTGCAATGCATGAAATTTTTTATCTCTTTCTTCTACTTACTTTTATTCAGCTGCGAATTCCTGGGACTCGACTCCTCAATTCACCTTCATTTGAACATTAATGATCTCCTCGAGACTCACCATGAATCAATAAACAATAAAAGTGTTGATTTAAGTTCTCTTAATTTAAACTTTCAAAATCTTTAAAATCACTTCGAATTTTGGGAAACCCCTTAAAATTTCTTTAAATAACTTAAAGTGACTAGAAATTCTTAAAAATCCGAAAATCCTTAAATTTAAATCCTTAAAATTATTTTAATTCTTTTAAAATTTAATCTCTGAAAATTATGTAAAATGACTTAAAATGACTTAAAATCTTTGAAATCCGTTAAAATTTCTTAAAACAACTTAAAATGCTTTGAAATTCCTTAAAAATCCATGAATTCTTTATATGCACTTAATATTTTTTAAGTCTTTTAAAATTTCACAAATAACTTAAAAATTACTTAAAATTAGTTGAAATTTGTGTACATGACTTAAAATTTTTTAGAATCACTTATAATATAATTCTGTGAAATTACTAATCCTCTGCAATGTCTCTTTAAAATCTGTTAAAATAACTTAAAATATTTTAAATCTCTTAAAATCTCTTACAATCAACTTAACATAATTTTAAATCAGTTAAAATCCTTTAAAATCCCTTGAAAATTTGTAAAATGTCTTAAAATCATTTGAAAACACTCAAACTCCTTTAAAATCACTAAAAATCATTGAATGACTAAGAAATTAGAAGTGACTTCAGGAGTGACTTCAGTAAATTCAGATGAATTCACTATTGTTTTGAATCTCCTGAAATATCAGAAGTCATTTGAATTCACATAAAGACAAATGAATATACATGAAATCAAGTGAAGTCACTTGAAATCGCTGGAATATGCTTTAAAGCTGAAGCCAGTGAAATCTTCTGCAATCGGTTGAGTTGTAAACTCCTCGATTATCATTAAATGCTTAACTTTTGAATCGAATTATGTATACAAAGCGCGAGGAAGTAGAATTTTGAAGGTAGATCTTGTATCCAACGCCTTATTTAATTAATTTTTTAATCTACTTTTTCAAGGACATTGTACCCAGTTTTAGTTGCATCAAGCCAACGCTTTATGTAAACTTTTGCTAAGAATAGGCATTGTTAAATAAACTTTTTATATTTCCAGGATATCAAATTGAATGGGAGGGTTATATCATGAAAGTTGAACGTCCAGATGTCTCATGCACCAACGGAATCATTCATGTCATTGACGGAGTCTTCCTTAAGGACAGCGACATCACAGTTACTGGTGGATCTGCTTCATTCTTCACAGCGTGTTTGCCCCACGTTCTGGTTCTTTTGATAGTCAAGTGGATCTTGTAAACTCAACTCTTGAGATCAGATTGATACTAATTTGCGACAATAGTTCGCTTTAAAATGTACCCTTCAGAGGCAGGAACTCTACCAAGAAACCTAATCCTTCGTCTTAAAATATAAGAGAATCAAGAGATAATTTCAAGGAGGAATTGTTTTCAGTTTATACTTTCTAATCTACACTCATCTGATAAATTTACTGAGAGAGAGAAAGATCAAATTTTGTAACTTGTCACTTTTATAAAAGAAATTGAGAATTTTGTGCTGACTTGGATCTTAACTCTCTTCATTCCCAGGCTTCTTTTTATCTAATATAAAATGTATTTAAATCGGTAACAACTTTGCGACACATTTTTATATAGAGATTGAAATTCAGAATTGTTCTTGTGGTCTTCAGAGAGGGTAGCCTATTATTTATTAACTAATCGTCTCAAAGAAGCGCGTCGATTTTACGGGTTATTCGTACCAAATAACTGATAGTTAGTCGTACAATAATTTAAATAATTATATTGGGGGAATAATTGTACTAGAAAACGTGACGAGAAGAAAGGGACTTCCAAGAACGTCCTCTTTTAGTCAAAAACCAAAGTCGAGGACAAAGATAACTCTGTAAACCTGTTATATACTTACGTTCTAACTCTTATTCGCAGCATCTGAAAAAATTTTTGATTTCATACTCGTTTGACGAAAAGTAAGAATAATCTTCAGTATGGTCATTTCCCTTTCGTCATGAAACTTTTTCATTTTTTAATTTATATACCAAATCTAATGGTGATAAATCTTAATTTCACATCGATTAAAATTCTAATTATACGACAGTTTTTTTTTGCATAAATTAATGAAATAATTATGTAGTCTTATTCGCTCTGTATTATACATATTGCTATCTACTTATCGCTAATACTGCCACAAGATACTAACGATTAAAAAAAATAAAGAGAAAGTTGGATTTAAAATGTAGAAAAATGTCGATTTGAATGTGGAAAGTAATAAGGAGTTTTTATATGAATTTATAAATTTCAAACCATGAATATTAACATTTTCTTTAATTTGAATCAAACGAAAACTTCTTTTTTAGTATCAGAAAAACATCTGAACTCCAAACGCCGAAGAAAACACGATTTTAGAAAATGTCGTTTAAAACTCTCAGTTATTACAATTTCCTGAAAGGATTGCATTAAAAAGTCGATGTTACGTGTTGATATCAGTCTATACATATAATATATATATATAATATAAAGAGATATATTGAAAATTGAGAGGAACACAAAAGTAATGACGTGAAATCCTGAAAATCGAGAAGGTAATCAGAATATAAGAATACAAGAATGCAAGAATACTATCAGATAATACTTGTTGTTGGAATGAATATGATATATTAATATTAACTATTTCATATATATACATGAACTCTAATTACAACTGTTTGCTCGTTAGACAAAGAAAAAATGAAAATAGTAGAATTCTATCTCTCTGTATAGATGTGTTTTAATGTTCAAGCTTATCTATAGAAGCGGTTTCACGTTCAACGTGGCAGGAACAATTTTCTCTCTGCTCGCTACTCGTTCGTCTCTCATCAACATATTACTCATTATCATTGTTATTATATATAACTGATATGTAGCATCGGTTGGCAAAGCATGTCCGGTAGAGAAAGGGACGAAATTCAATTAAAGAGCTTAATCGAATTTTTTAAGTTAATTATTGATATGTTACATTTTGTACTTGCGGATGGTGATGCAAAGTCCTAAACTCTAAGTTTGATTTTCTCATTTTACTCAACAAATGTTACAATTTGATATTTCTTTTCTCGGTAGTGGTACTTAATTTTGAAGTCGAATTATGCGTACAAGGCGCGAAAGTCTGTAATTTTAATATTTTTTGCCAAAAATGAAAAGTTAATTTTTTGAGTTTAGATCTCAAATTTTTTGGTTTGTGCAAAAAGTATTAAAATGACAGATCTTTTTGCTCTATAAGCACATTTCTATTTTTAAACAGAATACATCTACAGTAGAGGGAAAAGATTTTTATTTCTAGTTATTGTTGAGTAAAACGAGGAATTTTGTTTGAATGATTGAATTTGGATCCAACACCCTCTTAAAAAGGAAACTTTTTGTGAAAAAAAATTTCATTTTAAAATTGATATTCAAAGTATTTAAAAATGACTTAACAACCGATGGAAAATAAAAATATTCGTAAGTTTACTTTACTTCATTATTGGTTTTCCTTTATAATCGACCTTTCATCACCTCATGCCATTGCCATTGTATGTACATTTTGTAGATATTTAAAGACACACTACGCCTGTATGAATAAGATAAAAACCGATTAACGATTATAACGAAAAGTTAGCGGTCGTCGAGTTCAGTTATCGGGTGTCGATTAAGTCGAGTGGATCTAACTTTTTTCCAAAGTCTATTTCATCATTTCTTGTATCGGATTCCTCCTCAAGAAATGGGGAAACCGACCTTTGAAAATTTTTGGACTAGATAGCTCGTATAATAATTATATACCAAAACAGAAATAAGTCAAGTAAAGTGACTTTTCTGAAAGAAAGATAAAACGTGCAGAGTAAGTTCCTCATTAAAACGAATATGGTTTTCATTCGACAATTTTATCTGCATTTGGTTCACGATATGTGATTTAGGGGTTTTAGATTCATGTTATAAATTCGAAATACAATTTCCACATTTTACTCAACAGATATTACGAATAATATTGTTTCGCTCTGTATGTATATTTCTATTTAAATATTGAATAGCGCTGCAGAGCGAAAAAAATATCCTATTATAATATTTGCTGAGTACAATATGAGGAAATCGAATCTTGAGGATAGAAGTGTCTGAGATTTGATTAGTATTCTTAGTGAAGAAAATGATACTTTATTGCGTGAGTGAATTCGAAATCCGAATCAATTGTCAATTTCAATAAACATATTGCGTTTTGTGGTACACTTAAATTTTACGCATCATTAACAGTAATAATAAAATAATAATTAGTTATCTTAGATTACAATTTCTACTACGAAAAAATTAAATGTCCTCTCTTTTGCAGCGCAAGTGACAACACAGAAGTATATAGATAGATATAGTCCTTAGAAGAATCAGGGACATGAATGTCATTTAAATTCTACTTTCGTTTAGTCGAAGAACAATATTCCATCATTTTTATCTATACGAATAGAAATTAAGACAGATTTGGTCAAAAGAATTTCGATCATATAAACTTTAGGAAAGTAGAATTTGAGGATAATTATGCGCCTATAAAAGTGCGAGTGAAATTAATTACTATAATTACATAAAGTGTAAGATCAGTTTAGTTACTATCCAATGAGCTTAGTGATAAGTAGTCACACCCTAAAAGTTTTCTTTTTCTAGTATCAAATTTCCTGCCGCATTCACAGAATATAATACCTATAGCTTTGAAATGACAGCTTTTATATACATCTCTCCACGAAATTTAAACGATGCGAGTAAAAAACCATGTGTACATACGTAAGGCAGTTTTCTATTAAAAAAAGTGTTTCTTATAAATGTGTTGGATCCAAGTTCTAACATTCGAATTCTTCATTTCACCTAAAAACATTGTAATTAGATACTTTTTTTATCTGTAGCTCTTTTCTCTATTCAACTAGTAATATGTATATAGAGCGAATAAAATGTATAATTTTAATACTTGTTTTTTTAAATGGAAGAATGGAATTCTATAGATTTAGAATTTTTCTTTTTAATCAAAAAGTATTAAAGTTAACAATTTTTTTGCTCTATAGACATACTTCTATTTCGGAAAAGAAGTCATCTGCAGAGCGAAAAGATACGTACTCCTAATATTTTTGAAGTAAAATAAGGAAATCAAATTTTCAATAGAACTTTGATCCAATAATCTTAAGAGCAGAGACAAAGGCGTTTTTAAGTATAATTTTTAAAGAGCATGGGAATGTGTGATTCCACTCCTGTAAATGTTTTAGGAATGCTCAATTAAAAATGTTTGGGCGAAGACCTCTTCAGGCGTTTCGTGAATGTGGCAGCGACTTATTCATCAAAATCATTGAATCATGGAAATAATAACGAATTATTATACGACAGTCACTATGGGTTAAGTGAATAAGTAATTTAAAGTAAAATTCGATTTTGGTATTTCGAAAGAACTAACATTATCTCTAAGCGATTTAATAAACTTTGATGAGTTGACGAATTTATGGAAATAACTAAGGTATAAATGATCATGAATTATTGAAGACCAAACAAGAATAAGAGTGTGAGGTCTGCAATTGAAAATTTTCCATTTACCACCTTGTGCTCTTATTCTGTTTCAGCCTTAAGAATTATTTATTAGCTCTATTATACATATATATATATATATAAAAATTATATATATATAAACTATATATATATAAACCTTATTACTATAGTAGGTGACAAAATCAAATTTACGTACCATATAGAGCTATTTGTATAAAAATATTGATTTTGAATGCGCCATTACCGATATTGTCTTTAAATTATTGTACCGTGACTTTAGGTATATTTAATATATATATATATATATTTTAGATAATCGCAACGTATTAATTACTATTAGATTTTAGTCCGGTACGAGTCCCCATTGTATTTCTTACGAATTTAAGTTTAGATTATTACGAGTATTATTAATATTATTATGCGCATGTTTTTGGATACGAATGCTCTTCCGAACGAAACTTGTTTGCATAAGTTTTCAAGCTCTATAATTGCATGGCACACGTACAACAATTCATTGTACAATGTACGCTGATAAAAGGACATCTACGACTATATGAAGCAAACCACTGACGAAATCAGACTGTAATAGAAGAAAATTTCTTGTTAATGGAGACATGTTTGCTTCGATTGTACTTTTACGTGTTCCTCATGCTTCTTCACCTTCTGTACACTTTGATGCTTTTGCTGTATGATTTTATGAAGAATAAAAAGAAAATAATGCCTACAGTTTTAACATTTTTTTATCTAACAAGGAACCCGAGGCGTCCCTCGCCGATTTTAATAATACTGCAATATGTTCTCTGCTGGAAGTAAACGGAAAAAGGTGTACATATATATATGAGTTTGACACCCCTAACACACCCCCACGGTGCCTTGAAAACTACTATTAAAACCAAAAATTTCAATTTTTAACAAAATTGACCTTCAAGGCGTTTTATTCACGTTTTTGTTTGAATAAAAATCATTTCTATTAGTCTACTAAAATATTCATCAATATTGTGTTATGCCGAAAAAGGCTTTAAGGTATTTATTTCATAAGACGTGATAGAATTATAGTGGTATTACGTGGTTTTATTCAGTTACAAAGTACTTTTGTACTTTTGAGTATGCTAACGATGATACCTTATAGGAGAACTGCCTTGAGCGGCGCAGCGTTCATCCTTGTGTATATATAGTATATGATATAATTAACAGTATAACCTAACCTGACATAACAATTGGTTATTAATTAATTTTTATTTCGAAAATACGTTTTTCTTTATAAAAATTATTACTATTGGTCTAATGGAATATTTATCAACATTTATTGATTAATTTTTAATTGTTTAAAGAAATTCCGTTTGTATACATTTTTTTTCCAAATTAATTTTTTTTATCAAAAATGATTATTGTTGTTCTAGTAAAATATTTATAAACATTAGTTGTTATAAATTAAAATATTGATGTTGACCTATCTCAAATTTTAAGAATATTAATTGTTATTATATCACTTATAATTTCACTAAATACAAATATTCATAACTTTAAATTTTCGCAAAATAAAAATGATAAAAAAATTATTTTTCCACTTTATTTCATTTAAATATTTTCGTTAGGATACATTTTTTGAAACGTTTTTTCTCAAATTTCATCTTTTAAAAGTTTTAACTTTTTTATTTTTCAATTTAAAAAAATCGTATTTTTTTTAAATTATTCATTATCGTTGAATACGTGACTGGCGCCACTCTTTTAAGTACCCTTTTGAAAAAAGTGGCACAGGTTGATATTATTTTGTTTCTTAAAATTTTGGCGTTGGTTTTGTTATCTATGTATCTTTTCGCCGATAAAAAGAAAAATATTTTACAAATTTTACAAAAAATAACAATTACCAAAAAAATTATTATATTATAAAGTCCGAAACACGTCAACTTTATTTTTCAATATTATTTCGAATACAATAATTTTTAAAAAATATACAATATTCTACCATTTTTACGGCCGAAAGTTGATTTAAAAAACCCAATACTCCTTTTTAAAAAATAGGGGTTGCTTCTGTTGCTGGTACCCTTTGAAAAAAAGTTTTTATTAAGATTACTTGATATATTTCTGATATATTATTAAAAGAAAACGAGTTTTGGGAGTAAGCTTGAGGGGTGGATTTCACCCCCTAGAAGTGTTTTTTGGCCGTTAAAAAAACACATGTCTCTATTTTTTAATGTTCTACAACATATTGTGCAGTATCATTAAAATCGGCTCCATATTCAACTATAGATTAGTTTAATAATTTTATTATCGAGTTGTAAATTTTTAAAATTAAAGTAAATTCACTGAGCATACTATATAATGTACCCTGGCAAAAGTTTCGGATTGAAATTTATTCCGAATCATTCCGGAATTTGTATTTGATCCAAACAGTTTCATTCTGATCTAATACGAAGGAATTAGTTTTCAATCTGAATAAATGCGAACTTTTAATAAGAATGATTCCGGTCAACTCGAATTAAATAGAATCAATCCGCACTTACAATTCAGAATAAATTTATCCGAAAAATTCGGATAAATTAGGATTCATTCGGATTGATTCGTATTGAAAGTTCGAATTTACCGGATTCATTCGGATTCATAGTTCGGAATTGGAATGAAGGAATTTATTCTGGTTGAAAGTTCGGATTAATTTGGATTGACCGGATTCATTCGGATTACAGGTTCGGATCGATTGATTTTGAATGGGCCTCAGATTGATTCGCATTGAAAATTTCCTTCATCAGATTAGATCGAAATGAAACTGTTTGGTTCGGATACAAACTCTGGAATTATTTGAAAAATTTTTTATTTGTTCGGAATGAATTTCAATCAGAAACTTTCGCCATTCTTTGCTTTTATCTGCTTCTAAATTATTAGTAAAACCAAAGAAATATATTTGGTAAAACAAAAAAGAATTTGTTATACTAATTTTTCTTTTATCAGAGATGCGTCTCTGCTTTTATAAATGTAAAATGTAAATAATTAGAAACAAGTAAACGTATAAATATAGAAGCATTTCAGAGAAAAAATGCCCGCAAAGAAATGGATTAAGGGCATGTGATACTTAGAAAAATTATTGATTTTATATGTTCAAATTCCTCAACTTTACACCTACAAAAATAAATATTTTGCCCTGAAACTTTGGGAAACGGTAAAGAACATTGAAACGGACCGTTGTCGACTCGATCTTTTTTGCATAATGAAAAAAAATTTTTTTTTGCTAAAACGGAAGTAGTCAATAATAGTCGCTTAGCATTTTTTATAACTTCCCTGAATTAATTTTTTTTAAATATTCATTTTTGTGAAAAA
>JAUESI010000018.1:7763365-7778526 GCA_032275145.1 Synergus laeviventris | reverse complement strand
TATGTAACGATTTGGATGGGTATATTTTTGCAATATTACGTAATATTTCGAACCATATAAATTTAAAATTTTCTACTTTTGCGATGACTCATTCTAGCCGTTGAATTTATCGATCACCTTATTATTTGGCTCGCTCAACAACAAGACTTTGTTCGGCATCAGTGTGGTTGACTTTCTTCTATAGTTTTCTGATTTGTAATTTTTTACCCCTCAAAGACTTGTCATCAACAATTAAAAATATTGTTCGCAAAAACATTTCCCATATTTTCTCTTGCAATAAAGAAATTATTGTAATTTACATTATACTTCAAATTTATTTCTATGATTTTATTCACTTTTTCTCATTTTTAAGCAGAATTGGATATTTCATCTTGAGAATCTGCTGATTCGACATTTCCGGAAGAAGCCGAAGAAGGGTCAGTTTCTTTGATCAATTTGAAGGGAGAATCTTTCGAAATTTATTCCCATGGTTATTTATTTATTTATTCCGTATCCATTTTTCTGCTATAGGGAAAAGTCAAGAGGGTGCACTCTCAGCTATTTTAAATTATAGCATCGATAATATATAAAAATAATTCTATAAATTGAATCTCGAACATTAAGATTATCGAAGTAAAAAAACAATGCAAAACATAGTTTGCTTTGTGAATTAGGTAAAAAAGCAATCAATTCCTATTAAGAGGAAGTTTTAACTCTAATAGTTCGCTGTAACGTAACTTACGATGTCGTAAAAAAATTCTGAAAAGGTTTCTTTCTCGAAACCTAATGAAAAGTGCTGAGGATAACGGAGGACAGTACTTTGACGCTAAAGTCGTAAAACTTACAAGATTCTGCACTATCTGGTTGTTTCATCTTCATTGAAATAACAATCAGTCGAAATGTTCTCACCACTCGCTTCGTTATGGTATTACCTACTTACCTCTGTGTGCTCCTTATTTGTTTCGCCTGCTGGTTGCATTATGAGATTAACTCTCAAGATCTCAGAAAGCGCTCTTTATGACTTTCTGTACTACTTTGAATATGCGCACGACTACTCGGAGACATTTTCCAACAATTTGTATGTAAGCCATATAACTTACAAGGAAGGTACCCGAGGTGTCTCTTGACTGTTTTGATAATACTGCAATATATTGTAAAGCGTTCAAAAATAAGGGGGTGGAAACCACCCCTCCATTTTACTCTCAAAACTCGTTTTCTTTTAATATATTTCAGAAAAAAATCAATTAATCTTAATAAAACCAATGCCAGAATTCTGAGGACAAAAAATACTATCAAACTGTAATCGATTTTCGGGGTTTATGATCAAATTATTTTTTAGGGGTAGTTACCCCCTAGTTGTACTTTTTTGTAAAGTGTGCTATGAAAAATTTTAATAAGTGGAAATACACACACATACCATTCGAACATTAAAAAATAGGAAACACGTGCTTTTTTATCAGCTAAAAACACTTCTAGGCGGTAAAATCCACCCCTAGATTTCACCAACAAAACTCGTTTGATTTTTAATGTTGCAGGAATAAACCAAGCTTTTTTAATAAAACCAACGCCAAAATGTTGAGAATATAAAGCACCCTAATTTTTTTAAAGTTTATTGTACCACTTAAGTGCAATTTTTTGTAAAATAAATTATAACAAATTCTGATTGTCGTAAATACACACATCGGTTTTATCAATATAGCTCGGATTTTGTCTCCCAGAAGCGTTTATTTTTATTTTTCAATATTCGAATGATATTTGTGTGTATTTCCTCTTATTAATATTTTTCATAACTCATTTTACAAAATTTTATCACAAATCCCGAAACACGTTAACTTTATTTTTCAATATTCTCTCGAATACATTTTAAAAATAAGTATAATAATATAATATTTTTGTGTACAGAATTTTGGCGATGGTTTTATTAAGATTACTTCATTTGTTTCTGATATATTAAAAGAGAACGAGTTTTGTGGGTAAACTTAAGGGGTGGTTTCCACCCCCTATAAGTGTTTTTCCGTCGATAAAAAAACACGTGTCTCTTATTTTGTAATGTACAGATTTTACAGTAAACAGATTACTTTTTTACTTTTTACTTAATTAGCTTTTTTGAGAAATATGTTAAGCTGGATTTGCAAACAACAATTAGTACTTAAAATTAAAGGAAAGGAGGCGTTCAGATATCTTGGAAGGAGCATGCAACTCTAATAAATCATAGTGACATGTAATAGCTGCTTTCTATAGCTTTTTTCCTTTGGGTCAGGTCAATCACAAAGTGACTGAAGGTTCTTGAAGAATAGGTTAAAAAAGCGGAAAGTTTCGGTGGCTTATGGGAGCTCTACGGGATCTTGATGTAGTGTGAACGTGATTTAAGCTCTTCAGAATGCTGCTTAGAACCAGAGACCGTTTCAATTAACCCGCCACGTTGTACGTGATATTAGTTGGATGTTGACAGTAGCACCGATAAGATCTCAGCAGCTTGTAACTCAGCTCGCTTATTATTCATAACACTTTAAACTCCACCTCGGTACTAGGAGAACTTTGAAACGAGAAATATCGCATAGCTGCATCGAACAGGCAGAGAGAAAAGAGAAGTGTTACTTGAAAGTTGCACGTTACAAAAAAGTAAAAACCAAGGCGTAAACTGAATCTGATAACCACACCTTCATCCAAGATACGAGTATTATATTTAAATTTAGATCTTATGATTACTAATCGCTGATAAAGACTTTTGATTAGCATCTAAAACATGTATTAAATTTAAACACTGCGGTAGGTAATCAATTTCTTGTTTATATTTTGCATTTCCAATATTTATTTAATTAATGATCGTTTATATGCAGACATATGATAGATATGCTAGACAAAATTAAACATTTAGTTGAGAGGTTTTCAATTTGCTTTGTAATTTGTATGCAGTAAATATTGATCAGACATGTGGACGTTTAGATTGTTCTCTGACAATATTTGAGTTTTTTCTTCAGCCTCGCAATTTATTTTATCTTATTGTTGCTTTTTATTTGAAGAAATTGGGCTTATAAACGAAGATTTTTGCTTTTACGAGAATACAGAGAAAATGCATTTTTCTATTTGATTTCTGTTTTCCGCTACGTCGCGTATCTCGTGGTTTTCACGTTATTCTAGAAAAAACTAAAACAAAATTAGACTTCAGCCAGTAGTAAAATCGCACCAGCAGCGACTCCCGTAAAATGATGCTCGGATCATAAAGTTTGTTGACGTGTGAGCGATGCCACGCCACCGAATACGTACTGCCCATATTTTCTCACGATTAGAAACTTTCTCAAACGACATTAATTTACTCGAAATAACATTTTTATATGACTAGAATGGTTTCTTTTTACGCTCCAAATCCTGAATAAAAGCAGAAATTAAGGCAGATATTTGCAGATCTAGAGAATTAGTTAATTAATTTTATGCAGTCATTTGCATCTGAAATTAACAACAAGCACTCGTTGCAACGCGGATGTTGAAGCTTATTGTATTTCATATGAGTCTCACCGAGTGTTTTTCACGACATGTACCATCGCCACAGTATTTTTGATCGAGTGGAATGTATTTGACAGTGAAAAGCGAAACGACACGACAGAAGCGGATTGCGAATCAACGAGAGGAAAGACTTCATGTTCTCGCTAGTATTTCTTTTTTAAATATATTGCTTCATTCTTTTTAATTTCCCGTATATCAAGATACCATGCCAATACATCGAAGTCACTTTTTCTGCATTTTTCGTGTACCTGTGAAGAAATTGACCCATTTAGCTCTATTTAAAATAGGTTCTGACGCGGATCTGGTCGGGATTTCTATTTTTTAATAAAAATATATTAATGTAATTAGGCATCTAAGAGGCAACGATTATATTAGTAATATCTCATTAATAACTATCTTATATTAGTATTTCCAACTTAAAATTTTATGGCTAGATTTTTTTCATAATTATTAATAACTAGAGATCTAAAGAGATTTCAAGGGTTTTAACAGATTTTAAAGAATCCAAAAACATTTTTTGTATTGAAATTACTTCAAAATCTGACAACTTTTAAAAGTTTTTCAGAATACCTTAAAATCATTTGGAATTTCTTAAACTTCTTTCAGATATCTTGATACATATCTTTGAAATTTTTGGTATCGTTAAAAATTCCTTGAATTTAGAGTTTTTTAAACAGATTTTACAATATTTTTCAGAAGAGGTAAAAGGAATTAACAATATTTTTAAATTGTTTCTAGAGATATATCAATGGATTAAAGTGATTTAAAGAGTTTTTAAAAGATTTCACAAGATTTCTATGGATTCAGAAAAAATCTCAAAAGTTTTCAAGATATTTATAAGATTTTAAATAATATTTTTATATTTTTTATACTTTGAAATTATTTCAGAATCGTGAAACTTTTAGAAATGTTGTCGTATACCTTAAAATTACTTGAAATCTCGGGGAATATTTTCAAAATCCCAAAAATCTCTTGAAATCTTTTAAAAGACGTCTTGAAATTTTTTAAAACTTTTTGAAAACTCTTGAATATTATCTAGGGTTCTTTTAAAATCCATTAGAATTCTTTAATATCGTTTAAAATCATTTAAAATACTTGATATTTATTGAAAGCACTCCAAATTCTTGTGAAAATTTTTGAAAATCCTTAAATATCTGAGGTTCTTTAAATAGTCTTTAAAATCCTTTGAAATACGTTACAAAATTTTTCAATTACTTGGAAACTTGAAACTCATTCGAATTCATCCGCAAGTTTTTAAGAAATCTTTAACATCACTTGAAGTCTATTGAAATCCAGTTTTCCAAACCAGGACCACATTAAGACCCTATACAAATTTCTGCATGGATAGTTCATGCTTTAATGAGGCATCGTAGATTAATATATCTGTGAATTTGGATGATAGGGGTGGCAAATATTTTGTTGGCACGAAAGCTAAATTAAAGAGTGCTCTGAGAGGTTTGGCTCGAAGTTTAGAGAATGTCTGGAGCGCTATAATTAGGGGTAAGTGCGTTAGCGAGGTTGCCCGTATTTGCCGGCAGGCGTGGAAAGAGCTCTTGCTGCCATTGTCTGTCCTCTAACTGAATCGTTGTCTCATTCTTCAACTGTCTACTCCTAAAACTTCATAATCCTACAGCAAGGAAATCCATAAATCTTTTAGCCTTGCTTCAAAATATTTTAAAAATTAACAAATGGTAACCCATGAATGATGACAATAAATGGAAATAGACATAACATTTTCTCGCATCTTTTGACTGTTTTCTCTGCATCAATTCTCAGTCATTTCAATATATTACAATCTACTTTCGCATAAAGTTAACATACAAACTTGAAATGTTCGGCGACCGAATTTTTATTGTAGCCACATAACCGGGGTTTTTCAAAGTTTGAGGAATAGGTACGGAAAGTAGAAACACAAACGGCACTGACGACTCGATTCAAACAAAATTTATGCGCTGCCACCCTTTCGCGACTTGGGTCTTGCTTTGGAAATTCAAGTTTACTGCCAACGTAATTCTTTGAGTCTCCTAACGACTTGTCGACACGTTCTCCCACCTGGATCGTAGAGAGGGACTGAAAACGAGCTCAAACTTTTCGAGGGCGGAGAACAGAGTGAACAGAGTCGTGATCAGCATGGCTGCATCAGCAGGTTAGAGAAAAGGTATGGTGGCCATGGAATATGCAACGTTAGCAAGACTCCTTCCTGGAATAATCTCACTATTATTGAAGTCCCTTGTGGTCTATTTACAACAGTGATAATGACCGACACGAAGCCGGATTCGTCGTTTCAGAGGTCACCTGCTCCCTTTATGGAGCCTCACTTCATTATTACCTAAGAGTCCCACTGAGGAAACCTTCTTACTTACTCCAGTCTTCTGGAAACTCAGACGATTTCTTAAATAAATTCTCGTCTACCATATTTAATTACGACTCTAATTAAGATTAATATAAAATTTAAGGGAAAATTAATTATTTGTAAGATTAGCAAACATTCATTAGAGCCGCAGTATTAGGCTGTGTAAACAATTTTTCATCAGAATTGTTCAGAAAAGCTGGGTGGAAAAATATTACTGGACTCACAGTCCCTATGAGGAAAAATTAGGATACATAGGATACTTTTTTAGGATACATTAGATAGTTTTTGCAATGTAAGGAGCAAACAGAAAAAAAACCCGCTGTTGTAGTTTTTATGTAAATGATTTTATGTTTTACAAATAACCAGAATAATCCCAAAATATCCCAAAACGGTCATTATTTTCAATAAAAAAATTAATTTTGAACTTAATATTTCAATTTTTGCAAATTTCAAAGGAATTCAATAGAATTTAAAAGACGAATCCAGTAAAACTTCAGGTAAATTCATCAAAATTTAAGATCAATAAAAAATAATTCTACGTGAATTAAAAAAGATTCAAGTGAATTTAAGAGGTGTTTAAGAAAATTTTGGGTGAGTTCAGAAGAATTCATCAAGAATTCAAGACAATTTCATATCAACATGAATTTAAAGAATTTTAAACGATTTAAAAAGATTTCTTTTGCAATTAATAAGATATCAAGATATTGTGAATGATTTTAAAGAATTTTAAGGGAATTGTAGGAATTTCAACAAATTTAAAAAGATTATCAGTTTTAATTAATTTTAAAAAATTTTGAAATTTTAAAGAATTTGAAGAGATTTAAATTGAGTTCAGAAGAATTCAGAAAAGTTTTAGAATTTTGAAGCAATTTTATAGGATTTAAAAGATTTCATGAAATTTCCAGTGATTTTAAATTCAAAAAATTTTTAAAAATTGCAAGTATTAATTAAAAATGTTTTCAGCTCCGGAATTATCCTATAATACCAATCTCAATAATTTTTCAAGTGATTCAACTTTAGCAATTGAATAGGTGAAATAGGTGAAAAAGGGTGGATACGAAACAACCTGTAATTACTGAAATTCATTTTTACCTTAAGAAGTGAATTTTTAACAAAATATTTGGTTTTCAAGCAAAAATATGGATATAGTTCAATTTCCAACCAAGGAAATGGGTAAAATGGAAATTTTCTTGAAAACAGGGGAAAACAAGGAATCTTTCAGAAGGGGATAATTCAGGAATTTTTCTCGCCAAACATAGACCTTTACTACCGTCCCCATATTGCCTGACCTTTCACTGACTTTTACTACTGACGTCTTCCTTCTTTTAGAATTTTTGAAATACTTTCCTGCTGGAAAAAAAGGGATTTAAAGAGATTTTAATCTATTTAAAAGAATTTAAAGGTATTTCAAAATAATTCAGAAGAGTTCAAGAATTTTGAACATATTTTACAGGATTTAAAAGATTTCAAGGGATTTTAAGTAATTTTAAGGATTTTTAAAACTTTTAAAACGATTTTAAAAACCAATTGGAATTTAAATGGGTTTTAAAGGTTTCTGTTAGAAATTTCAAAAGAATTCAAAAGAGTTTTAAAAATTGCAAGTATCAATTAAAATATTTTCAGCTTTAAAATATTGAATTTCCTATTATTTTAAAAAAGGTAACATATTCCCTGAATTAAGGAGGAATTAAGGAGGAATTTTGAACTAAATATTTATTTTGCAAGCAAAAAGATGGATATAGTTATTTATAGAATAGAATAGTTATAGAATATAGGGTATTTTAAGGATGAAATTTTTAAAATAGAGGACATTAGAGACCTCAGCTGAATATAGGGGCCAATAGGTGATATAGGAACCAATCTGTAAGGCTTGCAATTACAACATAAAGAAATTTCATCTTCAGGCTCTTAAACCAGAAAATTGATTTTTTTTTATCAATGCAATGTATTTTACCACTTTGTTGTGGAAACATTGACGTGGCGTTTTTAAATTGTACTCTCTGTGAAGGGTTGAAAAGTAATTGTGGCCACGACGCGCATTTTTTCGCAGTATTTCTTGTTGACTCGTCCAAATTGGAAAGTACGAGGGGCGCATTCAAACCCGAAATGCAGGGTGGGAACTCCTGCCACTCGAAATTGACCCACTTCGAAACATCGTTGCCTTCCAACCCAGGGTTTGTTTGCCGGCCATCAGCTTTTACGTACGCGGTTCCATTTCAGCTGCAACTAACTTTCCAATCGGTGTTTACCTCAATACGTGCCTGAACTTTCCATCGTGGTACCTTCGCCTAACATAGAAAACTTCTTAATTTCCCGACTGTCCTTCACTTTTCGTACTAATCCTAGTTTCAACTTTATCTGATTGCCAAATTATCCAAAAATAACACTATTTTTGTCCTCACTTCGGATACTTTTTTCGAAATATTGGATTCAAATATAAAGCAGTAGTTTAGAATTTGTGATTTCTATGATAAGCAATTGCGAATTTCAGGAAATATTGTTAGATAATTTATGTCATGTCACTGTTAAATTTATACAGCAGAAAGTTAACAGAGCCTCATTAACTTTTCACAGCACCCCTTAACTGTAAATAATAGCGAGGTACTTGTGAGAAAAGCTGTTCACATTGCCCTAAAAATGTCGTTGGCAGGCTCTAAATTTTTATTCTGTAATTTATTATTACTTCGTGTCCGCGCTGCGTGTGCAAGCTTGGTTGATATAAACGTTTTGAAACGTACCTGTTATCAGGATCGGTTCAATAAATTTCGCGATCAAGGAACAGTTAACGAGATGTACTCGACATGATAAAGTTTCACTATACACGCAATCAAGGTAACTGTGCTTATTGAGAACGATATAAGCTAACCATCCTTAATCTATCTTAAGCATTTTTATTTTAGGAGACTTTACTATTTCCTTATTATGATTTAAATAAAAGTTGTAACGAGGTAGATTTAACTCTTTTTATTAATTATAAATTAAGAATATAGAAACTGGTCGACAATCCATTTTCCAAGCGAGAGTCACTTCCAAAGAGCAATTTCGCTAAACAAATAATTCTTTTTGGTATATATATTCTTTGTTTTTTGTTTTTTAACATGACAAATGTACAAGAGTCATTTTTCGATGTCTAATTGGATCCAGTTGATAGAAGGGTGTTTCCAATCAAAGGAAATCGAAGGAGGTTCCAAGTCAAGGGAAATCCAAATACAAACAAAAATTAACTCAAAGCAGTCCTTCAATGCATTTTTTTAATAGAGTCTATTGGAGACTTAGGGTGTTTTCCAACATGTAACGAATCTGTGAACTCGCATTCGAGATTCGATTTCGATTTGAATATTATGTTAAAAGTTAGAGATAGAATTACAAGATAGAGTAGCATTCTGGGATGCTTTGTCACGAAAGTGCTCTTATCCTATAATATTTAAATTCTGATTTTTGTTCACATGATGAGAAATTCCTTTTTTCTTTGAGCAATAAATTAAAAATTATTTCTTTACATAATTAGTGGTCTCTTACATTAAATTATAGACCACCCCCTTATTCATCTCATAATTGTTTAATAATTTTAGTGGGCACGTTTAATCCGAGACCCATTTAAAAAACCTAAAATTAAATAACGTGCTTACAAAGTGCTCACTTAATGAATTAAATTGAAGTTTACATTTTGAAAAAATGTGCAGTTAAAAAATTTCTCTTTATAATATTAGAAAAAATGGAAAGAATTTATAATTCATACTGACATCTTCCAGAACCTTCTTTCTTGTAGATTGATCGTTTAATTTAAACGTAAAATGATCGAGATGCAACGAGGACTCAAAAGCTTGATCTTACTGCTCAGTAGACAGGGGAAATAGGATTGGGCGTGGTGTCGACGACGAAGACATCCGGGGTTAGTATTGGACGAGATCCAATAACGTTTCAATCATCGGATGCGCCATCCCTGAATGGCATACACATTCAAATTTAAACAAGAATGGTCGAATTATGCCTCCTAGAAACAAATATATATATTTGCGATTAGTAAATATTAGTCCTTTGAATCTTTTTTTTTTAATTCACAGTGACCAAAGGCTCAGCTAAATAAAGTATGAGGAGAAATAAGTAGTACAGGTCAATGTAGACGAGCCGTGGATAGGCAGTAGTAAAGGTACGTACTTAGTCAGGCAAAATTCAATTATCTGTTTATTTGGTTGATTTATACTTTTTCCGATGTATTTGCATCCCCGCTCATGGAGAAATTTGGTTGGGATTATGATGGTCCTGACCTCAAAACTGGCAAGGACCCCAAAAGATGCATAACGCTTTCACTAGTAAAGAAAACTGGTAAATATCCCATCAAACTTATAAAACTGTTTTTGGGTTAATTATTTCTAATATTTGATTATTTAACTAGTTGATTTTCAGAAAAAAATCCGAATTTGAAAAAGGGGTATTGTGAAACCGAAAATAGATTCTCACATTCCCGAAATCTGAAACCATAATATATTTCACCCATATTGGTTGGATTTCTATTCGCAACCTTAACTTGAAAATAGAGATCAGAGCTGCCAATTGATTTTAAGGAATTTGAAGCGAAATTTTAAAATATTTCAAGAGATTCTCAGTGATATTAATGAGTGATAAAGAATTTTTATACGAGTTTCAATGATTTTAAGGAATTTAAGGGAATTTCAAGAGATTTCCAGTGATTCTAGGGAAATTAAAATAAATACAAGAAAATTTACATGAGTTAAAAATTATCTATATTTTCTAAAGGTTTTCAAAACATTTTAAGTGAGTTTAAGGGATTTGAAGCGATTTCAATAGATTTCAGGTGATTTTAAAGAATTTGTAAAGAATTTTAGAAGAACTCAGATGAGTTTTAAGTAATTGAAAGGATTTTAAACGATATTAAAGAATTCTAATGGATGTTAAAAGAATTCAAGAGAAAATTACAAGAGCTTTCACAACATTTAAAAAATGTTAAGACATCTTCAAGTGATGTTAAAGTATTATAAAACAATTTTAAATACTATCAAGTGTCTCAAGTAATTTGAAATTATAAAAAATATTGAAATAACCTTTAAAATCTGTTAAATCTCTTGAAAACTTTTGAGATGTTTTTTATATCTATAGAAATCCTGTGAAATCTTTTGAAATCTCTTTAAATCTCTTGAATTCCTTGAAATCTTTAGAACTAACTTGATATGTTTTTTATATTCTTTTAGTAAGTCTTCTGAAAAATATTTTAAAATCCGTTCAGATTGTCGAAGTGTAAGGGATTTTTAATAAAACAAAAAAAAATTACAAAGGATTTTAAATGAATACCAACAAATTTTGGAAATTCTTTATTTTTACCCGATTTTTTAAGGTGGGAATACTAATGTAAGATTGGTATTAACAAGATAGTACTACTACATATATTGTTGCCGGATAAATGCCTAATTATATTAAAATATTTTTATTGAGAACATAGAAATCCCCACCAGGACCTCATCAGAACCCTGTTTTAAATAGGGCTAAATGGGGCAATTTCTGTACGGGCGCCTAGATTCAAGTGATTATGGAAATGGTCTAGATGGCGGAGCCTGTAATTTGGCACTTCCTGGTAATGCATCAACATTTTTGTAGCCTCTAAAAAGAGGGGGAGAAAGCCATCACCCGCGAAGAGCAAGTATAAATCGACGAAGCGCAGACAATAAAGTCGGGTATAAAAGCGTGATTGAATACGAGACAGGTTCTAAAGCAGCTGTTAAAACAGCAGGATGTCGCGCTTATTATTACCCTGCATCCTGTTTAATGCTCCTTCAATATCCAAAAATCTTGCGATCTGATGATATATTTACATATTTTCACTTCTCTAAGCATTTGTTCCTTTTTTCTCTTCGGCATTATTTTTGGCCCACTTGGAATTAATGTAGAAAAATCAATGCCGCTAATTTCAACATTTTCGTGTTAATTGGGGCCGTCGCGTTGCTTTTGATAAATGAAGCTCTCTCGTCGAAAATCTGTAGAAATTAGAGCTAAATGCCTCGAGGGCTTTATTTTAGTTTCGATCGCAGTTACGATGAGACTACAAAATCTGGATTTTCGAACAATAAATCAAAAAGTTAACCACGAGTGTCGAGTGATACGCCTTCACGATTGACTCATTGCCTCGCTCATTGCAAACACGCGTTCCCATGCTTGAAGATTTTTTTGTTGAAAACAAACTTTTTTTAAATGCTCTGCTGCATGTACCATAGGAGAGCTTTAAATTTCGTTAAACCAATAGAATCGTTGAACTGGGAGCACGATAAGTACATTTTCAATGTTGATATGAACCTCTGATATGATATGGTGGTTCTTGTCATGCGGGCATTGTGCATTATTGTTATGCTACTCCTGTAGTATTGTGCACCATTACCGTACTCCAAGTGGCACTACAAAGTGCGTTTTATGTTTTTCACATCAGAAAATATTTTTTCCTTACGAAAATAAATCTGCTAAAAAAACATGAATTGCATAAAATGTTCTCTCTCATAGAAGTCTTCTTTCTTATCAATATTCTTTCCATAATTTTATAGAGATAATAAACAAAATTGATATTTTTTTAGCTCACTTCTTCTACTCATTTAACTAACTAAGATAAATAACATATTTAAGTATTTGTCTTCCTCATAGAGGAAGCTTTGTAGTACAAAATACAGTAAAACTTTTTTCCTTGACATAATTCAAAGTTGATTCACGAATATAAAAGATTATTTGACTCGAGAAGAATAGATTTACCTTTAATATTAATACATTTTATGAAAAAGTAAGAAATTCGCGGACATTTATAATATTTGAAAATTTGGTTTTCATTATATTATATATATGTAGGTTTGAAAATTGATTAGAATGTTCGCAACACTACCATAATTAAAAGTTGATGAATTTAAAAAATCGTTAATGCTTTCTCTATAAGGAGGCAAATATATCAAATCAGTATCAAGAAAAAAATTAGTCATCGAGAGTTTATGAAATATTTGAAAACTTTTGACGTATCCTAAAGTCAATGACAGTCAAGGCAAAATTCTAATTACCTCGACCCATCTTTACCAAAAGTTCTGGTCCTTCTCCCTCCTCTTATGCAAAACTTACCCTCTCTTCAACTCAAATATTATACCCTCAAAGTTTTGCACTTTAACAAATTTCCAAACATCCTTCGATAGTACTTATCAATGAGCAAAAAGCTCGACATTTTCATATAGTAAGAACCTGATTGGATTTGTAATGTTCATGTTGTTCTTTTTTTGCTACCAAAGATTGTATATATTAAACATATTACAGTTACAGTTTTATAAGTTGTGCACAAATAATCATTTAAAAAATATTTATTATAATCATCTTACGTTCATCCTAGTGTCCATCAAGTGTCTCCTACTTTTAATCCTATGTAATTTATAACTGATACGCACTTTAAGGTATCAAAGTATATATTTATGGCGCAATATACAGCTGATCGCTTTTATCGTTTAGGTGTACTTTGCGAAGTAATGACACATGCCGGTAAAACCGTTTTTTATGACTCTTATAGGGACTATAGTATTTCTCCATTAAAACCCGATTGGGCGTCACAGTCCAGACGATGAACATCGTGTTTTAATTAAAATGTCAACCAAGCTAACTCAATTTCATCTACGCTTTTAGTTGGAAAAAATATTGCAAGCAAACAGCTCTGTAGTAAAATTTCTATAGGTCTGCAGCTGCGGTTGCTAAAATTACGAGCTATGCAATTTTTAGATTTTTTTATAACGATTTCGCGTTTATAAAACGTACCTATATTTGATTAAAAGCAAGTTTCGACCCTTTTTTGAGTGAAACCTTATATTAATATTTTAATATAGAACAGCGTGTATATATTTCTGTTGGCGTAAGGTTTCAATTCCAAAGCAATTAGAATGGAGTTCCAAACAATATTATTCTTTGCCTGTACTACCTAGTAATTCATCCTCTTCAAAAGAGAAAACAATTTGAAGAGAGAAAGTCCTTATGGCTTCTGCTAATTTTCGACTTCATCAATCACGTTCGCCGTTCTTCTTATGCTATCGTTAATTTCGTTTCGCGCGTTCAGTAATTTTTCATTCGACGAAGGGGCCGAAAGATGGCAGAAAGAAGGGGTTGTTTTCTGATTACTCCCTGAAATTGACACAGGGTAAAAACCCATATGCATTTTCTCATGTCTACAACTTCATAAATAAAAAAAAAAAAACAAAAAAAAACACATCAAAACCAAATCAATCAAACTTCCAACCAATTACTTATCCTGTTTACAGGTGACGCCCTTTTATACCTGAAACCTTTTTTTTCCTTAAGGAAACTGTTATTCCTGCCCAGTTTGGGTCCTCTTAACATTAATACAAATGTTTAATCATTTATTTTAATCTATTTAATTTTTATCTAATGATTATAATAAATTTCCTGGAAAAGTATATAATAATTTGTCATTAAATATATTGTTATCAACTAATGAATGGAGAAAATATTTGTAAATCTATTAGTTCTCCTATTTTATCGCTTGCATTAATAATTATAATATAATTATAATAATTATATATAATATAATTACTTTATATTTCTATAATTGGAAAAATATTTTAATAAATAAAAAAATGGTTTCACTTTTCTTAGTAGATATTATCTAATGAAAGTAGCTTTTACATATGTCCTATAAAATAAACCAGTTAACTTTTAAATAAAAAATACATATATTGTTTTTTCTTGTAAAGAGTAATTGGCTGATCTCGCCCATTAAAAATTATAAAATGTACATTTTTGGCCACTCTAATGTATATAGAAAGTCGAAAGAGTAAAGACATTTTTGTAAAAACGGAAAGAAAAAGAAGAAAATATAGATGTGGAAAAAGGTGGAGGGGCAGAACAGCTTCCATTCACATTCTTTGTATTAGTCGAAGGAATCAAAGGCAATTGCTGAGAGATCCGTGGCCCGGGGCTTCAAATGTCTGAATGGATTCTTTCCTCTTTCCTTCCTATTTCTTTCATCCTCTTCTTCGAGGCCCTTTCTCTCTTTTTCTCCATCTTGTAGCCCTGAAAACGCGGTTACGATGAAAAGCTCTTCCCTTTCGTCTTCACAGATGAAACTTTAAGATGGGTTTCGACCTCACGAAAGGTGACCACCGTGCCGTTCGAGTTTTTTTGTATATGGTCTTTCGAAAGACTCGCAGCTTTCATAATAACGAGACTGAAAAACTCAACATCGGCGGTGCCGTTTCTACATTAAAACCGGCTTTCTGCCAGTTTTCACTGCCTGATCTATATTCTGAATTTTTTAATTCCTCCTCTTTTACTTCTTATATTTCTT
>JAUESI010000018.1:7745533-7758687 GCA_032275145.1 Synergus laeviventris | reverse complement strand
AATTCAAAAGAATTAAAAAGAATTCTAAAGAAATCAGAAGATTTTTTAAACAAATAAAGACAGATTTAATCCAATTCAAAGTGAATTCAGTAAAACTTGAGGTAAATTCATCAAAATGTAAGATCAATTCAAAATGGAAATTTTCTTGAAAACAGAGGAAAAAAGAGAAATCCTTAAAAAGGGGAAAATGAGGACAATGTCGATTTTGTATAAATTTAAAGAAAGTTTTGCACTATTGACTGAAAATAGGGTACTTTAGGGACGAAATCTTAAATATATGGGACACTAGGGACCTCAGCTGAATATAGGAGTCAATAGGTGATATAGGGACCGGTCAACAATTGAAATAAACTAAAATTAATATGGAGAATAGAAAATTCATAGATTAGATTGCATTAGAATATCGACATGAGAGAAATTATATAAACGCAACGTTATTAATGTATCTGGATTGAATTATAGTCGATTGATTTATTGCTTGACTCTAGATGTTTAGGTACACCAGGGAAATTTGTCAAAATGCTTCGTGTGTATTCGACATAACAGAACCACCGCCAAAATTACGCTTCATTGCTTTTACACTTCTATATGGTAGAATTGCGAATGTATTGAAGAACAAATTCGTTGACCCTTCAAACATTGCCAATTACGTATGAATATATATAGTTTGTAGTTCCTAAATTACTATTATTAACGCTTACCGACATCATAATTGAAGTAATAAATCATATTGCTTCAAACTGCTTATTTGATGCTATAATGCATTTGATAATTATATTCTACACTCTATTATTCATACAGTTTACAGTAGTTTCAGTTTTAAACAGACAATTAAAATATTAAATGAAAAATTCTTTTTATAAGTTTTTCAATCTTGAATAGATTTTTTATATATCATTGTAATTTTAATTCTGATGGCGAAAGGTCAGCCACAATAAAATTAATTAGGCTTGGAAAAGCCCCAGAACGATGCAAGCGTGTCTATATGATTTACGTGATCCAGGATTAAAACGTCAAACGTTATTAATGTCTGAACGTGATTCATTTCAATATCACCACCTCTTCGAAAGTATCTACATTTACAGTCTGCGTGCATTTTACAGTAATTGGTCGCTCAAAGGCAAAGGTTTGCTTTACTAACTAGCTATACCTTGTTTAACCACGATTGTTCAAAACAGTTGTGTATAAGCAACAAGTTCGGTACAGATTATTAACAAACTTAGCTAACTTCGTCTTCCTCTACCCACAAGTGGTGGTTACCATTTGAAGTAAAGACCACGAATCAATGTGAAGAAGAGAAACTTCCTCTTGAATACTGATTTATTCATTCCTATTTCTATTCTATTACCTTTACTCTTTCAGTAGTGCTTGTTAATTATTCATACCAATTGACCTATATTTAAACAAAGTAATTTATTCGTTTTCTGTAATCAACATATAAAACCTGAAAGCCTCTGTGTGTATTCCAAATAGACTTCCACACTCTGGAGGTTAACAAAACTAAATCTTGCAATTTTCTTAAATTTCCAGATATTTAGAATTGTTTTAAAAACTTTCAAGAGATTTCGAATCAATTTAAAAGATTTAATATGTTTTAGGTGATCCTTCAAATTCCTTGGGATTTTTTTAAATCACATAAAATATCTTGATATCTCTTCCAATTCTTTGAAGTTTCTAAAAATTACTTAAACCCACTTATTTTGCAATTATTTTATTTTCAAATATATGGTCAAATGTATGTAAATATTTTTAATACTTTGAACACTTTTGAATGCTTTAAAATCTCCTAAAATCCTTTAAAGTGTCTATAAAATCCCTTCAAATATTTTAATTAATTTTTTCTATTCACAAATACATTTCTCGTCTAGCATCTATGAATATAAATCCAAAATCTTGTCACATAGTACTTGTTAGGAGTATGTTTACACAAGTGGACTACTAGACTCTACAGGTCTACAGACAGAACAGAGACAAGCAATTCATGAGCCTAAAGTAAAGTTTCAAGATCGTACCTGAAGTATAATTGCTGACGAGAGGAAACGGAGCTTTCGATGGGGGCAGGGGTTAAGTATACTTACTTCGGCGACGTGCTTGTCCCATAAAGTCACGACAGGATCTGTTCTTAATTTTTTGTTATTTATAACCCATTGAGACCAACTTTTTTTTCTTTGTCTCCTCTTCGCTGATATTCTCTCTTAAAACCCACATCGTGTTAAAAAGAAAAATAGAAAACGTTTTTTAACCCACCATCTTTTGTTTCATAGAATATATTTGATGAGTTATATCTATAAAACTAATAAAATATTTATTATTCATATCTTATTCATAAATTCGCAGTATAAATTACCAAAATAATTTTATCATGATTTCTGAACGTAGAAGATACCTTTTGGATTGAATAACTATACATGTTCCTTCAAGTTTTTCAACTAGACTAGAGACAATATCTAGGACGATTATTAAACAGATGAATATTACTGAGTTGTAGATAACTAGAGATTCAGACTTTGTGTGACTAAGTGACGAAAGATCCAGAATTCTCAACTTCCTGAGTAGCTGCCTCAACGAATCCACCTTAAGAAGAGAGCTTTCGCCAATTCGCTGAAATTAATTACTTTATTGTATTAGCTGTGTTTCTGAAATATTTAGCAGAAGCAAGGAATTCACAGATTTAACAGGGTTAAGTAAAAACCAGTTACTGTTGAGTCTTCGTTATTTATTTCTATTCACAGTCAATAAATTAACAATATTATCGTTGAAATCATGTAAAAACTCAGAGGTAAGAATTAAAATGGTATTTCTCCTATCCCCGCAATTGATTGATACATACAAAAACAGTTTAGAAAAACTTTGAGTTAGGATCGCATACGATCGTAACCACGCATCTTTTATTTACAATTTTCGTTAACCGACGATACTGGACTAGACCTTTAATAACTAAATCTTATGCATCAGGCGATTAAATACTAAACTCGACGGCTAATTCGTAGCCATTGGTCATTAACCGTAAACCATTGTCCGTTTTTGTTACGATTCTTATTATAATTTATTGATTCTTCGTCTTTTTTAAATTATAACAGACTTGTAGCCTGCTTAGGAATAAATCTCTTTTATTTGCTTTTATCATTTATTTTACTTTTAATTTTGTGATTAACTCGCAATTCTTAATTTCCTACGGGGCCTATACGTAAAACGATTTACACCGAATGATGCTTACCCTCCGAGCTAATATATGTAAAATCACTATCGTGTCTATTTATACACATCTCATAAACTCATCACTAATTAACATCTCTCTCTCTCTCTCCCTCCTCTCTTTCCCTCTCTTCCTTTCAATGCACCTTGTTACTCGATGGAACGGATAATCTATAGCAACATTATCGAAACCAGTATCTCTCTTATAATCCTTTTAAATTATCTGGAATCGAGTCGTTGAACTTATATTATAAAAAACGCAAAAAATAAGTTAAGATGAATGTTATTGCTGTTGAGGCTCGGTCGATCGCGACCTATAAAAGATTCGAGGAGTGCAAGCAAAAGGATGGTTGTTAGTCTTAATGAATAATGTCATTAGCATTCAAATTCTTCAGTTATAGGAACAGAGCCAGTTAATTAGATAAAATATAAATGACACTCATATATTGGAACTTTTATTGCTTTAATATTCATAATTTAATTAACCAATTCCGGGGAGACTTAAAATTTTTCAAACACTTGTGTGAATAATTTGAATACTAAATAGTTGATCTATTTCTGAACATGGAACATTTCCCATCATTTTCCTTGAACACTCTTCAAATAAATAATCTCAGAACTCAGTTCATCGCAGATAAAAATATTGCTTCAGTTAATAAATTCTACATTTTTTTGCATAATGTGACAATATTGGAAGTAAGTTCGTTTACTGGATGAAATTGAACCTTCTCGATACAACTACATAAAAATGGAAAGCTATATAGATTAACTGAACCGATGCGGCGGAAACGGATGTACATAAATCATTAATATTAACATTTGCAAGCTGCTTTCATATTTGTCTAGATTTATCGTGTTTGTTATTTATGTACATAAACGATTCTAAATCCTATCTATAACAACTAATAATTAATATTTCCGCTGTTTTATACTATACAAAGATGTACATAAGATTCAACGTTATTGTATAGTCATTTAATAGAATCTAGACTTAAGTTTTGGCAAAGATAGGTTCGATACAAAACATCGTTAGGTTTCTATGGTTATGTACATTATTCTCTGTAAATTTTAACGTTCCCCGTGAGGCCAATGTACAGATTTACAGTTCACTATCGTGTTGAAAACTTTGTTTAACTCGATGGCGAAGATTGTCTATCGTCAGAAATCGTGCTTGCGTCAATGGCGGTTTCAGTAGTAATTATGATAAATAAAAATTATTTATTGGACGATTAATGATACTTCAAATATGTAGAAATATTTCCAGCAAGACACTTTACTAAATTCGGAACAAAATACTGAAAGTCGAAACTATACATATAATACAAAATTATAATTGAATATTTAAAAATATTCCATTTAACATCTGGAGTGAGTGATTCTAATGATTCATAAAATTTCAATAGTCCGTCGGCATATTATAATTAAACTCTATGAAAAGAGTAGGCGGAATATTTTGTCAATTAAAATGTCAATAGATATAATATACCCTAGCAGGTTTAGTGACGTGCTGATAAATCATTCTCTCGTTGAAATAATTCAAGTGTAATTTGTCTGTCGCATTGCGCTCGTAAACATTATTCAGAGATCCGAACATTATTCAATACTTCAATCGCACACAAATTAATTCAGTAGAACTTTCAGTGGCTCTTAGTTTAATATTGAAATATTTGATTTATAATTGAATAGCTACTGAAAGTAATGTTTCTTTTAAGTAAATTCGATGTGTCTGCGTTTTTATTGTTCCGGACTAGAAAATCGTTAATTATAAATTTTGAACTTCTTGCATACGTGCTAAAATTTTTTGAGACTTACCTTCTATATAATTAAACAATAGATTCGGTTTTGATAAAATTGCCAAGCGCACATAACAGTGCAAATTTTGGATACATGTATCGTAAATTTTTTAAATCGTGTCTACCTATTAGGGAAATCCAAGAAAATTGTAGAAATTATGAAAAAATAATAATTAAATATTCTCTTTCCATCGAGAATTTATAGGATAATTTCAGGGATAATACAAAAGCAGAATTATGTAATTGACGTGAGTAATTATTTTTGAAATATTTTCTCAAACTTTTTAGAATATCATTTTTTTGGATCTCCCTACTACCTACATTTAATCCATCGCCTATTGCTACGATATCACATTATTAAAACGTATTCAGAGTCTGAAATGCCAGATTCCAAAGTCAAGTAATTCTGGAAAGCTGCGTTTTTTCGTGGGAGTGCATAAATTTGTTAAGTTCTTGAGCTGAAGGATTCTGAAAGGTTCCAGTATTATAATAGGTGAAAAATTTTATTCTTATCGAAAATTTTAATTTTGCATTTTAGATTCTTCATATTGTATTTTTTACTTAAATGCGATCGAAAAAAAAAACGCTCATAATTTGGTTCCTTTCTTAATAAATATTTAAAATCTACAATAATATGTATCAATTAATAAAAATATAAAAATACTGAGTTGTCCATGTACTTTGATCAAATCTTGACACATTGGGTATTATGATTTCTTGAGCTAGTATTGCAAAAATTTAGTATGGAATGTATGCATGAAATATTAAGGAAATTTCAAAATTCTTTTTTATGGAACCATTAATATTTAATTGAAGATTACATTTATGATATTTTAATTGAAATTATTCGTTTACAGTAAGATCATTTTCCATAATTTTATTTAGAAACTGCTTGTAACTCCATTAGTAAATTTAATACTAGGCTATGATATGCATAAGTTTCAGACTCGACTTTTGTTAAATTCAATATATAAAATCGTTATTGTAAAAATGAGCGAACGTATAGACATCCGAATTTTATAATGGGCATAAAATGTGTTTAAAATTGTTTAAAAGATCACTGAAATCACCAAACATATTACAATAATTTTCCACAGTTCGTATTTTTCGTGAAATTGACTGGACTATTAGAATAATCGCTTCAATTTATCAAACTCTTAATCGAATTCATGGCACCTCCAAAAAACGCTTTGTCCCGGACAAATATCATTACTTACTGGAAACTGGCATCGTTGCTCTGACTTTTGGCGGCAGTAGCGTGAGAGGTTGGTGAGCTTCGCGTGAAATTGCCAAAGTTTTTGGTCGGTGAATCGGACGCTGCGGTGGCAACAAGATTCTTGTCCCTGGGTGGCGGCGCGGAACTAAGGCTGGAGGAGCTGACACCTGAATCACTGGATTTCTCGCTTAGACAGCCTCTTTGACTTAAACTCGCTGTCGTATTGCCGGGCTCGCATCCCAAGCCAAGGTCACTATTACCACCAACGACATACTTGACCATCCCTAATTTGTGTGCACTTTCGCACGCATCTTCTATTACTACAGTTTCCCCAAAATTTCCCCTTTTTGCAATGAAGCGAACGTTACCACTGCGCAGCAAAGGAGATTTCTCGAACGGATGTTCTTTCTGGACGGCGCCAGATATCGGGATGTTCGGATGAAACTCTTCTTTGGTCTCGGACAATGGTAAGCTATCGGTACCCGCGCACTTACCCTGGACAGATACATCGAGGTTGTTCTCCCTGGAGACTTTTGAGGTTTCAGGACTCAAGGTACGTCTCGTGGGGTTCTTGTGGGCGTCGTAGCATCCGGAATCGCGAGGGAATTGTCGCCGATTGAAGGGCGAACAGTGACCGGATGTCTGGCCGGAGGTTGGGGCAAGGCGGCCGACTTCATCACCCTCGGAACTTGAAGCCAAGTCCCCCTCGCTTCCGGCTGTCGGAAAACGGAAACATAATTTAGAGTTGAGTACTTACGAGTATTTTGGATTTAAACAAAGTAGGAAAGATGAAAATCTTTCAAGAGTTTATACGTCGTTGTATAAGAATTGAAAGTTTCTTTCATCCTTTCCTTAATCTAATCTTTTATATCTTTATGAGTTTAATCAGTTTGTAACGATGTTAATGTAATAGTTACTTTTTAATTTATAAAAGGATAAATATTTATCCTTTATCTAACACGTAAACTAAGGATGAGATACTCACATTGCAGATCATGTAGAAGCTGGACTGCAGTAAGTATCTTGGCGCGGTGCTCAGGTTGATGAATGCGAAGGTAGTCCAAATCCGCAGGCTCTAACTCCCTAAACAGCTCCAGATCCTCGTAGCCATTCAGCACGAATACGGGAATGTGTTCCTGTACATCCATTATGCACAACGGGTTAGTTCAACATAGTTAGTTTGTGCTTTCTACGAACTTCTAGGTTCATAGCATGCTACGTCTAAAGATCGATTCTAGGAACTTCGAAGTAGCCACGTTGATTGTTTCCTATCCAGTTTTGTGATGAAAGTCGATGTCTAATGTGCATCCAACCTTCTTACAACCTTAGCACGCCTTACGAAATTACCTTCTAATATCAATAGTCTACCCTATCTAATTTATTTTCCAATTAACTAAAATGTTTATATCATCATGAATTTCTACATTAGCGTGGTTTTAAAAAAACTGGTAATTTATAAGCGATGTTTTTCATGAAGCTAAATAATTTAACAACAGTTAAAAACAAAAAAAAACAAAAAGGAAGAGATATTTGCTTTAAACGAGCTGAAAGCCAGCCTTACATTGTACAGAAGTTAATTGGCGATTTCTTGACCGTTAAGGATTCACTAAAGAACTTAATCTTAAATGCAATCAAACCGAAACGAGGTAAAAGAATCCAGATTCTGATCGGTGAACGAAAGAGGTAAAGAGGAAGAAATGATGTAGAAAATAAAAGGAAGGCCTGATCAAGCATGCTGATAGGCTTCAGTAAAACGCTAAAGTTTAAAGAAGAGAGAAAGAGGGAGAGAGAGAGAGAGAATTATGTAGTCAGAAACAAATCACATCCAGCATTTAAGTTCTAAATTTGAGAGGTGGTGCTGGCTAGTATAAGTTATGGCTTCCTACCTGGAGATTCATTCTTTGCAAGAGCTCTTGAACAGATCCGGGTTTCTGTCTGTATCTTTGGCCCCACTTTCCTCGCTCCGGTTCACCTCGCCTGGGTATCCTATCGTTCAGAATCTCGACGTTTATGAACTTAAAGTGTCCTATTCGGTTCTGAACAACACCTTTCCACAGACCGCTCTTATTCATTTGTACAACGTCGATGACATCTCCTTTCTGAAAATAAGAATGCAAATAAGAATGTAACTTGATTCAAATACAAAAAAATGTTAAATAATCGGAGAAAAAACAGGAATATAATCCAAGCAAATCTGTGATAAAAGGAAATATCAAATTTGGTTTTATTTAGACTCATTTTGAAATTCCTTAAAGTAACTCAAAATTTCTTAAAATCTGATAATGCTGAGTAAAATTCTGCTCATTTTTCTATAAATCTTTGTTGGGAACATAGGAATAAAAGAGACAAACCTTAAACTTGAGAGCATCTTTGTCATAAGGGCTGGGAGTATAATCGACTAGAGCTCTGGCCCTGCAGAGAACAGGACCAATGGACGTTGGGCTGATGGCTTCTCTGTCTTCGCAGGATATCGAACTATGATTGCTTCCAGCTCGAACCAGGGCTTGTGTACTTGAACCACTTCCGCTTGGAAGACTCTCCACGCTGCTGGCACTGCAAGGAAATGCTTCCGACGACGCTCTATCCTGTCGAAGTCGTGATATCTTTTTCTGTACATCTTTTCTCAAATATCTCGCTGTACCTGCGATTCCAGATTTTGAGTCACCATCGAGTAGAGCACTTGCTTCGGACTGGAACGAGTTGATGCTCTGAATAATAGTGAAAATTAAAAATTAATAGACTATTTTATTTTTTTAAGGCAATCATATTTTAAAAGCTTGGAGAGAAAATTTTCTTTAATCTTTTTATTTAATATTTCAATCAGAAATTCATTTATTCACTAATTATTTCGCAGTGAAAAAAAATTTTTTTGGGAGGCACAAATAATCTTGTGCGAATTCGAAGTCATGCAACGATTCCTTCGTTGATTTTCGATACAATCATCTACAAGTAGAAAATAACGAACTCTTTAATTCGATAATCACCGACGAGAAATGTAAGAATCACTGTCAACGCATGTGTTACAGTGTCATGTAAACTTGTTCAGTTTTTGTTCAGCAAAAGTATATTATTCTGTTTACATCAAGGCTCATGCACTACATAAAAGCACATATATGTCACTGTGGGATATTAATATACTACAAATTATGAATTATCACTTTGCATTTTAAGGGAAATATTTTAATCCACTATTGTATAACCTATTATTCCAAAGAGAATTGAAAAACTTTTACTATGGTTTCATGATAGAACTAAGGAGAAAATCGGTGCTACAGGAGAGGAGAAAAGTGCAAAGGTGAAAATTCATTATCAGTGTATCAGTGAGAATTATTGGAGGAATAGGCCATATCTTGTTGGACCATGTCTTGTACTGTTAGGATTTCGTTGCATACATCGAAAAGCTTTAGGATCAGAATAAAAAGATTAAATTAAACTTTTCCAGTCACCAATTTTTCAAGCATTACATTCTTTCTAAATAAAATGTCTCATACGACAAAAGTAAATACAAAATCGGTGACTGGATGTTGTTGAGATCTGGTTTATAAAGGGTATCGAGGAAAATACTATAGGGTTTATGGGTGTGAGTGCTTGGAGAAAAAACAAGAGATGCAAGTATTGTTTGAATGAGGATTGTGATGACGTACTGTGTGGATGGCAGCGGAGTGTTGACTCTCTAATTCTTCTTGATCCTCGTAGTCGCTGCTCTGGCTGGGTGACAACCCTTCCTCACCGCTACTCCGGCTCTAAAATCGACACTCCGTAAGTCGGAGACAGATCTGACTACGTGGGAAGCGAATCGGAAATAAACAGCCTTAGCGGGTCGCTGAAATTGCTTTCGTGCTGAGCGAGAGGGAAATTCTATATTCCAAGATATTCTAAATTTCAATAATATAAATTCTCTCAACATATCTTTTATCTACAAAGGTAGAAAAGGATTTTCATAAAAGATGTATTCGTTTCTCCAAACCGCCAAGAGACTCACTCCTTCAAAACGAATATATCTCTTTAAAAATTTCATATGCAGGAAATAAATTCTTTTGAAACGTTTCCGAAGTACTGAGCGGAAAAACTATCCGTTATAAAACTTGTATATTTACAAAATTTTCCTTATTACATATCATTTTTATGGAACAAAAAATTGAATCAAAGATATTCTTTAAGATATGGAGAATAGAGATTTAAACATCCCGATGTGAATTTCAGAGTATGATATATAATGTTTGTACATATATTAAAAATAACTATTAGGGTATGGGGGAGTTAACGTAATCGGAAAACGTGCAATAAACAACAATAATTACTCGTAGGAAAGAAGAGTGAAATTGTTATTTTACAGGGTAGTTAAATAATATAGCAGTTTAGTAGCATTAAGATGGGTGAGCGATATATTGAATAATGATGTGTTTGTGAGAGTAGCTTCTCTGTCAGTGACTGTGTTCAATGGTGCAATTTGGCAGAGTGACTAAAAGCCCTCCAGGCTATACACTATAATTTTAATCATTATACGGGTCATTAAGCTACCTACTAGCTATGCAGTTATATCGCTATTTCCAAACTTTGTAAACAGTAATAAAAATTTGACATAATATCATAGTGCTCGAGAAGTTTATTTCAAAACCTAGCGGAAATTTTTCATTATTGAATGCCGACGATTAGATATACTGCAGAATTTTTACTTTTGCTTGGTAAAATCGATTATACTATATTAATTTAATTTAATAGAAAGTGGAGTAAAATTCTTACTACTTCGGATTCAGAGAGTAATAGTACAATATCTATTGTAGAATAGACCTCGAAGAAAAAAACCAAGCTTTTCCATCCCATTTGGCAAGTTTAGTGGAATAATCAAAATGGAAGTAAAACTTTGAATCAGTTCGTTAGACGGTACAGTAGCAATTAGATCAAGTCAGTTGTTCAAATGTAACCCAGTTGCGCGACAACAATGCATAACAGATCCGTGAGCATTTGGTTGTTCGAAATTCTTGAAAAAATCCATATTCATGAGTTACTACAATCGACCTACACAAACTAGTACGTTGGCAAAACCCAGAGCAGTTTCTCACTTCCCAGCTGAAGATGTTGATATTTGTTCAAGTTATACCTATTTACTAAGTAGGTTAACACAGATCTAAGGTATATATGCAAGTTTCAAGAGATAATTCTGGCATACAAACAAATAGGTGAATCTATCTCTGTTATCACAAATCTCGAAGATCGATTTAACTACATATAATGATTAGATTAGCTGGTGTTGATTGTGTGGAGATAAAATCTATTGGTGGTGGTTAAGAAACGAAGGTCGAGATCCTCTCACAGCGAGATTTCAACCAATGTCTTCCAACAGAGTCACCACTCTTGCACTACTCGCCCCCAATTAAATAAATCACGAACGACCACCGTTAGGGTAAGACTTTTTTTGCTTTCTGAAATGGAACTTGTCTTGACACGAAATAGGGTGACATCTTCGAACGTGTGAAAATCGTAAACGAAAGAAAGAAAAGGGCGTGGAAAGAGCGATATTATCGGGGTGAAAAACGGGCGAGCGTCGCCTCGTGAAAACGAGGGGCAATAAACTAGTTACACTGAACGTAGAGCGGTTGTTAAATTGCAATCACCGACAGAAGCCTGCTCAGTACGGTTTGATGCCCACAACACGATCTGCTTAATATCTAGTTTCATAAATGCTTTATAACTGCTGGAGTCTGACCGACATCGAAACATTTCTACCGATAGAGTCCGTTAATAAAAAATTAAGTTTGATTTATTACCCGATCTCGATAGGAAACTGGCTTTAAAAGAATTTAATTTCAACGAGTAACCAGTTTGTTCTAGCAAGTGTTTGGAAGCTGATCAAGAGAGGGTTGGAATAACCTATCCAAGAAACTCAAAATCGTTGATGCTTTAAATATCGATGAACCTCAAGGCAAAAGAATTAAATTGACCTCACTGACCTGTACATCACTACTCGCGTAATCTCCACTTTCTCTGGAAGCTCTCGTAAGAGGTATGATTGCTGGTGGATTGTTGAGACCTTGCGACACGATAAGACCCCGCATTGTGGACGATGTCGACGCCTTTCGAGAACGATCTGCTGATTTTCGAGAGCGATCTCTTGGCAGACTGATGTCGCCGGCTGTTGGAAGGGAAATCACCCTTTCACCTCGATTTTCCGGTCGTAAGTTCAATGTGAACCATACCCTGAAAATAAACGTTAATTAAAATTCCTTGACGATGTGTTCAAGTACTCGGAAACTCGATACCAAAGTTGATACGTTTCGCGTCAATGCTTAATGAACTTAGAGCCGGGTGAATCCCTATGGTTCAAGATCCCTTCTGGATTTAACTGAATAGGAAGTTACGAGGGTTTGGGATACATGATTTAGGGGAATTATATATTTCGGTCTAAATTATTTCATGCATTAGATTTTACTATTTCGCTTATTTGTAGTTTCAGTCCACGGGTAGCAATTACTTCTGAATGGTTTTCTTTTGTTAGAACCGAGAAATTGTATTCTGCAGAAGTTTTATTCTGTTAAAGTTTCATTATGCAAAAGTTTTATTTTACGAAAATTTTACTTTGACCCTTACTTTCCGTTTTGATATGTCGTTGTCGGAATTGGCCCGCCACTTGCTCCCATGAGGAAATCCTCTGGATCGGATTCGTAAGGCGGTTCGTCGTACCAATGACCTCCAGGTCCAGGTCCCAAACCACCTGCGACCCCACACCTCGCATCATCATCGTACATATAAGTATCGTCTGAAAAAATAAATGCAGACTATATATATTTAAAACAAAAGATAAAAAAATTTAAATATCATTATCCAGAAAGCTTCCCTTATAATGGGCGAAGAGACTAGTATACGATAGGGAATTAGTAATTAAAAATTAAGAACAAAAACGTGGCTCATAATCTCACGAGGACTCATCTGTGGGATTTCATGAAAGTGAT
>JAUESI010000018.1:7683386-7723718 GCA_032275145.1 Synergus laeviventris | reverse complement strand
TAATGGAATTTAAAAGTACCTACTCTCAAGTAATTTCAAAACAAAAAATATTTTTAGATTCTTAAAAATTTTTGAGATTTGTTGAAATCCATAAAAATCCTATGAAATCTTTTGAAATCCCTTCCAATATCTTCAATTCATCGACATCTTTAGAAACAACTAAAAATATTTTTTAATTTCATTTAAGTCTTCTGAAAAATATTTTAAAATATGTTGAGATCGTCAAAATTCTAGGGATTTTTAATGATACGAAAAAAAGGCCAAGGATCTTAAAATAATACCAAAGAAAGTATAAACAATTTGCAAGAAATTTCAAAGATTTTTAAAGCAGTCCTAAAAAATTTTTAATGATTCAAGATTTTGAAGTAATTGAAAATAAAGAATATTAAAAATTTGTCGAAATCTTTTAAAACCTTGTGAAATCTGTTAAACCTCTTCGAGATTACTTGAAAACTTGGAGCCTTTTAAAATATTTTTAATTCTCTACTTCTTAAAAAAAATTATGCAAAAATCTAACCATAAAATGTAGTTCAATAATAATTTTTAATATAACCATCTTTTATATTTTCATAAACAATTGGGTATGGAAAATGTTAGGAATTTCCTTTTTTACGCGATGCGATGTTTCGGTTGGATGTGGAAAACTTTTCATTGCCCTGCTTCATTATAAACATCTCACTTTTATTACATTATTTATGCCTAATTATATAGGCCTCGTCAGAACGTCGAACTTATAGGTTCCAAATTCAACCCTCTTTTTCCATGCAGATACCATTACTGAAAAATAATTTTTTCTATCTTTGCAAAAAGTTATAAAAACATATTTTTTAGTAAAATCAAATCTGCGAAGCGAAAGAGGGTTGAATTTGGAACCTATAAGATACAATAAGATGGTTCTTTCTGGATTATTTATTTGCGGTCGTTAGACCAAATCTTCAGTTTGAATTTTACGCTGAGAATATTTGGGATTATTTGTTGTGATATTTAGTAAATTTTGACTCGGATTGTGTGATATGAATATATAGTTCTCATTGATTCATTTGATGATTATTTCGTTTTACCTTTTGGTGAGACATTGAATTTATTGATGTTTAAATTTGAATCATCAGTTCAACTCAGATTTATCTGCTTATAACCGAGGGTCTCCCTTGCCATTGTTTTGATTTTATGGTCTTGTGTGTAACTTGTCATACGATGATATTGTATTTATTTCTGTATTTATTATTTGTATTTTATTGGAGAATATATACGAATTTTCTAATGTAACTGCTGTACTCTCTCTCAATTTCCTATGTGTCTCTAACATTTTAAATTTAACCTACTAAAAGAATTTAAAGATATCTTTTTGATAGCTAGACTTAACTTTTTCAGATTGGCAATAGTCAACCTTTCTTTTCAATAATCAATTAACTAAATTGAATAAATTTCACTACCTTAGTATACATTTTAGTTTCGTCGTTATATCATAATATCGTAATATAGTTTTTAGTTCTACCTCATCGCATCATATAAGAAATATGCAGACGAATACATCACAGAAGGGAAAAAGAGCCTGAAACATACACCGAAGGTAGACATTTGAATTTTACGTCAGTGCTTTCACCGAATATCTACAGCATAGTGGTTACTACATATATGCACTATCCACCAAGTCGTTTTTCTAAAGTGTACTCGGGCGTATAGAGTGAACAGAGATGAAAGGCGCAATGGCTACATCTCGTCTCAGAAATGGCGACTTTAAAATTTATATTTCAAGAATCGAACCTCAGGCTCTACTTGAAATAAAACCTGGCTTCAAGTTTTCTTGGACCACAGTCATTCTTCATATTATTTTCTTCAGCCTTACACTTAATTCAACTACAAAAACCCATGATCGAACTAAGAGGAGAAGGTATCACGTCCTGTAAAAAGAAATTTTCAACTGAAGATCAGCAAATTTATTAATTTGTTAACGGTTGCCTAAGTTACTCCATTCGACCCACCCTTAGAGGAAAAGGATTATTATTGGAACAGCCAGCAATTTTCCGAGGGGTATTTAACCTTGAAAGTTTCATGACTAATTACAGGGAATATTGCATTTAACGTACCGCAAGGGCCACGAATAGGTGACGAAGTTTCAGGCCGCGTAAGAAAGTACAAAAGCATTCAAAGTTCCTCTTGCAATTCAATTTAACGATCCTTAAATCATGCGTAGCTAATGCGCCAATTAGAGATTCTTTTAAGTATAAGATTGATGAAGTAACTTATTTCAATTTAGTTTAATTTAGTTCAGTTTGCTTCAAAAGCAATCAAGACTCTTAACTGTCTTTTTTAAGTTGTGACTTGAATTCCTCTTTGAAATGTAAATGAGCGCTATCTCTGCTTAATTAAAATTTCAAACATCGATTTCATCACAAACTGTGTACGTAGAAATAATTGCTATATTTTTAAGCGAGCTTAAATGAATGAACGCTAAATTGTAAAAGAATTAAATGAAAAAGTGATTTTCATTCCAGATTCTCCACATCAGTAATAAAATGATAAAACAGGCAATTTCGCGGATGCTATGTTATCGAGGTGTTGAGAAGCGTGACTCCAGCTAAAAAAATATGTGAAATTTGAATTTGCACGTGCGTTGGAAAGTGCCGTAGGGAATGAAAAATGATTTTTGTAAAACGCATTCGATGCGTGGGAAACGTGTCGAAACGCTCAATTCCCTCTGGTGACATCATTTTACTAGCTATCGACTACACACTCGCGAAATAGTCATCGAATGAATATCGATTGGATAACTTGGTACAACCAACACGACACGATACAGGTAACTCATCGACAAAGAGGATTCAAATCACTCGCCATAGCAAGTAATAAATTAACGGGTACAATATATCGTGAAAATTATTCTCCACAAACGTCAATCTCCGTTCCGTTAAATTCTTTCAGAATCGCTATGATCCAATAATTTCCACAGTAGACAGATAGAGATACATTACACAAATGATACATCATTGTCACTTGTCAACTCATTACCCTATATTCTGATAAGAAAGAAAATAAAAAGTGTGTGGTGAAAAATAAATTCTTTTCCGTAGTTTTCGATTCGTTAAATCCAAAAAGAACTATTTTGACGAGGCTTAATGTGCAGGGTGTCCCAAAAGGAGTTGCTGAAATTAATCGACTGACATTTTTTTCGTTTGCGGTTTTTCAAAAAAATGAGCACCATTAAACTGTTAAACACTTTTTCTACAATATCGCTTGTGATGCCATTCAGAGTAAGTGAATTTGCAGTAAGTGTTGATTTTCTTCTTTCATTCAAAGAAAACGGCGGCTGAAGCGCATCGAGAGCACCAAAAAGTTTACGGAGATGCTGCTCTAAGTGGAACAACGTGCCAATTGAATGCGTTGGGAATGATTCAAAAACAAGGAATTTGGGTTCCTCCAATAATTGCGCCGTCCGAATATTATTTTACTGGTTCCAGTCGATGGCACATGGTCTGGCTGATCAGCAGTTCCACTCATATGAATACATCAAAGAATGTCTGGATTCGTGGATTGCCTCAAAAGATGAACACAAAAGTTGTAGTTAACGATGGGCAATAGCAATACTTCGAATGATTCATTTGCAACCATTTTTTCACAATAAGGTTGCATTAGGATGATCTTTGATGTAGCTACAAAGGAAAAAGTCACAAGGGTTCAAAGCAGGTGAATATGGCGGCTATTATAGTCCTTCTCGTACAAATTTAGGGTACACTAGACCGATGAATCGAGTATCATAAACTTTATGTAGTTATCAATTTGCAAAATTCAACACGTTTTCCCATAGACCGTTCGGATGACAGCTGATGAGAACTTATTTTGTACTGATGCATTTTCAGAAAATGTCTACGGTCTTGTATGTTTCCATATTCGACAGAATCATCGATGCGACCCATACTTAGTACGACATCCCCTATGAGAAGAACTATACAATTTTCCTCTAGAAAATAAGCTCTGGACGTATGGTCACTCATCTTGACTCTACCTTTGTTGCTTCTAAGGAGGTTAGCATAAAGCTGTAGGGTCTCAGGTATGCTACCTTCAATAGAAATGCATTTAGTTTCAGAAAGTCCTTTTGGGACACCCTGTATACTAAAGTTTATCTTCAGAGTCGAAAAGCAAAAATCACCGAAACCTGCTCGAGGCGACTGGGAAAAGTTGTCAAATTTACTAATATAGTTTCCCAACCGTTCTATCCAATTTAAATTTTAAATCAAATCACTTAAGTCGCGTCAGTGTTAAGTTGAAGGATAACCTATGATTGATCTTGACATAATCAATTCACTTATAGATTGAAATTGTTGTCCCATTTGTGCGCTAGTAGATTATGTGTGTCTAAAACCCGATCGGTGGTATAAGGAGGCTTGCTGACAAACTAACCGCTCACTAAAGCGTCGTAGATTACATCGTAATTGCAGCTGGGAATAACCTGTTTAATTACATTACCACAGCCCGCGGGAATTAACTATGCAAGCGAGTAAATCGTGATGAATATCGAAAGGCAAATCTTACGTATGACATTAAGCTGCTTTCTTGATTTATTTTTAATAGATTTCAATCGTGATTGTAGTATTTTAGAATTTGAGTTGCATTAGGTAAAATGGTATAATTAAAAAGATGACAAGTAGAGAGAGAAAGCTATTAGCAGCAATCATGATTTAATTTCTAATTAAAATGAACTCTGAAGTTGCCAAATTTATCTCGAATATAGTTTGAGAGTATATTAAACCTATTTAAAGATCACTTGTGCAAATGAATTTAATCTAAATTCTGCACATTATCCTAATGGGAAAAATTCAAAGAAACATCTTGCTTCCATTTTGTCAAGTGGTTCAGAGTCCTCGAAAATAATGAATGTTTCGCGCGGAAGGAGATCTCGGTCAGGAAATTAATTCCAAGTATTCGTATAGATATTTGAGGACATTTTTCTCATAAGTTAAAACGTCCAACCTCGGAAAGAAATTTCAAGAAAGGAGATGATGTTTAAAATCGGAAATCCGTGTCGAGTCTCACGGCTCTCGGTTTGCTCGTACCTGTGCTATTAAAGAAAGAAAGGGAAAAGGAGAGGAGAACTGATAAGAAAGGCGAAGAGAAAAGAGGAGGAGTTTGAAAAAAGAACGAAGACCTTGTTAAGAAGACGCTTCATGAAAAGTCTGCATCTAAGAGCCCAAGATAGTTGAAGAGTCCGGCGGTAGGAAGAAAGATCTGAAAGGACTGGTCCTAAGGTACTCTCTGATAACTTCTTTAATTGTGAGTTTCCAATCCAAAGCCACAACTGTTACTCCCCAGCAGAAGCTAGCAGCAACTTAGCCAACCAAAAAATTAGAAAACCTACAACGCCGAGTACAAAAATACGAAAAAAAAGATTATGAAAGAAAAACTAAATTGGAGAAGGGCAGACTGCCTGGTGACGATACGTTTCGTGGTAATTGCAAAGATAGGCTCTGTGAAAAGATGTCTGCATTGGAGGACCCAGTCTTCGGACTTGCTCATTAAAATCGCTTATTAAAGAAGACTCCCAAAAGTTTCTAAAATTACAAGGTCTTCAAGACATGATGAGTGTTCCAGAAATAAGTAATGAGAAAAAGAAACGATATACTCAACATTGCAAGTCAAGTTGTCTGAAAACGAGATATCTGGATTATTTTGCTATCAGAAAAAAAATCCTAATTATACATGAAGATTCACTGCAGTGCAGCAATTTGCGGAATGTTGCAATCTTTCCTCAAGAGAGCGCCATTTGAATTTCGATGAGTGTTATGTGACACTCACAGAACACCAATCATTGGTGGTGTAAATTGAATTAATACACTAAACTCTCAACAGCCTACTCCTAACGGCTGTGGAAGGCAGAAACAATATTGCCACATTATTGACCCAATAGCTCTCAATATTGATGATCCTTTGGGCTACAATCTGTCGAGTAAATTTAATTAAATCGAAATCCTCGTGTTGGAAGGAAAGGATGCCATTAGAGCGTAAGTAAGGCACTCAATTCGCTGGACAGCGAAGCGTGAAGTTTGGGCCTACTTGGAGCTCCTGCAATGAATATGAAACAGTCATTAGCACGCCAATCCGGAATCACTTAAGCAGCGTGTAGAGAGAGGGTGGAAGGGATGGCAAAGGGGAGGGAAAGATGTATTGTAATGGATCGCCTGCAGTAAGGCATGCCGATGCCGGGCGTACCGCAGGGACAAACCGGATGAATACACGTAGCTTAGCCCGTTAGGTGGGCACAGGAATCTAGGTAATACCCAGGCCGCCTATCCCGAAATCGGTTGAAATGGAAACAGAGGACGAGAGATAAGATCTGCAGTGAATTTGCGCGTTTGTCGGCTTTATTGGTCAGTTGTGGCCACCTGATAACGCAAGATTGTATTACGACCATAAACTCCCATTGCTGTATCGGTCGTTCGCGTAGAGCTATACCGGAAACGAAAAGGACGAAAAGGAGGGACAGGACTGGCAAATGTGTGCCTCTCGGTACGTTAACCGATTTCATTTTACGATCAACGCTTTACACATCAGGAAAGAATGTCATTTGAAATTTTGCACGGCAATTTAGTCATATTGATTTTTTAGCATATGCCTAATATTTAGTTCGTAATGATTTCCGTGGTTATGAGTTAGGTATAAGATCAAGTAAGAAACTGAAGAAATGACTTCCGCGAAGAAAGAATGAAAGCAGCTGGCAGACAAACATGCCTAAGCGTAAACAAGACAGACTGCTCGCTTTATATGCTAATTCTAAGGAAGGCAGAAGCGTGAAATACATTCACTTGTTAACCTCATGACCCTCTCCCGCTTTACATGACACTTTGTTCTGCAATAGCAACACCATTTGAATGAAAATACTTCCGATTCAAATCGTGCTAAGAGAAACAACTCGATTTCTAGTACTCGATGTATCTTGGAATTGTAGATTAATATTACCTGTATTTACATCCTGCTTGGTTATGTCTGTTGGCGAAGCAGCAGAAAGGCAGAGTAATATTCAAATTTAATACTGAACTCGATCTTTTATTATGACGAATAATTGACCCGTTAAATATGCCAGAATATGCTAAACTATTCCCGAGATTAAACAAATAATCCAGGTAGAGATGAATTCCCAAAGCCAATAACCAATTAATCGTACATGCCAATATTGAAAGGTAAATGGACTGAATAATAATTTAACGCTGTTTATGGAAATTAATATTAAACATGTTTTCCTGTAGTATTCAGCATTTGTTTTTTTTAATAAGTGATCATACATAACCCAGTTTAATAATTTTGCTTCCTTATGGAGGAAGCTTTGTAGTCGTTACATTTTCCAATATTATTAATGTCTAATACAACATTCTGATCAATTGTCCGGACGTATGTGGTGGAAATTAGCTGTATACAACCCAATAAATAAAAAATTGCTCAAAATTTCCCTTATTCGTTGGGTCAAAATTTTATTACTGATAATTAATAAGTCTTCTTAATGCTACAAGTCCCATCAAAAAGTATAATGCTTCCACGTCATTTAGAGCCCATCCTATATCATCCCTTAGACCTAGACAAATTCTACAAAAATTCCTTAACTCATGGAGTCAAGATTTTATTCCTGATAATAGGTCTTTTTAACGCTAAAAGATACCCCAAAAAGTTTCATCCCTCTAGTTCATTTTGAATTTACTCTATACTTACCAAAAACTTTTAGGTCTAAGGAATGGTATCAGGTGAGTTCCAAATGGATTGAGGTAATGATTAAGGGTAATTCTGTTGAATTTTTGCTTCCTCGTGGAGGAAGCTTTGAAGTCGTTAAATTTTCCAATATTATAAAAATGGTTTAATTAAAATTTCCTCTGTAAATTTGTAGGGTTTATCGCAGAACAAATATCTCAAAACGTGCCTAAAGAATTTTCAAAGTTCCCAAATAACGAAAATTAAAAGCTTGATTAGAACGTTTGCTAGGGACAAGGCAACACTAGAATAATTAAAAGTTGATACAAGAATTAATAGAAAATGAATTAAATATATTTTTTGAGATGAGCACAAAAAATATAAATACAGTTAAATGAAGCAACTGAGATCGAACTCACGGATTTATGAAATCAAATATCGCATTTATAAAACGAACAGCATATTTCGAATTTTATGAAACATGAAACGTGAGTTTTTATCCAGTATTTGATGATTTCTTGAACATAATTTACATCGATTTTTTAAGCACAGCAATCTCTCTTCCCTAGATATACTGGCAAGTATTCTTGCAGAGCTCGCACGGTGGTAACTCCATTAAATTCCTTGAGCGTAAAACTGTGTAATGCCATTAAGATAAAAAATATACCGCCACCCCAGGGAGCCCCATTCGCGAAAGCCCATTTCAGCGGAGGCCGCGTGGATTTCTGCCTGGTTCGTTTGCTTCAAGCAGAGACTATTTTACATCGCAACGTTGTTGTGCCAAAGTAAGCGTGGCAGCTCGAAAAACTTACGAGGCAGTTAAACAGATCTACCGCGGTCCAGGGTTAACTGCTGTTGAATAATCCCTTCTCCTTTCGATATCGTCGGATTCATGAATACCATAAAAGGATTGGTAAAAAGGTATACTTCAATCTGACTTCCGTTCTGTATAATATATTCGTATCCGAAAGTCTAATTGTCAATAATGACGAAAGAAGGAATTTATCATTCAGCACACAGTAATATTATTTTGCTGTTTTTTCAATGTTCTTCTGTGACAGGAAATTGTATTTCCAATGTTGTTTGCATTTAATGAAAACGTCAATTACAATTCCATATTTTTAGTTGTTTCAAGAAACATGGCAAATTTAATTTGTTCCAGACTTCATTCCAATTCATATATTCTGCCCAACAAACGAAAAACTGCTAAAGCAGTTACATTTTCCATATATTCTAAATAAATCTGTATTTTCATTATTTTCAACATTCAAGGTTCTACTATATTTGTATTTTTTTTTGTGTTTCCATTATTAGTTTTCCATATGATTGTTCACACATGAATGAATTTTCACACCTCTTTTTAAACAGAATGTGCAATCTTTATAAAAAAATGCGAAAGAAAGAAGAAAAAAATGCAAGCAACCCTAGGGCGTCGTTTGGCGCAGCCGGTGGCTAGAGGTTCTCCATTAAAATGCCATAAATATTCTAATTTCATGGGGATAAACCGCAACAGTTTCAGAATCAACGCTGCGATCTTTGACATTATACATAATAACATATAGCTGGAAGCAAAGAAGACGAGTTGACTTAAAATTTAGTGTAGTACACTTGTTGTAGAGTGGTAATATTTGTTCATTGATTTTAAAGACTGGGTTTGAAAAGATGGAATCGCGTGTGTGGACTGGATGGGAAATTGTAGAGACCGTGACATTGGGGCGACTTCGTGAGGAAGGGTTCGAAGAACGAAGGGGTAACAGAAAAGTGGAGAGTGAAACTGAGAGCGAGTGAAAGAGAGAAAGAGCGAGAGAAAGAGCAGGAGGGTTGGGAGCAATTGAGGTTTCAAGAGACGAGGTAAAGGTGATACGTGTGCAGTGTGCACTACATTGATCGTACCTGTTTCCACCTTCTACTATCGCACTGACTTTCCTTTTTTATCACTTGTGCATTATATCGATCTGCGGATTAAATTTAAAATACATAGAGAAGGATAACATATTCATGCTATACGAAGATAAAATTTCTCAATATTCTTCAACTTTAATTCATCAGGAATTACTCAATTTTAATGAACCAGAAGTTTCGAACCTTCAAATGAACGAAATAGTTTTACCTAATTCTATTTTTTATGTAGAACTATTTTTTCAACTAAAAATAAAAATAGAAATTGTAATTTTCTTTCATACAGAATGATGAATTATTTTCAATTTTTAAACTGTAAATAACTTAAAATACAATGACTACAAAATTTCGTTAATTTGAACGTTCAGAACATTTCAGCGATCAATTTTTGACATTTATTCATCAATGTGCTAATCTAGTAAGTTAATCTTACTTTAAATGTAAGTATCTACATGTAACTGAATATCAGTACCGAATAGGGGTTTTTAAAAGTAGTTTATTTATTCTAATTTTTGTTAGAAATTTATTAAAATTACATTCGAATTCTTTAAAATCTCTTGAAAATCCTTAAAGTCTTTTAAAATCTCTTAAAAATCTTTCAGCTTTCTGCAAATCTTTCAGAAGTTTTTAAAATTCTTTAAAGTTATTCTAAATATCTTGAAATAGTTTTAAATATTTTGAGATCCCTTGAAATTCTTTGAAATATCTTAAAATTCATTAAAATTCCTGAAAGTTACATAAAATGTCTGGACTTTTTTGGAAAATCCTTAACATTATTGAAATTCCATAAAATCCTTTGAACCATCTGCAAATTTCTCATAAGCTTGTAGAACCCTTTAAAGTCATCCTAAATGTCTTGAATTCTGTTTAAGCTCCTTAGAATTTCTTAAAATCCTTTCAACCTTCTGTAAATTTCTCACAAGCTTTTATAGAATCCTTGAAATTTCTTAAAATAAAATAAGATCCTTTAAAATCGCTCGAAATCCCTTAAAGTAATTTGAAACGTCATAAAATATGTACCAACACCAGGTAAATTTTTGCTAGTTCTCTCTATATTCCAACTAATGACCCTAATTTTATTAACTTTAAATTAATTAAGTAAAATGAAGTCTTAACTGAAAGACATTCAACCGGATTATCTGAACCCATGATTACGAAGTTTGCCTCTAGTATTTCAGAGGCATATTCATAATTTTGATAGGTAGTGTGCATTGCGAGTAAGCCTTGGTAGCACGCGGTGGCTCACACAGACCTTTGAATTTCCATTTCGATAACTGCCAGCAGTCACGCCAGAACAAGACGAATAACGTTTGTGGTCTCGTTGTCAGGATACGCCAGAACACGGCAGGAGGGTTCAAAAGCTAAACCGGTGACAGTTACAATATTCCCCGGTTGGAAACCGGATCCTCGAAGCACTCGAGGATGGATACTGGTGACCTCTATTATAGCCTGTGGCGGTACCAGGTAGCCACTGGTTGGCGTCCCGATGTGATGTAGTAGTTGGCTAAGCTATGTTTGTACAATAAGGTCCAGGATGCAAGAGCAGAGAACTCGCGATAGAGAAATGCGAGAGTGGAGAGATGATCAAAGCCTGTCTGCACGTCAAATGGAGACTGGCCTCTCAGTTACAGTGGTGGCTGACCAATTCAGCTGATTTACCACTACTCTGTTACTCAACCCTTCTGTTCACTCTACTCTTCCGTCATTGGTTGCTCACGACATCTTCCTATACATCTCCTTCATCAGCCCATCCTATCCAAGAAAACCGCATGTCTCACCATCGCACGTATATCCTTCCCTTGAACATGATTCAATTTTCACTATTGTGGAGATGGAACTCCACAAGGATTTTAGGAATTACTTGACTCGACTTTCATGAATCATCTGAATAGCTTCAGCTTATTTCTCGGCAGACATATGAAATAATTTGCATGCAAAAAATCACGCAGGTTATAAATTCACATATTTCACGGAGCGTGAGTGTCGCGTAATGCGACGTGTACAATTAACAAACAATTACTGTAAGTCATATTCTGTACTCTAGATATTGTAATATAGGGCGTTAGCTATTCTTCCCTTCCTTCTCTAAATATATCTCTTCGATTTCCCACCTTAGCCACTCTTCCCTCTTTCTTTAAACCTATTCCTTCTCCTTTAATCTTGACGCCATTAGAACTCCCTTGCACCCTGGAGAACGCTATTTCATCTCAGAATTTTAAGAACATGATTACGCAACAACTCCATAGACCAATTGCATAAAAACACATCACGTGCACTTGCTTCCCCTACAACAACCATATATGGTCATTCTCAGGCATTCGTAATTCATGAATCTCTCTATTTAAAGGGAGGATTGACACCTACAGAGAGGAAGACGCTCATTTGGATCCGTCACTTCAACTATAATTCCTTCAAACCTTCTCCTATTCCAACTAAGTATTTGCTTTCCAAATCCAACACTGATGCCCTATCTTATTTTATTGAATAAATACCTAACTTAAATAACTTCTAGTGTTTTATTTGATAAATAGGCAGTTATCCTCACCCTTGTTTATCCAAACTTCTGTTCTAATCAAAAACGGGGAAACCTTTCATTATTTAAAAAAATTGTTTAGTCGTATGTTTGTTTTTCGAGAGTAACATACCTCTACAAAAACAAATTAAAAACCCCAGCGTATTCTTTCCAGACGTGTGAAGCGTGTCAATGGCCTAGAGCCTAGAGCTCTTTGACATTTGCAATGCAACCATAAAGCGTCGAATTAGCCACGCTGCGTGGTAATAGCCAACTTTCAGACCAACGAGTAGAGTCAGGTGCTCAGCATGCGTACCTGACTGGCAATAAACGAATGAAATGTCGAGATACGTGTGACACAAGAGGCGTAGCAAATGTTCCAAAGCTTTAGAATTTAGTTGCTATATTTTTCTCTTGCGAAGCAGAGTTGAGAGGTGTCGATAGGAATTAGCGTCATCCTGTTCGAGCTTCTCCACTAAGTCCCTCTATAAAGCTCTTATCGTGAAAAAACTGCATCGCACGCTACAAAACAAAATGACAAGCAAAAAATTGTCTTTAGTTGAAAACAAATATTAATTTAGTAACAATAATAAATTAATTTTGGCAGGATCATTTGAGGCGGTAGCGAAACTTAATTGCAACCTCCTCCTGTCAATCTACATTAGAATTTTGTAACGTGAGTCCATATCGCTTTATTTCAAATAAATTCATCGAACTTTTTCTAAATAAATATAAATTTAAATAGTCGTGGATACGCAAATGTGCCACAGAAAAAACACTAGGCTACACGCGTTCATTATAATATATATATTAAAGTTGAATGGATGTGTGACACAAAATTAGCCACTCATCACTTTACGAAAAATTATAAAACAGTAGGGAAAATAGGAAAAACGAGGTGAAGAGCGAGCCTGGATAATCTGAGACTTCAGAGATCATTTGCATAATCAGCCGAACAAATTTTTTTTGATTTTCCGTATATAATTGTGAATTTCTGTAATAGGTAAAGGGGTGTGCTAATCGCATCTGTTTTGTTTAATTATATAATTGCAGTGTGGCGTTTTATTTTTTATAATGTAACTAGCAGCTAATTTGTCGTTTTTGCACACCTTTTGCTAAACAGATTCAGAGGATTCTAGACATTTTCAAACCAAAGGATTTTATAATATTTTAAGGGATTTCAAAAGTGTACAAAATGATTGAGAATTTTTAATTTTTGAAGTAGAAAAACTTGTGATTGTCTAATTTCAGGAATCTCCATAAGTTTCATAAAATACTTTAGAATCCCTTTAACATACTTCAAATAAATACAGCACTGATTCCAATCAGCATATATTTATATATATTCCTGAAAACTAATTAAAATTTCTCAAAATGCCATGAAGTCTCATTAAATCTCCTCAAAATACTTAATATCCTAAAAAATATCGTAAAATCCCTTAAAATTTCGGGAAATATGGTTAACTCCCTTAAAACTCCAGCAATCCAATGACATTAAGTCCTTAAAATAACTTAATATCCCATAAAATATTGTAAAATATCTTTCAACTTCTTAACATTCTATGAAATCCTGTAAAATCCCTTGAATACCTTGAAAATATAAAATTGCTTAATATCTCATACAATATCTTAAAATCGTTTAAAAGTCTTTAAAATTACTTAAAATTCCATGAAAGTCCGTAGAATCCCTTTAATTCCTTAAAACTACTTGATATTCTTTAAAATTATTTAAAGTTCCTTGAAAATTTCATTAAACTCGCTAAAACCCTTTCAATTTCTTAAGATTCTATAAAACACTAATAACAGGTAAAATTCCTTGAAATACCGTGAAATCTTTTAATACTTATAAAATTTCAATGACCTTCTTAAAACTATTTCAAATATCTTTAATTTCCTCAAAATCACATGAAATTTTATCAAACCCTTTATATATGCTATAAGATTCTTAATGCTATTAGAAAGCCTCATAAAAATTATCCTTATATATTCCTCGATATGTTGCTTCTTCAAAGAGATGTCAATAATAGGAAAATACTTTTGTTAAAGTCGAGTCTCTTTTTTCATGGAAGGCATTCACAAATGCTTCTTATTGAAATGAAGGCAGATTTTACGCAAGTTTTTTTACAACATAAAACTCGTAAGTCTCTCCGCAATTGAGGTTTTCGTTTTTTACCTATCTCGCGTGAGCTACAATTTCCTCGCTATTTTGCTCGAAGCACGTACGCCTTCCAGCGAAAATGTAAAATACGTACGTGTGAGCACTCGTAAAGTATACCAAATTGTTATCTAGCATGGTTACGATACGCAAGATACGATCCATGTGTTTTGTAGGAAAGAGAAATTCAAGGTTTAGGAAATGTCAAACGTTTTATATTATTCCTGAAATTCAAGGCAACTGAGGATCAAAAGGCAAAATATAAACCATCAATAATTTAAAAAAACGTTTGAGAAAAAAAAAAACGGGTGAGACTGGGTTGCCCAACTGGGGCCCAGCGCTTACTTGGGAAATCTGTCTAGAACCCAGCCAGGCCCCATTTGACTTTTCCACATGGGCTTGATTGGAAAAATTCACTAATTACACGGAAATTTGTTGCTCTTTTTGGTAATCGCTTAAAAGTATAGAGCTATCGAAACGTGAAGGGTTGAAAGTCAAGCCCTGCAAATTGAAGAGCAGTTTTTAATTTCGACTGTTGAATATGTCTACGCTGTCTGAACAGACTCAATAAATGCTTCCAAACTCGTGACGATGAAAATTACTGTTCACTGCTTCCAACGTCAAAGTATCAGTTTCGCTAGTGTGCATGTTATATTTATTTCCAGAATTTCTCTGGGAACAGCGTGACGAAATTACGCGGAATAGATTTATCGAAAATTTTCTCGACTCAGATTTATAAACTGCTTATCAAACGAAGTTTAATAAAGCATGCAAATATAACAAATAATTTCCTTTTCATTAAAGAATTGTTATACAAAATTCAAAATAAAACTTACTCTTTGAGGAACGCCCATCCTAGTTCTATTATGTTTCGGAGAACCCTGTGTGTGACCCTGCTTTTCTTTTTTATGCGTTTTCAGCCCTCGTAGTAGCCTGGAGAACGTCGTTTTCTTTTTACTCGTATTTTGGCCTTGTTCTGAAAAAAATGAGGTATTATTAAGAAAGACTCTAACTTTTCTTAACGTCTTGGTCAATCGTGAAAAAATAAAATTGACTGACTATTTTGCATTTATCTAAACTAAAACTACAAAATAATGATTTACGCAATTTTTTTCTGATATATTTTCTTAGAGAATTTTCCGTAAAAGGAACAAACAGGTATAATAATTTACATTACTAAGACAACATAGTAGTACGGATATTTTAAACAAAAATCCATGCTTTAATGAATGGATGACAGTTTACTATGCTTCGATTGTATAATGAACTGAAGCGTATCCACAGTATCTATTCATTCTATAACAATACGAATACAACCAATCTCACGAATAATCGAATGAATCGAGGTTAACCACAACATCGCTATCACTTAACGAATAATACAGGTATTCTGTTAGTTACATCCCCATCCCTCACACCTCGCTATATTGTATTAGTGTCAATGCATCGGTTCATTAGTGACAATGGCACGTCACTACACAATGCTAATTACTTCCAGTTCACAAAAAGAATTTACTCCATTGTAAAATAAATAAAAAATGATAATACAGCTTTTATTTTTAACAAATATTGAAATTCTTCATTACTAAGAGTAGTTTAACAACAAAATAAATTGACCAATCTTATTTCTAGGCATGTGGAAGAGGCCGAACGGTTGTCGAGAGGAAAGCGGCTTTCCTCTTGGATCCTCTTGGTACCAGGGGCGTTCTCTAGGTTCCTCGTTCTGTTGGTTGGTAAATAGGGGGTCAGGGTCGCTGTTGACACTCTCAGGATGGTTGGTCCGTTGCCTGGTTCCGCGGACTCTCCGGCGTGCTGTTCGTTGCCGCGAATTCTAGACCATGCAGAGATGATTGGTCAACCAATTCCCAAAAGGAAGCCCGAAGGACCTAGCGGGGTTGGTTGGACCGAGCTGTAGAAGGCCAGAATCGCTCAGCCCTAGGGTATTATTATTTCAGTTGCAAAAAAGACAAATGATCATTTATAATAAATTAAACTTAATTAGAGATGTTGATAATTGATCAGATTATCCTCATCTCGATCAAATTCAAATGATTATAGAAAAGTGTGAAAACAGCCCCATAAATTGGTATTACTGCGAAAAATACAATATTTTGACAAGATCTATGGGGGCCAGCTTAGTAATCTGGCTCAGAATTAGAGGAATCCTAAATCTCCCTAGTTATACATTTGAAAGATGTATATCAGAACTTAACAAATCAAAGGATTTAAAACATTTTAAAAGGATTTCAGAAGTATGTAAGATAAATCAGAATTTTCAAGAATCGATATAATTTTCATAACATTTCTTAAAAATCCCTATAACATCCTACATAATCTAGTGTAATTCCTTTAAATTTCGTAAAATCACTTGATAATCATTGATTTACATTAAAATTCCACAAAATATAGTTATATTTCTTATAAAATTACTTAAAATCCTATGAAACCTCTTAAAATTTCTAGAAATGCTGATACATTTCGTAAAATCCCTTTAAATTCCTTAACATTTTTCAAAAACCTATGAAATATCATTAAATCCCATAAAATTCCTGAAAATCCAAGGATATTTCGTAGACCCTTTAATTTTTTCAAATTCCAGAAAACCGCATTAACTGGTAAAATCCCTTAAAATTTTTCAAAATCATAATAAGTTTCTAAAATTTCAATAAACGTAAACATCGTATTCTCTATCTTAGTATAACTTTTTTGACAGCAATAGTTTTGAAAACGAAAATATGTAATCTAGATAGTTTTCAAATTTGGCACATTCACATATACATTACTTTTTTAAAATAGGATTTTTGGTTTTTGTCGTTTTTAGGTGAATTAATTTTACCAGTACCCAAAATAATCACAGAATACCTCAAAATTCGGATTCTGTTCAATAAGAAAATGGATTTTCAATTAAGTATTTAAATTTTCGACGATAAAAGTGTATTTTCAATGGAATAGTTGAACTTTCAACCAAAAAAATGAATTTTAGCGAGCCATTTTGTTTTACAACCAAAAATGGATTATCAGCTAGAAATTATAGTCATCACACACACAGTACATATTATTATTTATATCATAAAAACAGGTGACAAAAAAACGAAGATACTAAAAAAAAAAAATAAAATTGAAATTCGGAACTGAGGAGAATTCAAAGTAATTCAAAAGAATTCTAAAAAAATAAAAAAACTTTAAACAAATCATATCCAAGGTAAATTCACCAAAATTTAAGGTCAATTCAAAATAAATCCCACGTTAATTGGAGATAATTCAAGTGAATTCAAGAGGAACCTAAGAAAATTTTGGGCGAATTTCACGATGTTGTGAATGATTGTAAAGAATTTCAAGCTAATTGTAGGCATTATAAAAGATTGAAAAAAATATTCTAAAAAATTAAAGTTTTCCTTAGATTTCAAATGATTTTAATTAATTTCAAGGAATAGAAACAACTTTTCAAGTCGTTTTTAAAGAATAAAAGGATTTTCAAATGAATTCAAAAGATGTTTTAAAATTGCAAGACATGAAATAGTAATATTTTAATTATCTGGTTTTTTTAAACCAAAAATGACTCAGAATTATCCTATAATACCAATGTCAATAATTTACAGATGATTAAACTTTATCAATTAGCAAAGGTGTAAAAGTTACAAATTTGCAGAAGAGGTAGGAATTCTCTTGAAAGCATGAGAAAAACTAGGAATCAAAAAAAAAAATAAAAGTAAAACACGCGGAAAATTGTCGATTTTTTGAAAATTCAAAGAAAAATTTTACACTATTAACTTAAAATAGGGTACATTAGGGACGAAATATTTTATTAATAGGGGACATTAGGAACCTCAGCTGAATATAGGGGAATATAGTAGATATAGGGACCGATGTGTAAGCATCTATATTCTATAACAAGATATTATGGTTTACTGGCTGCGATAGTGACCTGCACTTCCACACGTTAATTAAGAGCATTCATAAACCAATGACTGACAATAACAGTAGATAATGATTCTGGTAGACGAAATTCCTCGTTAGGACAATTTGAGGCTCTAATTAGCGTAGCATTATACATACAAGGGAATAATACCATTCATCCTGTACAAGGATTATCCCATGGCATTATAATTACGTACTGTGAGTAAATAGTGAGATCTATTATTTAATTGTATTTTTAAATAATTAAACCCCCTATGGTCCACTAAACAAAAAGTGTAGGGTGCTATTTTAATTAGCAAAGCAGTAACAATAATATTAAATTACTGAAATTATACATCGTATCTATTTTATTTAATTATATGATTACAGTGTAGCCTTTTCTTTTTTATAATGTAACTAGCAAAAATTTGTAGTTTTTGCACACATTTTGCTAAAAAGATTCAGATGATTCTCAAAAATTACAAACCAAAGGATTTTATAATGTTTAAAGAGATTTCGAAAGTATACCAAATGATTGAGAATTTTTCATTTTTGAAGTATAAAACTTGTAATTACTTTTCCAATTTCAGGAATTTCTATAAGTTTCATAAAATTCCTTAGAATGACTTCATATTCCTTAAACGTACTTAAAATTACTCAAAATCCCTTAATGTCTTATTAAATATTTTTAAATTCCTGAAAATACATAGAAATTTCGTAAAATCCCTTGAATCTGTTCAAAGTCCTTAAAACTACTTATTATTCTATAACTTTTCGTAAAATTCCTTAAAATTCCGGACAATCCAATGACATCTCGTCAAATCCCTTGAAACCCCTTAAGTCCTTAAAATAACTAAATATCTTATAAAATATTATAAAATATTTTACAACTATATTTTTTAAGACTGTTTAAAAAACCTTAAAAATTTCATTAAACTCGCTAAAACCCTTTCAGTTTCTTAAGATTCTATAAAACCCTAATAACTGGTAAAATTTCTGAATATCACAATAAATTTCATAAAATTCGTTGAAAAACCGTGAAATCCTTGAACACTTATAAAATTTCAATGACCTTCTTAAAATTATTTCAAATATCTTTAATTTCCTCAAAATCACATGAAATCAAGAGTTTTATGCTAGCAATTCGGAGATGATTGAATGCCCATTAGTTGTGAGTAAGAGTATTGCCATTCCTCCACCCTAATATTTTATCGCATTGAACTGAGAAAAGAGTACGTGCAAGTACATACTCAGCTTTTTCTGACTCTCTTCTTTTTACTTATCGCTAGGCAAAACCGAATCCGTGAGCAGCAACTATTATTCGAGAAGGTTCCTACGTATTTTTACTCGGAGAGACAGGGAAGCAGACAAGCGGCAAGCTGTATGGCGATGTAGAGGAAGAATACAGGAGACTCTCGGGACTCGGTGCCGGAATGTCGTCCCGTAATATCGAAAATATATTGCCGGGCTGTAACCACAAGTCATGTTCAATCGAATGAATCGTAGGGAACAAAAATAAACCTGCCTACCAACGCCGATCCAATACCAGCGAAATGGATAGGAATCGCACGGTCGAAAGAGAGGGTAGATTCAGTGGCGTAAGTAGAATGGCACATCGGGTTGTGGGCTTCATTAAACTTTCAGAGGATTGAAAGAGCTGCGGAAATATCCTGTCGCTTTGCTATTTTGCTTTAGGAAACCCTTTCAAATATAGGTGTTTCATATTTCAATCCAAAAAATCCGATTATATTTTATTCAAATTTATTTCCCTAAATCATTCAAGCTGCAGTGGCTCAAAAAACAAAAGTTCTTTGATTTCTGGGAAAGCATCCCAAGAGGCTTCCATTTGGTGAAACAACTGAATTTTTTTAAAATGATAACAAGGGGGTCCTACGTGGGTTAAACCCCCCTTTTGTCTAAATGTCGTAGAAAATTGTGGAATTACTTATTTTTTGTACAAAAAATGAATTTTCGAAATTATTATTTATTATTTAGAAAGAACATGAAAGCTTTTAAAACGCAATATTTTAAGTTTGAAATTTTAAATGTGTCACAGAAGACAGAAAGAATTTTTTCAAATTATGTCCAAAGCTTTTAAAAAGGATTGCAGGAGCTTTAGCGAAGAGTCCCTTTTGGATTACGCTATTGCGAGAATGGGGGTGCATTGAGGGAACAAGATAGAGGGTGGAAAAGGACAGCGAGTGGGAATAGAAATAGAGGAGAGGAAACACCGAAGGTAAAAGGCGGAATGGAAAAATAGTGGAAAGAAAGAAACGTTCGAGAGGATACGAACAAATGTTTCAATAGCACATGAATCAACTCCTGAACTCGAATAAAGCTTACTACGAAACGGCTAGTCGGTGTCACACATCTGGAAGTCATTTCCGAAGGTCAAAGACATTGCGAGCAGAAAAATTCAATAATTCTGGGATGCATTTTTTTCCAATATTGATTCACAATTAATATGCGTTTTCAATGCTCTGTTATGTGGAAAGAAAGCGTATTGCCAGCTACACTAAATTATACTTTCAATTTTGCTGGAGCAAATCATAAAAATATTGAATTTGAAGGAGAGTAAAATTATTTTTAAAAAAAATATCAATATTTCTAGTTGACTGATCATTTAATTTAATTCAATTGGAAGAATTTATTATCCAAATTCAGAGAAAATTCGGCAAGTGATCTTCGAAGCTTGTGGACGATTCCCTGGAGAATATTGGGGAGAATACACAGTGGATAACTGGTCCTAAAGAAGGAAGGAAGGAAGAGCGGAAAAGCAGGAAGGAAAGCAAAAGGAATGAAGGTGAAATGCAGAAAAATAGTTGCACCGAGACAAATACGGCGCCAGACTTGGTTTACGCTACACTCCGCTGAGTTCATGACACTCTCACATCCCCTCTTCCTTTTCCATCCCTCTCGGGCCTCTTGTCTTTTCTTTCTATTTAGATTTACCTCTGCAGTTTGAAATTCGTCACTACCACTGAGGCGACAAATCATCCATTTTTAACTACACATTCGGCTAACTTATAACAATAAAAAGTCATAAATTGTTAGCGTATGCTTCGTTACAACATTTTTACTGCGATAAAACTATTAAGTGCACATTTTTATGACTTGAAATAAAATTCAAGTGTTATACTTTTGCTAGAAGAGCTTTTTTCATGTCGCGAAAACCGCTTCATGCATATCACTTTTTCCTGTATCCAATTTTCTAATGGGTATTTGTCATTTATATTCGTGAATGCACATAGAGGGAGATTCATGAAAGTGGAAAAGTAAACATGATTTGTCTCTTCTTAATGTAATTTTATTCTTTGGATAAACGGAAAAATTAAATTTTTAATGATAGAAATAAGATTGTTCTAAATTATGATGAAAAAAAGGCATCGTAAAATTGCTTCTTGTACAAATGTTAAACACAACATGTTGCATGCATATGAAACGGAAAAAGTCGAGACGAGGCAAGCGGAGAGCAGTTAGAAGCATAAACGTGGAAAATATAGATTTTCCACGTTGAATTTTAACCCAAAAGAAATTCCGTGAAGAAGCCGAAACTCATAGTGAGTCTGTGTTATCACACGCATCGGGAACTCCTCCCTGCTTTGTGAATTGTTTTGAAAGAATGAAAGTCGCGTGCGAAGTTTCTTTCGACAATAGTTGCCCTATATTATTATATCTAGCGTCAAGAAGAATAAAGAAAAAAATTTATCTTGGGATTACAATCTTTCGAATTGCACAGATAATAACACAAAAAGAAAACGAGTTCAAGTCGAATTGTTTAGGAAATTAAGAGTCGCATGAAAGGCAAATAAAAACTCTTTGCATATACATAAAAACACAGAACTCTTTTAGAAGAAAGCTTTAAAATTTCTACACAAAGCCTTTTGGCAATTTCTTACTTTTCCTCATTTGAACTCAACATTTATTATTCTCCTTGCATAAAAGTGATTCTAATAATTTTACAAGATATCTGCTGACTTTAAAAGCGTTTTATTGCACCAGCTTTTTAAAATGCGTGTTAGGAAAATCTGTGTATTTGCATAAGATAATAGTCAGGTAGAACCCATTAAATATAAATAATGTTCACATAATATAGTAGAAGACAAAGTGAGGTTTGATATTATAAAAATCTTGAGTCACGAAAGCCTTCGAAGAGCGAGAATAAATAAGCTATATTAAAATCCACCGGCTTTAGCGTATCTTATTTTCTTTCCTTGCAAGAACGTGAATTTTTTTCTCCTGTTCACTTTCGGACTTTTCTTCTCCAGGAACTTCCTTTTAAAACCATTCTCATGCAATTTCACTAGGATTTGCAATAATATTCTTATCTGGAAGTTTCAATATTTAATTCAGAAAATTGTCCTAAATTTCATGATCTCCCGTGGAAATTGCTCAGCTTAGATATTTTTAAATGTTGGCTCTTTAGAGGCGTCACAAAAACGCGCCTATATAATTTTCAAGTTTACACTGGAAAAGCCTAGTTGGGTCCTCAGAGTGACCTACATTATTTACCCCTTTATATTATTTCGATTCATGAACAATCTATAAAATCTATAATATGTATAAAAGTATTTATACACATTAACTCATCTTATATAAAAACAAATGTGTCAAAATCGGACCAGCCGATTCCGAGAAAAAAATATTTTTCGATTTTTCTACTCACCCCCATAACTCCTATAAAAATGATTTCTCAGATATAATCTTCCGGGCAATTGAACCTCATATTAGTATCAACTCATATATAACACTTTAAAAAAAATTTAATTACCTCTGTAATGTTACGTTTTATAACTGACAGTGGCTAAATTTAACTCTCAAGCTAAAATATAAAAAATGCTAGCTGGGCCCTACAGAGGCCCACTTTATTGGCCCTTCTTAGGTAGCCTGCATGGGGCCTTCAAAGGCGAGCATTTCAAAAATATATTGGCCCTTTGTAGTTTTCCACCGTGGGGCCAGGGTAGTAAAGGGACAAACTACGTAGCACCCCCATAGGGATCAACTAATTAAAACTTTCCACATGGGATGTACTCTCTAAAATTGAATTAGTGCAATTTCACTGATTTGTCACTGATGCAAGTTTAGAGAATAAATCATTTTAAAAACTATTCGGTATGTTAAATTACAATAACCTAATCGATAAAAAAATACATAAATATGGTACATGCCTCACCAACTTACGTTAATAACCCTCTCAATTAATATTAAGCTTTCAGAATTTGCTTCGTATCCATTGAGGTAGAATTTAAATTAGACTACACATATATTTACACTTGCGATCCAGTGGATCTGCAAACATTACCAAAATTAAATACCTACCTACTCGTGTAGAAACGCTTCTATCCAATAAAGTGTACTTTACATGAAGTATATTTTGGGAACTACACCTAATTAGGAATTAATTAATATAGGTTAAAATTACACCAAGCTAAAAGGGCTGAGCAAAATAATTTCGTTCTACATTTATTTTTAATTTTTATGTTTATGTTTATGTTTATGCTTAAGTAAACATAAATTGTCTCGAGTTCTTTCTGAATCCGACACTTGAATATCTTTTATATTTTTATTTGTGCGAGCGTTCACCTGTAAATTTATCTTAAAAATGCAGACGTGACATTATGTAGCTGGGAAATAGAGAGTTGGATGCACTATATCGCGTATAAGTGCATCCCTGCTTTTTAAGTCGAAAGGGATGATGAGGTACGCGCGTCACACCTTGTGGTGTCGCCATAGTAACTAGTGTGTGCCCGCAAACTAAAGGCGTGACAAATAGGGAAGAATAGACAATGACGAGGCTCTCGTCGAGACTCTTCAAACCAAAAGTAAGTCCGCCCGTGCATACGATACTATCCACGTGCATGCCTTGGAGTCGCTCCAACTTTCACACCCTCAGCCCACATCTCACCCCCAACCTCAACTAACATGCATTTCGTATAAATCATTGGAAAACCGCTTCGAGCTAACTCATTAACTTTAACTCACACACTTTACTAATTTCGTGTTCATTACGGTAAAAGTTTATGAATTAAAAAAATTCTTTTCATTTCCATAAAAGCACAAATAATAAAATATAGACAACTGGTTTCTAAGATATTTAACAAAATAGAAAACAGCGTCAATTTTGATGACTTTTTCCGTTCTTTCAACTTTTAATGAAAAATTGTGAAATGCACGGAGAAAAAAAATCTGTTAATTTTACAGAATACGTCAGTTAATATATAGCGACAGCAGACTTTTTATGTAGAGCTTATCATGGGATGTTCTGTATCTGTACAGAATTTTTGAGTATTTTGTAACTTTACTCACAATTTTCTGTAAATGAATCTGTTAAAGTTAAGGCAGATAAATAAATCTGTTATATTAAAATCTAATAAAATCTGTTGATTCTAAGTATTGGAAAAATAATTTATTAATGGGTACCAAATATTATAATTTTGTACAGCCAACCAAATAATTTTGTTGAGTATTTTTGTAGACAAGGATTTCATCTGTAAATGCAGAAGATCTGTCTGACAGAAATAATTTGCTGACACTATTCCATAAGATTAATTCTGCAGGTTCTACAGATTTTTTTGTAGATTCAACAGATTTTTTCTGCGTCTTTAAAGACTATATCTAGAACGTGACGTTTCTTACAACATTTTATATCATACCTATTTAGCTTGTAAGATTTCTAACTTTGTTTTTACAAAAAATGAATACTTCAGCATAATATAACAGGAAAATCTTTAAAAATACTTTGAAACTTTCTTAACCTCTTGAAAATTCGTTGCAATCTCTTCCAAATTCCTTTGAATCTTGTAGAGTAATCTAAAATCTTTAATGGTATGTATTAATTATCATAAGAGAGAAATTAGTTTCCCCAAATTGACGTTCGTAATAATAAATAGTTTTTTGCTAAAACGCGTTATGTAATAAATGGACGACCGCTTAAAGTTTTTTATTCGACAAAATAACTGCTTTGTGTCTTTAAAAAAGTATATCTGGAAGCCAAAGGCTAATCAGGTGTTATAGTATTTCCGAGTAGGGCGTTGGTAATTCGAAAAGTAAAGTAACTATAGGGAATAAGCCAACAACTATGGGACTACATCGAGTTAGATAACCGTCGGTCGTTGCACGTTGGACCAGAGCCATTGGAATGCAATCGAATTATCGTGAACTCATCATTGGTGCTTCTCTCCCGCCCCCTAGCATTCTCTTGCCCAACGCCCATCTGCTCATATGCCATTAAACAATACACTCATGCAAATCACCTTGGCTTAATTGCGACTGTTTTGCATACACGGAATACTTTTGCGACTATCAGTTTTGCGATCGCGTAAGGATATACCCACTCTCTTTGGGTCAACACTTTTATTGTGAGAGGTCGCTTTTCGTTTATCTTGTTCCCCTACAGTCATTGTCTGACAGAAGAATTTGGTTTTTTGATGTCGATAATGCTTTCAGAAAAATGTCTCATCACAAAACAACGTTAATTATTCAAGTTTTAATGAAGAGAAGTGCTTACGGTTCTATTAAACCCTGATAAGAGATTTAAAGTTATTTAAGACAAGTTGAAAATTTGTTCTTTTAAACACACCCTGTTATTAAGGAGTATGTTTGTTTTTTAGAAATTTTCATTTTTTAACAGTACTTTTCACGATTAAAACGAAAACTACTTTCTCTTTCAAAAAAATATCAAGGGAGGATTTTTCGATATTTTTTAGACCAATAATTATGTTTTTATCATTTTTTCTACATCTCGCGGTATTTGGTTCCAAATTTGAATTTTAGATTTTTCAAAAAAATTCAAGAAGTTTTTGTATTTTTATTGTTTAACTTTAAATTTTTTTGAGTTCGTTTTTTCGAATTTTCGAAATGTTATAAGTCTATGTAGTAGAAGTTTTGAACTTTCAAATGAACGAAATATTTTTTCCCAGTTCTACTTTATCCAAAAATCTTGTTCCAACTAAAAATAACAATAGACATTACTATTTTCTTTCGTAAAGAATTATTTTTAATTGAAATAATTAATATTTTAAAACTTTTTCTAGTTTCAAATACAATAAATACAAAAATTCGTTCATTCGAACATTCATAACTTTTCAGTCATACAAGTCTAACAATTTTCTTTTATCGAAAAAATTTATAAGGATGTATGTTCGAATTTCTGAGTATTATGAATATTCATTCATAGAATTTATAAATTATGAAAAGGTGTCTCAAAAATTTTCAAAATGTTCTAAGTTTTTGAATTTTTATCTAAAATGCCTGGCTAACGACTTGAACTTCACAGTTCTCACAGTCCTTTGAGAAAAAAAAGTAGGGTTCATAGGATACTTTCTTTTGAGCTGAAAGGGTACCTTTCTTTTTGAACATTATAGATAGTTTTTGCAATGTGAGGTTCGATAAGAAAAGAACCTGCTGTTGTCGTTTTTATGTAAATTATATAGTTTTACAAATACCTAGAATAATACCAAAATATCCTAAAACTGGGATTCTTTTCAATTTAAAAATGTATTTTAAGCTAAATATTTAAATTTTTGCAAAATTCAAAAGAATTCAAAAGAACTTTAAATGAATTCAAGAGGCATTAAAAAAAATTTCATGATATTTCAAGAGATTTCCAGCTTGAAATTTTAAAGCATTTAAAGATATATCGAAGGGACTTTCAAGGATATCAAGAGATTTTACGAGATGTCAAATGATTTATCAGAATTTGAAGGTAGTTCAAAAGAATTCAGAAGAGTTTTAGAATATTGAAAAAATTTTACAGGATTTAAAAGATTTCATAAAATTTTAAGTGATTTTAAGTAATTTCAAATATAGGGAAAATGGGACGTTTCTTGAAAACAGGGGAAAAAAGAATACTGTCCCCAAATTAGGTGACATTGCACTGACTTCTACTACTGGCGTTTTCCTTCTCTTAGAATATTTGCAATATTTTCTTGCTGGAAAAAAAGGGGTTTAAAAAGTTTTTAAATGATTTAAAAGAATGTTATGGAATTTCAAAATAATTCAGAGAAATTTTAGAATTTGCAAAAATTGTACAGGATGTAAAAGATATTATGAAATTTTCAAAGCATTTGAAAACTTTTCATACGATTTAAAAAAACAATAGGAAATTAAAAGGGTACTTTAAGGTTTTTTTAGGATTTGAAAAGAATTTAAATGATTGAATTTCCTATAGTTTTAATAAAAAAAAAAAATTTTTTAAATTCCTAGAATAAGTGAAATCGGTGAAAAAAGGTGGAGAAGAGACGACCTGTGATTACTGAAATTAATTTTTAACTAAATTTTACTATTATATAAAAGAGGAATCCTTAAAAAGGGGAATAAAAATTTACAGGCACGCAGATAGACAGACACTTTCCTAAAAACATGTTTTTTGGGTTCAGGGGATCACAAAACGTGGAAATTTGACAAAAATCTAATACATTCTCTGATGAAAATGTAGAAAGGGCAAACAGAAAAGCTTAGTCTGCATAGAAATTGTAAGTTCCTTTACAGTGAAGAAAGTTTGATCAACTTCTTGAATATCTATGTTTTCAATCAGTTTTTGAATTTAAGTTCAACTTTAATGAGTATAATTTAAATTTTTTCTCAAGAGCGAGCTTAGTCGAAAAGCCGAACAATTGGATACCTTGGTAAAGCATCTCAATAGCAGAGCCGCGAAGAGTTTTAATGACCGTCATAAATCTCAGCACAATTCTCTTTTAGAGAAATGGACGTTCCGATTCGCATACGACTCTAATTTATCAAAGATCGGCGTCCAACTTTAGCGTGAAATGCAAGTACATTCTAATGAAATCTGGATTCTTTGCGGATTCAAAAATATCAATCTCATTAATTTTGCAGCAAACTGGGATCTCAAAATTCAAAGGGAATGAGAAGAATGCAAAGAAAATACGAAATTGCTGATAAAAGTATGAATTGTTAATCTAATTAGTCTATTAGTTTAATACACAGGGAATGATGAATGATAAAAGTTGAAACCGACTGGCAATGATTATTGGAAATTTAATTTGTCAGTGATTGATCGCTTCTGTGAGAATTGAAAAGTACCGCAACAACAAAATTTGGCTACAGACGTAAGCGATCGATAACTAAAAATAATTAACAAAATCTCGTTATCTTCCAATAAGGCACTGGACAATCCAAGCCTTTTTCCACTTAATGAAGTTACCCTTGATTGCATTCGGACTCAATTACGCTTTCTAACTCAATGCAAAATCTATTTGAAATAATTGTGTTGTAGAACACATATTTAAATGAGAGAATTCTGCTGTTATAAATCGCAATTGTTCAGAAATGAAATAGTTTTGCAAGATATATATATATATGGTATATATGTAGAACTAAAGTCCGAAGAACTTGAAGCAGCATCAAGAGGATGTAGAGTTTTAGTGCAACTAAGGTATTCATAAAGGAAGTTTAGGCTCTGTTTATGGTGAACGCTGTACATATATCAAGTTGTATAAGTGTGAGCAGGCTCCCAAAGGACAAACGCAGCCCTTGTTCTTGTGTACATATAACAAGGGTTATATGTACTTTCACAGATGTGAAATCGGCAAGCAAGCATGCAGGTAGACAGGCAAGCAAGTAAGCAAGTAACCTCGACATGCTGAGCTAGGTTCCCCACCATGGAACTGCTAAGTGCTACAATGGAATCAACACCTCTTACACAGAATTACTGTTAACGCGCACTTCCCTTAAACTGATTAACGGCCTGATCATACTTATCACTTTCAGTAATTAGAGAAAGACAGAACTATCGAATTTAACTTCAAGTTTAACCAATACATTTAGATTGAGGCAGTAAGTTGATATTTCGCACGTTCATTATAATATCGGTATTTGAATGGATGGTGATGTAACATACAATTAATCACCTTCCGAAATTGTATATGAGTATAGGGAAAATAGGGAAACCGAAGTGACGAGCGAGCCCGGTTGATCTGAGAGTTCAGAAAACAATAAGGGTTAATTCTGCTAAAGGTGATCGGTATATTGAGTTGAAGTTTCTGAGGTCTAGTCTGATTAAAATTTCGTATTTTTGATTTTTACATTTATTGGATTTATGTCGCCATAAATTTAGCCATAGAACCTAATTATCTTAATTATCCTATATAAGCGTCGCTTCTCTTTTTATGATAGCCTTATTCATATCAAGAAAAGTTTCCTGTGATTTAAAAAGATTTCGAGATATTTGAAGGAGTTTGAATTGATTTTCATGAATTTCAATAAATTTTGAGATATTTCAAGAAATTTTCAAGAACTTCAAAGGAGTTTTAAATAAGATGAAAAAAATGTATTCGGCTTAAGTTTGAGACGTCTTTCTCAAACGAACTTCTTTTTTCTTCAAAGATTCTGACTACACAAATTTTTTTATTTAAAATAATTGGTTTATTGTTACAGAAAGCATGGGAAATGTTTTTGCAATCAATATTTTTCATTGTTGATGAGAAATCTTTGATGAAAAAAAAAATTCTTCTGAGTAGAATTTTCAGAAGATCTCAAGGGATTTTTAAAAGAGTTTCAAAGAGTTATATCAAAATGGTGTTCCTGAGATTTCTATATATTTCACCAAATTCAAGACATCTTACAGGATTTCACCAGATTTTAAGTTACTTTAAGGATTTCCAAAGGACGTCAAGTGATTATAAGGAATTTCAATGGATTTATAAAGAATTCAAGAAAGTTTAATGGTTTTCAAGAGATTTCAAGACATTTTAAGTGATATAAAAAAAGTTAAAATCAGTTAAAATGTCTTGAAATCGTGTGAAATCTTCTAAGAAAAATACTTTGATAAATTTTTTCAACTCTTTTAAAAATCATTTTAAATCAATGAAGTCTCTTAGCAACCCTTGAAATTTTAAAAATCCGTTTTTTTATTCCTTGACATTTCTTAAAATCACTCAAAATATTTTGCAATCTTTAAAGAGTAATCTTTTGCTCTTTAAAAAGCCTTTAAATTCTATGAAATCCCATTAAATCCCAGGCAACGGCGGGTAAATTTCTTCTAATATAAATTGTGGTTAAAAATTCTTATAATTCCTAGACACTTCATGGAACCCTTTAAAGTTCCACAAAATTTTTTTAAAAACATTAATAACTTTTTAATTCTCTTAAAACTCCATGACAACATTCAAACTCCCTTAAAACTCCTACAAACCCTTTTCTCTTAAAGTTCTTAGAATTCTTTTGAAATTCCTCTATAAGTCAGTGGTTCCTCTCTAAAAAGTCTCGAATATCTCACATATATTATTATTTCAGATCTAAATGGTTTTTTAATATCTTGAAGATGTAAGAAATAAAAAAAACAACGCAAAAGCAACATCTAAAGAAAGAGGTGGTTACAAGATCATCAATAAAGTGCCTTTCTTCGTAGACTAAATGCAAGAAATGCTACCAGATTATCTTTTAAGAAATAAATTTTGTATATTTATAAAGATTCGCGTAATTTGAGAAATATGAGAGAAATTAGCTTCACAATAAAACCAGAATTCCTACCTTTGTACCATATATAAAAAATCTTTTTATATAAATAAAAATGAATTTATGTTGAATTTGGTTGGTTGTATATTATCGACTCATAAAGAATTAATTGCATCATTCTGAACATTTATCAAATAATGTAATTATTTTTGAAATTCAGAACGAATTAATTGTTAAATTAAATTCGAATTAAACCCCATCAAAGAATACGCTCTTGGATAGAAATAACCGTCTTCGAATTTCTTCTTATAAATATAAAATGACACAAGTCGTATAAATACATGGATTTTACCGATAAATTGAGCTGCTATTGTCAAAAATCTGTTGCCGCAAAGCTCAGTGAAAAAAAGAGGTTGTGAATTGTAGAAAGAAGGATTTAAGGGCTGTTTGCGATACAAGCATGAGGGGATTTCTCTTGGTGGGGTTAGATCTCAATTATGTATTCATAGCCGAGTGGTAGTGGAACCGTGGAATGGGGCCACGAGTAGCTGAAACCGCTGGAGGAGTCAATAGAAATGAAATATCAACGGTGACCTCCCCTCGCGACTCCAGTCATCTCCACAATATGGGATCTAAAGTGTTTTTCGATATCTTGAAAAATTCCTCTGTCGAGTGGTTTTTTCCCTTCTCTCATCTTGATTCTACTCTTGCCTCCACATTCCTCTACGTGCTTCCTAATATCGATGCAATCTTTCGAAAATCTCATAAACTTCCTTTACTATATTTTTCTAAAATCGATAATAATATCTACACTCTTCAATTCTCGGCAAACGAAATTTTATTAACCAACTTTTTATTAATCTGATTTCAGTGACAAATCAAAATCTATCATGAGAACAGAAACATTAAATTAATAGGCATAAAATGACATAGGACTTGGGAACCTTAGTGGAATATTGTTCAAACTTGTAATAGCAATGATAGTCGCCTTTTATGCGTAGCAAGTCTATCCTTATGCGTATTCCTGACATGTCACATGCAAGCACTCAGGACAGTAATAAATTCTCCGCAGATGGGAGAACCGGCCTGTTGCAGTCCATGTTGGCTTGTGAGCCTTTTATTGTAGGATCGTTTATATTTTATTGTGAGTGTCACTCGACGACTGCTAAAGTCTCTCTTTACCTCTCGAGAGTTGTGTCTTTGTCTCTATCTTTGGCGAAAGTACAATAAACTGTAAGAGCTTTACTATGAAATAATGATGATCATTTCCCAGATCGAGAAACGCACTCTCTACTTTTAAATAAATACTTCAAACAATTATTCAGTTGATCCGATTCTCCATTCAATTTACAAACGATCGGAACAACAATGTAGAAAAAAAGTACCTTTTGAGTTATATAAAGTATTCCCTTAATATAAAAACTCCCTAATTTATCTTACTTCTCGATTTCCATGCATCATCCTTTTTTTTCCATCCTCCAAGTCTGTCAACAGAGTGATTATGCGCATAGGGTACACGCATAGTAATGATGATGAAGACGCATGTTGCTTTCTTAAGAGCTTTTTTACAGTCGAAGAAATCCTTGAAAGACGGCGTCAGACACTTCGAAATTTTGTCTTTTTTTATAACTCTATATACAGGGTCTTATTTCTATGGAAAGAAAAGCTCGTTTCTGCGCTATCTTTTAAACTGTGACAAATGAACCTGGCGTAGTCAGCCAACTTACCGTTAGGCGGGAACTCGTAGAAGAACGCGGATCTCGGGCTCAGACAACTGGAACAGAGAAAATTACGGTTAAAATATGCTAACAATTAAAGCACCGCTACTGCTTGGTTGGCTCCCTAGTCACTGGGAGCCAAAGATCTCTATTTCTCTCTTACTCCCCTATTTCCCCTTTTACTCACTCCTCCCGTCTGAGACGCTTGTTCACTCCCTCCTCAAGTATTTATCCTTTTTACTCTTCTTTTTATTTCTCCCTTCCCTCTTTCATTTCCTCTCTCTTAATTTACCACTGCAAGCCAGAAGATTCAGACTTGGCACTGTGCTCAGAACTACGATTTCAGGCAAAATACAGTTGCTACAGCGAAAAACACCCGTCTATTAAACTTATTAACCGGGTAGTAGCGCTTTAATTTGAGATAAATGGAAGCACTCGACTGTATCATATAACATCTGTTTGCCTCGTATTTCTCACAGCGAGAAATTTAAATACACCTAAAATAGAGAGTGTTCAGTAAAATAGAGAGTTTATAAATGGAAGTTCTAGTCGACGTTCTAGTTTGATAAATTCGTATTTTTCTTGAAATATTGATTCAGTGAAAACTAGGAACATTTAATTTAAAAATTAAAAAAACAAGCAGTTTTATTTGATATTCAATTTTGTATTTTAGATATTTCAATCGTGAAAGTTTGCAATTTAGAATATTTCAATTCTTATATGGTATATTGTGAGTTTAAAATCACTCATTTATTCAAAAGTTTGGAATATTAAACTACTAATTTTTTAATTGCTCGTAATTACAATTATGCTTTCATGAACATGCAAACGCTGAGATTTTAATGTAATAATTATTTTTAATCACATGCAATTAAACTTTATAAATCAAATTTTGAAGTTATATAACACGGTTTTACAAAAAAAAAATGTAGGTACTTTTACCAAGAACTATTGTCGAAATTTTCTATAAACCTCCGAAATCTCGTTTTGAAACTAAATAACCGTTTTTTGAAATCGATTTTGTATTTCTTTTCTTTTCTTAGAGGAATAACAGACCTTTTGAACCATGTGCTGCATTTTTTTTTTTTTCTTCGTATTTCTAAAATGACTATGTGACTATGATACCCTTTATTTTATAGACGATATTTCAAACTATCAAGAATCAAATAATGTTATTAAATCATTTTCAACATTTCAGAAACTTGCAGAAAATGTTAAAGTACATAATTTTTTCGTCTACAATATCATAATTTTTTATTTGAACCAGCATGTTTAAAAAGGTCTTTTTTCTCTATCGAACCACAAAAGGAAATTTAAAATCGATTGAAAAATGTCGGAGTTACGAATTATTATACACAAGAAATTCCAAAAAACTGTTTTTTGTCTCGAAAATGTGTAATTGTATTTTCTGCGAAATTATCAATTATAAATAATAGTAATAAACATACTACATAATTTTATATCGAATTCAATGATGGGTAAGCTACTTTTTAAAAGGAACTAGTTAGAACTTTTTCTCAGTTACTTTTTAAGAAAAAAGTAACTGTCGTTACCTTTTTCGTTACTTTTATATTTAGGAAATATTATAACAATTGGAAAATTTTTCTCCAAAATAGTACGAAATTTAATAAAATTCTATGTCAATAAGCCAAAAGGGAAGCTAAAATCTTTATTTTATAAAAAGATATTTCGAAAAAAACTTCAAGTTTCGATGTTTACAAAAATGTTAATAGCTCCGAAAATATTAATAGTTTTTAAAAGCGCTTGGTCTCATTTTAAAGATAAATTTTCATTGTTTTTATGTTGGCCATATATAGATATTTTTGAAATTATTTTTCTAGCTTCCTTGTATCTTGTACGGAAAAACCGTCAAAATTATACAAGAATTTTTTTTAAATCAAAATACACCATATTTAAATCAAATATGTAGTAAAATCTATTAAAATATTAATTTGTAATTTTTTTTATCCACATATGGAGCAGAATCTTCATTTGAAAATTTACGGGATTTTCCATACAAAGTTGAGTCTATGGCAGAAGCTAGGAAAATAATTCAAAAAAATTTGAATAACGTACACTAAAAATATGAAAATTTATCTTTAAAATAAGACTAAGGACTTTTAAAAGTAATAAATACGTTTTCGGAGTTATTAAAATTTTTGAAAAAATCGAAATTTGAGGTTTTTAGCAATATCTTTTTTAAAAAGCTTTCGTACTATCAAAATTATAAAATCTCAGCAGAAGCAATAAAACTATATTTTGATTACTATAATAAAAAAAAATCTGTACTTTATTCCAAAAGTAAAGAAAAAAGTAACGATATTTATAGTTATTTTTTTTATATTACTGAATAAAATGTAACTATATACCAATTTACAAAAGTAACTTCGTTACTATCATCGTTACCACGAAAAAGTATCTAGTTACTTTTACCTAATTAATTCCCATCACTGGTAGTATTAAGTATGAAATAAATATAAAATCGACCAATTACTCCTCATCAATAACTCTAACACATCTTTCGATATATAGAAAGTATTTCTACATTCAACTTTTACCAAAAAAGCATTGAAAAATACCTTCACGCTCCTTTTCGCGAATAAAATAGAAGATCAAAATGGTTTATCGACGACGAGTGTACTTAATTGAACAACGATTACAGGCTTGATTCGTTCATTTGTATGCAGGTGTCCAGCTCGCAGGCTTTAGTCGTGTGTGAGTGCTTCATGTGCACGTTTTGCATACACCAGGAACGATCACGTAGCAGAAGAGAGAGAAAAAAAAAGAAAGAGGAAAGGAAGATATTATTCATACACATTTCATGTAGGTAAACACCCCGGGCTTTAAAAGACTATAATTACCGAGATGTAGTTAGTCACAAAAAGTCAGGAATTACAGAATTAATTCACCATATTACTGAACATGAAAAATGCACCTTTTTCAAGAAACTAGATGATAGAATGGGAAATGGAAAAATGCTTCATGTCATAATAGTCTTTATACAATAGAATCGAATCAAATAAAGATAATACCAATTTTAAAAATAAAGGATATTATATGCACAGAAAATTGTCTGGATCAAACAATTTCAATTTCAAAGAGAGCATGAGGTAGAATCGGCGAATAGAGTCATCTTATTTTCTACGAAGTGATGGTAGCAGACCTCGAAGCGATTGACCTAGTCAGAGAGAAGCTACGGAATTGGTAATAGTTGGCAATGGGCTGATAGAGTAGCGGATACAGTGAACAATATACTAACCGCATACTAATAGGATCCTTTGACGAAAAGCTAACATCTCAATGGGGAAACCGAGTTTCGAATCCTGCCACTTGCATTGCTAGTAAGAGGCGATTGCCTCGAGTGGTCCTTGCTTTAGGAGCATCGAACTTGATTCCACCAACATCTACTTCTGATATAGTTACTAAATAATTTCTCATCTCAGTTACTCTTATTCAGATACATAGATGGCGCTTTCTTAGAGTCCAATCTAAGTTACACATTGAAGAAGTAATTAGTAAAAGAAGTCCACTAATTGTAAGACAAGATGCTAATGCAATTAAAGTACGATAATGTTTGAAGAGAGAGATAATAATGTTAATCCCAAAACAAGGTGCGTTTACACTATACTCCCATCTAATATATATGTTATATATCTATATATATGGTATATGCATTCACACATGTGAAGTAATAATCATGCACATTTGAATTGACATTGTTATATACACGATTGGAGATGAAACTATTACGATGAAGGCTTAGGTATGCCAGGTATTTGGTTTGTTGCATTAATGTGATTAGAGTACTATCACGAACGAGATTGATGCGAGCAGATAGAATGCTCGCAAAGCAGAACTATCAGATTATCAGAAAATTAATTGTCATTTAGATTATATTATTTCGAACCAGAAAATCGATTTCTATTTTTATTTGTTCACTTCTCTGAAATTCCTTAAATGGGTTCTGGTTTTATCAATAGTTTCTATAATACTAAAAGTTACAAGTGTAAATAGACTATGTCTGACCGAACCTGGTCATGACTACTGACAGCGTAGGCCAAGCGCTTGAAGTGATTTAATCAATAATTTCTTATATAGGATGTATGCATATTAAAAGGTCAGTTATTACACCATCAGTGGTCTTGAATCTGATAGTTTTAATTTCACATACTCAACAATCTTTATTTAATACTATAATTACCCAATATTCATTTTTAAACTAGGTGATTACTTTATTAGAACGGAAAATATTGTGACGTACGTAATGGCGAGAGCCGTTAAATCGTATGAGGTAACGCCGCAAATGAATTACATCGTGAAATATTACTGTCCTCGTACTAAAGAGTCGATCGATGAGCATTAATAGATGCATATATATATATATGTATATATAACAGGGTAGGCCACTGTGGACATCAATATTACAAGTTAAATTCCCTGTTGACTAATTCATCGCTTAATTTATTTCCTTTCCCGTCCACAAAAAATGAAACTTTATCACTTCGAAGCACCAATAAGTTAATTTTTATGAAAATTGGCCATGTATTAAAATGCAAAATACCGTTTTGCAAATAGTAATTCATTGGAATGGAACACATTCACGAAACTTGACCTTTTTTATTACTCGTACTTTTAAACTTGTATCCATATACAGATTTCTTATGAATAACGAATTATCGGTTATGGATAAAATAATTCAGCAGCCTTCTGCGAGATTTGGTAGTTAAAATATGACTGATATATTAATGATTAAAGTTCATTGTATAATACATAGAATTGATCAGCTAGGTGTGTGGCTAAGTTAATATTCCATGTCCACGTAGTACTGTCTGAGTGTAAAGACTGCACTCTGCTTATTATACATAATTGGCCATTTCTCGCGGAACGTACCGAATTACCATCTGCGTGGCACGCTGGCTGTTTGATATTTAATGGCTAATTAACAGGCTAGAAGCGTTAGATGCAAACATGTTTCGCAAGGTGTTCGGTCACAGAGGAATAGAGGAATAGAGGAGAATCGTATAAGCGAGCTTTATTAAATTCCATTATCGTTCTGAGGTATTAACTATTTCCCTGCACACGCGAGCAAGCAGACTCTCAGACCTTATAAGTAAAGTCCTATGCTGTGATAAACATATAGCTAGTTGCCAGTTTTTTGCGGATGACTTCCTCTTCCTTCTCCTACTTCCGGGTCATACCCACGAACCTCATCCCCTTTTATTATCTTTCCTTCTGGTTTTGTGTACTTTTTTTCGAGCTCATCCATTTATGTCTCTATCTTGCAACTCTATTCTCAACCAAGTGGTGGGTTTATCGTCGAGTAAGCACGAATTCACAGCCAAAAATCGCTGCCATGATACGAGCGGAACGATTCTCAGTAAATTAAACCATCAGGATGCCGGGAATCAAGTGAAGATCGTGTTTTAGATAATAGAGTAAAATGAAAAGGGAGGTAGAAGCAAAGCTGATAGAACTTGGGTATATCAGGACTCACCGTCCCTGTGAGAAAAAGATTAGGGTACATGGAATACTTTTTTGTCGCTCATAGGGTAATTTTTTTAAGCTCAAAGGGTAACTTTCTTTTTGAACATTATATGGTTGTTGGAATATGGGGAGAAAAAGAAATAAAAACTTTTTATGTAAATTATATAGTTTTACACAGAATCAGAATACCAAAATATCACAAAACTGGGATTCTTTTAAATAAAAAAATAGATTTGAAACTAAATATTTCAATTTTTGCAAAATTCAAAGCAATTCAAAAGAATTTAAAAGGCGAATTCAGTAACATTTCAGGTAAAGGCATCAAAATTTAATATCAATTAAAAATAATTCTACGTGAAATTAGTGAAGATTCAAGTAATTTCAAGAGGTATTTATGAAAATTTTTGGCGAGTTCAGAAGAATTCATCAAGAATTCAGGACATTTTCATAAGGATTATAGAAGATTTTAAAAGATTCTAAGTTTTAATCAATTTAAAAAAATGCCATGATATTTCAAGAGATTATATAAGGACTTGAAATTTAAAAATTTGAAGAGATTTTTACGAGATTTTAAATGATTTATAAGAATTTGAAGGAAGTTCAAAAGAATCAGAAGAGTTTTAGAATTTTGAAAACAATTTTTCCAGCGATTTAAAATAAGTAGTAGGAAATTAAAAGGGTATTTAAAGTTTTTTTTAGGGATTTCAAAATAATTCAAAAGATTTTGAAAAATTGCAAATATTAAATAAAAATAGTTTCTCCTTTAAAAGATTGAATATCCTATTATTTTAATTACCCCGAATAGTTTTGTCAAACCGGAAATGCCCCGAAATTATCCTATAAAAACAATGTCAATAATTTTCCAGATGATTCAACTTTAGCAACTGAATAAAGATGAAAAGATAAGAAATTCCAGAATAGGTAAAATAGGTGAAAAAAGGTGGATACGAAACAACCTGTGATTACTTAAATTAATTTTTACCTTAAAGGGTGAATTTTTAAATGAATATTTAGTTTGCAAGAAAAAATATGGATATAGTTGAATTTTCAACGAAGGAAATGGGGAAAATGGGACGTTTCTTGAAAACAGAAGAAAAAAGAGGAATCCTTAACAAAGGGGAAAATTCAGAACTTTGTGTCGTCAAACATAGACCTTTACTACTATCCCCAAATTGGCTGACCTTGCACTGACTTCTACTGCTGATTGTAATGAGAAAATCCTTTCTTTTCCCGAGAACTTAAATACCAGTTTAATAATTTGAAATTAAAAAACGAAGTGTGATTCCCTATAAAGAGGTGGTCACAAGATGGATATAGGTGAATTTCCAACCAAAAAAAAAAACAGAGGAAAAAAGGGGAACCCTTAAAAAGGGGCAAATGAGGTAAATGTCGATTTTGTGTAAATGTAAAGAAAAGTTTACATTATTGACTGAAAATAGGGTACTTTAAGGAGGAAATCTTAAAAACAGAGGAAATTAGAGACCTTAGCTGAATATAGGGGCCAATAGGGGATATAGGGACAGGTCTGAAAGATCTAGAAACTAAGGAAAATTTACAATTAACAAGCCTTCATTTCATTTTAATGAAGTAATTAATGTTTCACTCCTGAATGAAGTTTCAACATGAAGTAATATAAATAATAGTGTTTGAAAATTGGAATTCTTACCTTTGATATGTAGGTTGATTTACTGCGGTGTTCATGGTACTATTTTGTGTGGCAAGAGCGAGTTTCTGTTGTCTCTGTTGTAGCATCTGACGACCAAAGACCCCATATCCGAAGCCATAGATTTCGTCTTCCTCCTTGTCGCTGAGGCAGCTTGAGGGCTGAACAAAAATGGACAACGTTCTCTCATTTACCGCATTTTGCTTACAAAGCACTGTTGCGAAAGCTACGATTGATGAGTAAGAAACCCCTGAGGCGATCATCCCCCACACGAATGATTCAGATATGACTTGCTTATTCGGGTATATAGCGTTTGAATTGTAAAAGTTGGAATAGGATTGCTCAGAGGTTCGTGAAATCCATCGTTCTCATCAAAAAGATTAATGGTATATAGGGAATATCTTTAAAACTTCTGCCTTCAATTTGAAAATAGATTAATTTTCTATATATTAATAAAATTACCAATTCGAAAGTACAATCTTTACAATTTTACAAAGGTAAAAAGTATAATATCAATAACAATTTTTAGTTGCAATTAATCAGTAATGCGTAATATTATACTCGCGCTAAAGCGAATAGCAAACATTGCATGGTAAATTAATAATATTCAAAAAGATACAGCATTACATGATTCCAAATTTGAAATTCAACGATGTTAGGCACTTCAAATAAACATTTTTGTAGCATTTTTAAGTATAAAGTGATTTTACAAAACCTTCTATTGAGTTTTATTAAATTTGTAGGGATTTCAAAGAATTTGATGAGATTTCATTGAATTATCAGGAATGTTAATACTTTCAGCGATATTTGTTTAAATAGATTTCAAGGCATTTCATATGATTCATGGATTTCATGGGAATGTAAGGACCTTTGGGGGTAAACTTATAACTTTTACACAGTTTTATGACTAAAATGC
>JAUESI010000018.1:7662413-7683286 GCA_032275145.1 Synergus laeviventris | reverse complement strand
GACTTATGTGTCAATCTAAGAAGTAAATTGACCATCAAAATGTATACGTAACTACTATCTACATCTGCATAATGATTATTTAAAAATTTAAACTCTTATTAATCTCTTAAACTCTACCAGTTTATACAATTGCAGATTACTGTGTTTCTTAAGTGAAAATTACTTTTGAGTCAGACCAAGTTAATTTACCATCAAAATTAATCATTATTATACTATTTAAAGCATAGTTATAATTAATCAAGTGTATCAATTTAAAATTATTATTAAAGTGCCAAATGACTTCAACTAGTATAAATATATATGGATAATTGTCACACACAATAATTTAAGTTTCGACGTCTCTACCCTATCAATTTAAATTTTGGTCAAAATGACGAGTCCCTACTACAGAATAAAAAATTATATTTATTACTGAGATTAATAATTAATAATAATTAATAATTAATTAATAATTTATTTAATAAGTCTATAAAAAATATCAATCAACATATTTTCTGTAAATTAAATTTATCATTAAAAATTATTACGCACATTTAATAAATAGTTCGCAGTGTTATTTTTGCATTAAATATGTTTGTTAATATTAATATATGTATGTTAATTACCGTCGCTTATTATTTGATTTCACTATCATCTTTATCTGGAAAATAGTCCCCTTTCATTATCTAACACGAATTAATTACGAATTTCACTTAAAAAAATTCAATTTATTTCAACTCGAAAATTTAAGTTATGTGTGACAATAACAGTGTTGGGTAAGTTACTTTTTTTGAGTAACTAGTTAAAGTTACGTTGCTTGTAACTAAACCTACTTACAATTACTAGATAAAGTAACATCAAGTTACCTCATAAATTAATAATTCATCAAAAGATATTTCGTGAGCTGAGGCATTGCCGTAGAAATGTTTGATTGGTCCAAAAATACGGAAACCTAAAGGTTTTAAAACTGCGCCATTTTCTAATCCGAGTGTTGAATCTCTTCCTTTTTTATTAGAAGAAAAATATAAACTGGCCATACAAAAAATATACCCAAAAAACAGAAAGTAACTGTAAAGTAACTAAAATTAGTCACAAGTTACTGCAAAAATAGTAACCAAGTTACTACCCAACACTGGACAATAAACCAGGTATATATTGTAAGGAGCAAGGATTCTTTAAAAAATATTCTTCTTCCTCTACGAAACTTTATTTGCACTTCGCGTTAACGCGTATTGCTCTCAATGGCGGAATAGGATATAAATAGTTTATTTCTGTCTCTGTGCTCTCAAGTATTCGCGCGAGAAGAAAAAGAGTTTAGCGTCAGAAGCAGAACTGGAATCAAAGAATTGCAGAAAGAGAAAAGCAGAGTGAGAGAAAAGAGTTAACAAGAGGGTTGGTGCAGGGGGAGGTAAAGTCAGAAAGAGAAGAGCAGCTCACCGAGTATTTCCCTGGCACGTAAATGGGCTGTGAATGACTGGTGGTGAGCTGAGTGTTGGGCATTCTCGGTGAGGCATTTGTTTCGCGGCGCCGTAGCTCCTCAAGTGGTTCCAGGACATCGCTGTAATGCGTTCTGAAGAGGTCTGCATACCTTGAAGCCAGTCCCTCCAAGTACCCCCGTTCACCCTCCTGAAACAGACGCACCAATGATACGAAACGTCGGAAAGTGTCTTACTGTGATGGTAAACGGAATGGTGAGTAATGAGCTAAGTGGTGAAAGGACTCCATTTTATCAAACGGACTCACTTGTAAGTGAACGAGTTAAAATTAACTCACCACGGGATTTCAAAGACATTTAGTGGAATTAAGATCCAAGATGCTTAAGTCTGTTAAGGGTCTGCTCTTGCTGTGTTCCCTTTGCGCAAAAAGATGAAATGGAGTGATTGATATGTATTCATAATGTATTCATGTATGCGAAACCCTTAACTTCCATCTCCGTTATTCTCTAGATCATTTCTGACAGGGATATAGCCCGAAGTTGAAACACCAGGGCTCAAGGATCATTATCAGGATGGGTGCTGATGTATGATATATTGACGAAGGGGGAATTCAAAACGATGAGAAATTTTCACTCTCTTTGTAATTCTCGGGAAAATATTGGGCGCCTGGTAATTTTATATACAAACGTTACAAAGACGTTAGGTTGAAAAGAGAGCTAGAAGTGTTTGTGTAATATCTAAGGATATTACTGGAGAAGCATATTTTTTAATTGGAGAAGCCATAACTTCTGACTAAAATAGTTACTTTTCAGTAGTCTTTTTAATTCTCTACTGCCCTGCAACGTATTGCAGTTGCTAGCAATTGAAGCGTTTCATGAGACAGAAGTGAATTACAGCAGTAGTAATGGCAGTTTTAAGTCAGACGTGATACCAAAATAACGACTTTTTAAGAACAAACTCTTCTTAGTTATGTTCTATAAGGTTCTAAAGAATGCCTTTTCAATATAAGAATATATGGACAGTGAGACCAATCACTAAGTCGCAAACGAATGGTTAGGATTCTGTCGATAAGTTTTCCCTTTTCGTTCTTATTGGCGTTATTTTCTGGAAATACTCGTTGCACAGTGGACACTAAACTGTATTGTTAGTTATATACTTCGGCAACAATGCGGAAAAACGATTTCCAGACTTATGCTTCTTTCTTTGGTTGAAACCAAACTGACCAGAAGTAATTTCAACGGTACATTTCTAGTTTTTCCAATTGCCTGTAAGCTTTATTCTAGTCATTTATATTTTAAAGTTTCGATTCTTAGGAGAAATAACTTTATATTTCTACTAAAGATTTTGAATACTATGGTGACAAAAAAAAATGATTGGAGTTTTCATCTGGAGGAGAGCATCATCGTATTAAAGGGAAAGATTGGAATTCTAATTAATAGTCATAGATTATCGATAAAGAAGAATGGCGACTCTTCATTCCCCTCTTCTGCATTCCCACTTTCCTCTTAATATCTCTTTATTCAAGGAAATACTCTTGAAATGCCATCGAGATAGATTATGCCGTAATGAAAGACTTGACGTTTTCTAGTGAACCCTTCTCATAAAAGGAAGTCAAATCAACCCCTCTTCTTCATCTATTAAATATCTTCGTCAAGAAAATGCGTCGCGAAAGTAAATTTCACAACTGCTTGTCATGCCAGGTACCGAAATTCATTAAGCAAAGTGGTATAAATATTTTATGGTTGGAGGTTCATAACCATTGTTAGATATCAATTTAAAAAGAGATCTATTGATGAGCTGCCAATATCAGATTAAACTGAAAAATACTTTGCAGATGAAGATGAATTTCATTGAGAAAAATGAATGCACAAGTGCTTAGTAAGCTGCAAATCCAATATATTACTGGAAAGCTTTTAACGTCAGGCTAAAGGGAGCTTGACGGTTTTAGGGTCCATGTGGAATAATTTGCACCTAATTCACTAACGTCTCGATTGTATATATATTTACGATTGGGATTGAAATTCGCTTAAGTACGATGAATGGAAGAAGCGTTAGAACCAGGCGTTTAAAGTGTAAATAGGAGCAGTTGAATAGCGCCAGACAAAGACCAAAATCATAAAGGGAAAGATGTAGCTCTTCGTCGACAAGAGTCAGGTTCAATTGAGTGTCTGAGGAAGTGGGACCTTGAAATATTAATGCTACTCCTACCCTCAAAAATACCCCTGTCTCGCACCAACCGCTGTCTACTATTTCTTTCCTCGATCTGCCACCAACTCACACTAAATCTTTCTTTCACTCTTTTCTCCATCGCGTACTTCCTGCCACTCTTTCTCCACGCAAAACATGGGTATATTTTCGGTATCGAGAACAGGTAGAAACGTCTCTTTTCCCAAGATACTGCTGCGACAGTACGCAAAAGAATCTTTTCATTTTCAATTTGTCGACGAGAAGTCCCTGCAGGGAGACTCTGATGAGTATTTTATAGCATGAATGCCTGAAGCATAGAAAGGAACTGAGTTGAACATTATAAAATATTTAAGATTACATCACGAACAAATCACTTGAAATTCTTTTTTTATTATATTCTATACTTAATGCGTTTTTAAAACTCTCCAATAATAATTTGATTTCCTGAATACTGAATTGTTATGTGCTCTAGAAATCGATTATTCCAATTTGATTGTACATGAACTTAAAGTTGTGGAAGGAATATTGGCAGAAAATTGTTTTAGTTGGAGTTTAACTATCTTTTGTCGGCGTTCGACGAGATAGCTTGGTGAAAGTTAGTTTACATGGAGGAAAATTGAAAACTCAAGATGTTCGCAGTTGTATACTTTAACCACATCCGCGAGTTGAGGCGTTGCCTTTAGCAGATATGCGTGCTGCGCTCGTCTCGAACACATTACATACTTCCTCTTCGTCTGTCAAGTTTTCCCAATTTCGAGTTCACGGATAGTATTTTTGCAACGACGGATCTCAGTTTGTCACGTTGACATATCGAATCTTCACAGGACAAATCATCTGTCGATCATAATAAAGAAATACCCTCCAACTTTCTACGAGTATGCAAAGTAAAGTAGAAACTTTCCCAGGCACAAAATTACAGAGTTCTACTGCATCGTAGCAGACTATGAACACTAATTTTTAATTTTTTAGTTCCCTTGATTTTTATTAACCATTGCCTTTTTTCGCGAATTCTCAACTTTTAGATAATCATTTATCACGTGGGGTGGTTTTTAGGAGTCTTTCCGGGGCTTCGAAAATTTGGGGGCTACTAAAAATAGTTTTCCACGTCGTAAAATTTTTATAAAGTTATTAACTATAGGGACGTTTACTAGATTTTTATAAGTTTTTCATGTGGGGTAGTTTTTGATGATGACTGTTAAATTAGTATTTCGCAGAATAAATGTTAATTTTAACCACATTGAGATCGTACATGCGTTAAATTACGTTAAGGGTAGTTTCTCCCCCATAGAATTAAAAAGTGTGGTATTTTTTCTATAGAGCCTGTTTTGAGAAGCCTGAAGAAATAATTACGAAAGAAATTTAAAAAAATAAAAATTTTTTTTGAATAGTTCAATGAACGTTAGAAACTTTCCTCATATTTACGAACTTCGATTTCATAATGACGTGGATATAAGATTCTTTTTTTAATTTCAATTGCTATGATTGCTAAAACTTATTGGTCTCAAATAAAACATCTGAGACGAAAAAAAAAGTAAGCTCTTGTGTTGTAAAAGAGGAAAAAAGAACCGAGCTAGCTCGTGCACTCATTTCAAATGGTCTGGCTCAGCTTCCAACGATAATGAAAAATTGCATAGGAATTCAAGAATTTCGGGTACCAACGAAAAGAGCGTTTTACGATAATTGGGCAGCTGAAGCTCGCTCGAAAGTTGAGATGATTTTTGGGCACCTCTTCACCGGGCGTTGCACTCGCCATTAGCAGCGACACGATCCCCTTGATATTCATTCCCGCCCTCATTATTTACATATACTTCATTTACTCGCAGCAACCCTTTCCGTACCTTCTTCCGGCTCGCGAATGTATTTCGTGAAACACCCGAACATTCGCACTCCACGTTCAAGTGTACTTTGTGATAGAACTGAATTGGTCTGGAGATAAAAAACAAATATTCCGACGGGTGCACTCGCAGTTCATTGTTTTCCACGATCCACTTTCCGAAAGGCTTTTTAAAGTGATTTTCAAAAGTGGCGGAAAATGAAAATAGTACTTACACCAATTTTGCAACATTTTTTATTCTTTGAGTCAACAAAATAGAGACGCCCTTGTGATTACCTCTTTTTTCGACTGTTAATTTATTTTTATTTTGAACCTTTAAAAATTCCCTTAATATAATAGTCAAGAAAAGCAAGGTAATATCTAAAGAGAAAAGGTTCGACCAACGATTGGACAAATCGTCAAATAAATAACATCAAATCAGATAGCAATTCCTAATGACAAAAAAATACATTTTCTAAGAGAACCAATCAAATTCAAAAGAACAATATAACGCCTATGGATATAAATATGCTGAAGAAATCTTTATATTTCGACGACGTCTCGCCAAAGCAATCCTTTTCCACTCGCAGGAAGATACAAGTATTGCAACATATATCTTCCTCTTCATCCCTAAATTGGGTTAAACAAAACGTAAGGCAACATAGGATACTTTTTTGTCGCTCATAGGGTACTTTTTTAAGCTCAAAAGGGTACCTTTCTTTTTGAACGTTAGATAGAATAGGTGAAATACGCGAAAAAAGTGGATGCGATTACTGAATTTGATTTTTACCTTAAGGAGTGAATTTTTAATTAAATATTTAGTTTTTAAGCAAAAAGATGGATATAGTTGAATTTCCAACTAAGGAAATGGGGAAAATGGGACGTTTCTTGAAAACAAGGGAAAACGAGAAATCCTTACCAAAGGGGAAAATTCAGGACTTTTTCTCGCCAAGCATAGACCTTTACTACTGTCCCAAAATCGGCTGAATTTTCACTGACTTCTACTACTGACGACTTCCTTCTTTCAAAATATTTGAATACTTTCCTGATGGAAAAAAAGGGATTTAAAGAGATTTTAAATGATTTAAAAGAATTTGAAGGGAATTTGAGAATTTTCAAGAAATTGTACAAGATGTAAAAGATTTTATGAAATTTTAAGTGATTTTAAGTAATTTCAAAAAGTTTGAAAACTTTTCAAACAATTTAAAAGAAATAATAGGAAATTAAAAGGGTATTTTAAGTTTTTTGGGGGGATTTCAAAAGAATTTAAATAATTTTAAAAAATTGAAAGTATGAAATAAAAATATTTTTAGCTTTATAAGATTGAATTTCATGTTTCAGATTATTCAACTTTAGCAATTGAACAAAGGTGAAAGATAACAAATTCCTAGATTAGGTGAAATAGTTGAAAAAAGGTGGATATGAGATGACCTGTGATTACTGGAATTAATTTTGAATTAAGTATTTGCTTTTTAACAAAAAAGATGGATATAGTTGAATTTCCAACCAAGGAAATAGGAAAACTGGGAATTTTCTTGAAAACAGGGGGAATAAGAGGAATCGTTAAAAAGGGAAAAATTAGGAAAGTATCGATTTTGTATAAATTTAAAGAAAATTTAAAACTATTGACTGAAAATAGGGATATAAGAATAGGTCTTTAAGGGCATGCTCTACGGAGACCACGTGACCAAATTAGTTGTTAGTTATGAAAATTTTTTTTGGTGTTCACTACATCCAGACGGATTGAGATATTGTGTTCAAACTTGGAGAGATTAAATAAAAAACACTAAAGAACGTTTGTTAATATCATTATGTTAATAATTTAAAAAGAAGTTTATTTATAAATTGATAAAGTATGATATTACCACTCGAATTGTAGCACTTTGCAGGTAATGTCGGTTTGATGCATTTCACATTTTTTATTCTTAATGACAAAAATTTTGGACTAATTTGTCTAAATAGTCTAGAAAATCAAGTTTGAACACAATATCTCAATCCGTCTGGATGCAGTGAACACCAAAAAAAGTGAAAATAATTCTCCACATTTATTTTTGTACTTTCAAAATTGTTTTCAAAATTATCCCTAATAGCACTGAACGTTCCAGGAACGTACGGTGCTATTAGGGATTACTCAAAGTAAATATACAAACGCAATTTATTGCCTCAATTTCTATATTTCAAACTTTGAGACCGATATATCATTGCGTTTGGATATGGTGAACACCAAAAAAAAATTTCATAACTAACAACTAATTTGGTCACGTGGTCTTCGTAGAGCATGCCCTTAAGGCCTGGAATTTAAATGAAAAATATTTCCTCGTCACCTCGAATTTCCCTACTCATTAGATTTTAGCATAAGGTGATAGGCGGCTTAATTACGCGTCACATTAACACACTGAAATATGTATATCTATATTATAAGCAAAGTACAAAATATAAAAGTACTGCTTCACCCTGTCTCTATTTTGTTTCAATCCCAACGTAACTCACTTTGCCATAATAAAAGTAACCATGTTATCACTTGGAATTCTTTCCAAAGAAAATTATTCGTTCTATCCACCATTTTTAAACGCAGTTTAATATATTTTCAAGAACAATTTCTTCTAAAGTCGATTTAAGTTTGTTGACAATTGCATGAAAAACTGCGTGGCCCCCGGTAATAAGAATTTTTGTACGAAAATAAGGGATTAGTGAAAGAAAAAGGAGTAGAAATACGGACGCCTACAGAATAAGCAGAGCCTTAGGCGACAGCTCTTATACGTGGCGCCGAAATCCTGGGAGGGCTTTTGCGAGCTGAAGAGGGACAAGTGGTGCGCTATATCACCTCTCGTAGCCCGGTCTGGTGAACATTGCTCCTTCGACCTTTATATTCTAGCGTCCATAGACCTCCCTGTGTCACCCCTGGCCACCTTTCCACCCACAAGATTAGCTCTACCAAAACCCTAAAGAGCCTTCCACAGTCTGAAGTCTGGATCCGCCGACACTCTGGCTATGTGACTTGCGACGAGGTAAAGAGGACCCATTATCCTGATGGTTGGAGTCTCGTTTCCCTGCCTAAAAATGCCTTTCATTGTAGTTACCTAGCGCCGCGAGATCTGTATTACTTTGTAAGAGTGTCTCGACTCAATGTCATCTCCCAAAGGGTTCGAGCAGCCTCGAATTTCCAGAATCAAATATTTCCGTCTTATTTTTTTACTCCGGACTTTAGAATATTTAAAATATTTAAGCCCGTTTTTTTATCGAGTTTTTTTGCTGTTCAGCTGCTTCCAATATTACATTTCATTTCGCGAATATTGAATAGACGTCTAGGGATAAGTGAAATGTTTTTACTGGAAGGTGCAAGCAAGTATAAAAATCAGAGGTGGATGATATCCGAATTAGTAAAAAGTTACTAATGGTGCCGATTCGTTTAGTAATTCACTTTAGTAAAGCTTGCGAAACTCATTTAGCTTTTTGCTGTGAATTAATGGATTTAAATGTTTGGCAGTAAAATGCTTGCTAATTTGATTTAGTTACCAAATCAGCACTATTTAATTAATACCTGCTTCTAATTCAGATTGAAATTAATACATCGATTTAATGGTAGTTATAGAGATTCTTTATTTTCATTTAGTAACTGAAAATGTTTATATCAACTTCTAGGAATCTCTTCTGCCTCTAAGGATTGCAGATTTTTTCGCAAATAGATATACGTCCTTGTGCTATTCCGTGGTACTGAACACAGTCTTGAATGCAGATCAGAATAGCTACGTGGGGCGAATAAAGCACCCTTATCAAAGATGTCCTTATTCTCTTCCTGCTTGCTTTGAGTTACAATACCATATAGTCTAATACTTCAGACGATATTATGGAATACTTCAGATAAGAAGTTTGGGACTGTTTGAATAAATATTTTTTTAAATATTCTCATTTTCATTTTAACTGCATTTTATATTTAACAAACGTTTTATTTAAACGGGACATTGTGAATGATGAAATAGGTCAACCTAATAGAAGAAAAGAGACAACGATCAATATGCTGCAACAAAATCATAACGTAAAAATTAGGATTCATAAAATCGGTTCACGTTTAATCTTGAATCAGGAAATACAAATACTTGAATTTCCAGGATTTAACTTTTTTCCTGGGCTTTCAGTTTATTGAATTCCAAAATACTATTTCAGATTTAATAGGAGAAAATATTAAATAACAGAGTTCAGGTTCGTAAATCGAATAAACATCTGGATGTAACTGAAGAGTTGGCAACACGTTTGCCTGAAATTTTATTTTCTTGGCACTTTAGAGACAGGTCATGGACCTAGCGGTTTATATTGGTCGACGGAAATGACTCTCGACGATCTTCTTCTTGTCCGCGTCAATGGAGACCACCCGCCAGATGATACTTTTTTACCATCCTCTCTCGACTCATACATCGAAATACACGGAGACTCTAAATTTTAATTACAAAATGCATTGGACATTGTTGCTTCTCGGGTGGGCGCAAGTTGGGATGAAGGGGTTGGTGAATCTGCATTTGATTGCAGGAAAGGCGCGAGAAGTGAAAAGAGAGACTGTAGGTATTGTTAAAAAGTAATAGAGAATCGCTTTTGACAAGCTATCGCGTTTTTTCCTTTTTTCTTCTTTACGAATAGGAGCTCCACAGCTTGAAGCTTAGAACGGTAGCATTAGGCGCACGAATTCCTACATTGTGACGATTATCAAGATACCTTGGAAGCTCGTCAAGGCATTCCGGAAATTAAAGTGGAGATAAAGAGAACTGCATTCTTGATCCACTGTCGCTTTCTTGCTGCTTTCGTCAGAATATCGTTTGAACTGACCGACATCTAATTAAACTGCTTTCAATTAAATTCGTACAGCTCCTACGCTTTATAGAAAAACATGAATGTTCTCAATCAAACTTGAAACTTTTTTTTTGCTTTTAACTCAGATTCTAACCCGATCTTCTTTATTCTAGAACACTGTTTTTTCATCAGTTTAATTACGTGCAGAAATTTGGATGGAAGTAGGGAACACTGGTGAGTAATATTTGTAATATTTGATTACTGAACTAGTTAATTTTCAGAAAAAAAAACAAATATAAAAAAGAGGTAGAATTAAATCAAAAATAGTTTCTCGCCATCAGAAATCTGAAGCCACAATCTCTTTTCATCCATTGGCTGGATTTATATTCTTCGCCTGTACTTGAAAATCGAGATCAGAGCTGCCAACTGCAATTTCAAAATATTTCACGTATTTAAGATGTTTTTAAAGAATTTGAAAAGAGTTCAGGAGTGTTTCAAGATTTTTAAATAACAACACAATGTTGTTAAATATTTCAAGGTATTTTAAATTATATTAAAGAATTTTAAAAGATTTTCTAAATATTTTCAGTTATTTTAAGCAATTTAAGGGGATTTCAAGAGATTTCAAGAGATTTAAAAGTATTTGAAAAAATTTAAAAGAGTTTCAAGATTTTCAAGTATGTAATTTCAAAACATAAACATTTTTAGAGTTTAAAAATTTGCTTTCAAGTCTTCTGGAAAATCTTTTAAAATCGTTTGAGATAATCGAAATTCAAGGAATTTTTAATAGCACTAAACAATTAATTTTAAACCAAAAAATCTTGAGAATTCCCTATTTTTACCCTTCAAAGTCGTATTTCATTGTAACAATATCTCAATTTTATTACATTATTTTAAAGTGGGAATACGAATGTAAGATTGGTATCAATGAGATATTACTACTATATCGCTGCCCCATAAATGCCTAATTATATTAAATTATTTTTATTGATTACAGAAATCCCGACCAGAGCCTCGTCAGAACCCTATTTTAAATAGGGCCAAGTAGGGCAATTTCTGCACGGGTCAATATAAACAATAGATCTTCGGATATATTTGCTAATATCTTGTAAGAATTTACTTATTATATAAAAAAGATGTAATCTAAATCAAACAGAAGTATATTCTGCATGGGGTATACGGCTGCAGAACCCATAAAACAATGGCCTCGCATTATAAAACGAGAATTAACGGGTTGCGGTAAGTATATAGGAGCGGTTTCAATTGTGCGAAAACACCACAATGGCTAACCGGTGACGCCGGCACCATCAAAGCCGTCTTTTCGTACAATGAGAACAGCAGAGTTGGACAAGCCCTGCTGCGTCCGTTCACCCAATTGCACGCCGCGTAGGTACGCAAAAAATGGTAACGAACCTAGAGTGCATATGCAAATACCCTCGGCAAGAGTATTCATTCGGGAAGGATGTAAAAGTCACTTAACAATATAATCCAATGGCCAATTTCTACTCACAGATAAAGAATTTCATTCAAGTAAATAGAAATTTAAGCTATTCAAGAATCACAATTGATCTGGTGTATCGGACGTCTGGACTGACGAAAATCAAATTTGTTATTATTCAGGAGCCTAAAAAAAACCCAAAATTAATTTTACATCCACAGCAAAATTTATATTTTGAAAAGGTAATATCAAAGTGTGTTAAAACTGATATTCTTTTATTTGAATTATATTTCAAACACTGCTACAATGGACAATTACTATACATTAATTAAAACACAAATTTTCCTTCATTTTTCAAAAACAAATTATTTTTCAAATTGAAATGAACTTTCTTCTCTAAATATTCTCTCTATGCATTCTCAACTGCGTTTTTATCGAGTTAATTTGTGGAAGAAGCTTTTTAGAATTTAATCGTTGTTCACTTTACTCTCAAGCTTTCAGTATTTAGGTTACAAGAGAAAATTTCGTAAAGTGCAAAGTGCTTTCATGGAGTCATGCAAAAAAAAAAAGCAAACGCAGTGGTTTACGTTGATGAAGACTGACTGAAAAATGATTACCTTGAGACATGATTAATATCAACGTTAATTAACTCATAAATGTTCATTTGTGCGAAGTATATTGCTTCATTAATAGCCACGCATGCGACAATGACCGCATCGCTTTTACGAGAGCGACATTCAGACCGAAGCACTCGACGCGCTGCGCGTCGTTTTAAATGCTTTTTTTAATGTCTGTAATAAAATTTAACAAGGTATAGCAGGTCCAGCTACTTTACCATCAAGAGGTTTTTTATACGAGCTCTCGCTGCAATAATGAGCGGAACTCGTATCCAGACATCATCCCGCTAAAGACGACTCATTCATCTGTCAAGTTTACAATTTTAATTAGTAAAAACCAATCCTGTTTCTCACTGCGACCACACTTATTCTCTTTGAAGATCTCAAAATCGAAGTTACCATGTACAATTTGTAATTGCAATTGGAATCCGAGAATGCAGGTAAAGATATTACTTCACATTGAATCGAAGGATTGTAATTAAGAATTTACACTGAATCTGCTCCATCGTCACGTCCGTACTCAGTGCCACGTTTCACTAACCCTGTACAGAGAGAGAATAAGGCAGAGGAAGCTAACTTGATGTGGAGGTTGTGATGAACAAGAGAGGAGTTGGGGAAAGAGGAAATATTTACTTGGCCTGAGATACGATACGTATCAACCAAGGTGCCGTTATTCAATTTGTAGCTAGGTCTTGTAGATTGTGCATCTAATGTCATTTGCCCGTCCACTATCTCAGGAAACTTCACTAACCTTTTGGTTAGTAACTAGACTTAAGGTTGCTCAACGTGCTCTGCCTATTAAAAACAGTAATAATATTATTACTATCAATATTAACATAAATATTCACGTAATTAATATGGTTTACAATCCATGATTTTATTCTTTCAAATAATACGTATGTATGTATTTATAATTTTTTAAAAATTTTATTTGTAAATTACAGTTTGAAACTTTTAAATTAATGTAAAATGTAAATATTTTGTGTATGTACATATTTCATTAGGCGATAAAAGGGGAGAATTAAGTTATATTGATATATAATTATAATTATAGAAATTAATAATTTTATTAACTCTTGGTTTTTAAATCTCTATTCCTTCTAAAATAGAGGAATAGAGGACTTTTTTCCAAAACAGAGGTTTTTTTAAAATGAAGGATTGTATATTTTGTGTTTAATTTTTAGTTTTTAATTAATTTTTAAATTTTTGATTTTTAAGCGCATTTGGCAATTACCATATGAGTAAAAAAGTTAAATAACTCCATTTTATTCATCACAATTTTTCTTTTTCAAATTAATAATAGTGCACAGAGGTCCGTTATTTACGTATGTGCACTATTTTTTTTTTCAAAAAGTAAAAATTCTGAGAACAAATCCGGGTTATCTAAATTTGCTCATATGGTAAGTACCACATTGCCTTAATTTTTTATTTTGGCGTGTAAATTAAAATTGTAGTTTTGACTAAAAACAGAGGAAATAGAGAGCCGGCTGTGGCTAAGTAAATTAGTAGCTTTACATTTGACTATTGAATTAGTCATCTCTCCACTTTATACTAAATGAAATAATATTATTTAGCTTTTATAGTTTATTTAACAGATTTTAGAAGATTTCTAAGGATTTCGAAGAATTCCAAAGCACTTTCAGTTATTCTATATGATTTTAATGGATTTTGCCAAAATATTTTTATTATTTTATAGAATTTTATGATATTTTTAAGAATTATAATGCATTAACAACTTTCTCGTGTCATTGTAAGGGATTTATAGTAATTTTTAGAAATTTCATGATATTTTTTAGAATTTGACGGATTTTGATAATCTTTTAAGGGAATTTAACGAACTTTAGGTGATTTTGAAGTTCCTCATAGAATTTTAAGCGATTTAAAAAGATTATTATGACTTTTAAAAGATTTTACAAAACTTTAAGAGGTCAAACTTTTTTGCATGGATTTTAAGGAGTTTCTAGTCATTTTAAAAAATTTTGTGAGATTTTTTGGAATGTTAGAGGTTTTGACAACTTTTTACGGGACTTTGTCAAACTTTAGATTATTGTAAAGTTCCTCATGGAATTTTAAGAGATTTAAAAAGATTCTTTTAAAAGATTTTGTATTCTGTATTCTAAAATGTTAAGAATTATAAATGAATATATCATATCGTTTATTTTTATATTGTAAACATGACTAAACGATGAAAAAAAAAGTTTGTTTATTTAAATTGCTTTTTTTCCGGTGGAAATAGTTTGTATATAATTTGCATTATATGCAAAAAAAATACCATACTTTTTAATTACGAGGATGAAAAACCAACCCTCGTTAATCGACTTTAGTCCCCCCAATCGACAGATTTAATTACGTCAAAAATTATCACTACTAATATGCATATTTATTTTGGTGGTGAGATATTTCGGACTCACCCCTAAAACCCATCCCCAATACAAAAAAAAACACCTCCCATCCCATCACTTACAACAGATTTTTATACGTGAAAAATGCTATTTAATCATCAACGAAATAATAGTGCGTCCCGGAAAACTTCACACCATTCCAAAAAACCACCCCATATGGAAAACAAAAAAAAATGACAAAATCGACTTTAGACCACCGAAATGAAGAACCATCCAAGTAGATGAATGAACGAGCAAAATAATATTAGAGGGTTGTTTCCTCTTTGCACGAAAACCCAAAAAATAGTTTTCATTATCAAGTGTCTTTAGACAGAAAAAGGGAAGAACTGGAGTATTTTTCACTATTTCCGAGTGAAGCCAGTGTGCTTGAAGGTTCATTTGTTACCCGGACGACGTTTAAATGGATAATTTTTAGAGGCACGATTTTTACCCAAGTCTTCTCTTAACTCTCCCTCGGTTTCTCGACCCATGGACCACTGACGTCCACCTACCCTCGTATTAATGCGAATTTATTCGTTGGAGTTAATTACGTGACACTAATTCCCGGCCAACTGTGTTCGCCAGGAAAACTACGGCTAGGAGCCAACTTTAAGAGAGTTACTTCTACAGTCGTCTTAAAAGACCACAAACCGCCTTTATCCCTTTAGCCAGCCTAGTTTTGCAAACATTTTTTGCAGGATAAAAGTTACAAATACTATAGAAAGATTCTCTCTGCTAATTAGCTCATTAATCGCGGAAATAAACATCGTAAAGACATTTAAAAAGTTACATGTGTAACATAAATTGGAGTAATTTATAATATTTTTGAAACAGTTACAAAAAATTTTAGTGATTTAAAAGACTTAAAAAAAAGATTTAAAAATAAATCAAGGGTGTTAATATTTGTCAAAAGTTGGACTAGATACAACCTTGTGGTACGAACCATTTTTTCATACACATAATGAGGGAATAATTCAACCTCTTTCATAACAATTTCTAAAGAAAAGAAAATAATCTTAAAGTTTTAATTGAAGCACTTTATCCTCGAACTTTACAGATTCATTCATTACATAAAACTCTATTAACAGTTTTAAACTCTTTACTTCTCTTTAGATAGGAAACTTATAACGAATTGAAAAAGCTTCCCAGACAGTTGAATCCTTAAACTATGTGTGATTACAAAAGCATATTCAACTATATTTATTTAAAAAAAAACTCTATTGCATATCGATTGAATTCTTTCAATCCACTAATTGCAAGTTGATGAAAGCATCAGGAAAGCGCATGTTCGGTCTAAAGGAGTGTTTTGCTTCTTACAAACTCGGGACAAGATCCGGTAAAGCTTTATCCGATTAACGTCTTAATCGCGTCCCACTCGGTTTTATCGTGAGAAGAAGTTATCCAAACAGTAACCGTGAAGTGGATAATTACGAATTAACCTAGTTCAAACCGCCGCAATTGGATGATGCTTCGTCGCGTGGCTCCCTGCGTTTATCTTTATTTGTAATGTCGGTAGTAAGAGTGCCTTGAGAATGCGCAACGCAACTCCGAATGTGACCACAACATTAATATTACTTCAAACTCGAGAAACTAGTCGATGTTGCTTCCTCCGACCATATACTTTACACAGTTACACTATCATCTCCCATGAGGTTTTATGACTTTTGAAGTGCCTCTAACCGCACTTCTTGTGTCCAAAGTGTATTTAATGCATTAGACCTACATACGCGTATGCAAGGGTGAATTTTTTTACGCGAACCATTTTTACTTCTTTGCAAGTAGAGTGCTAAAAATTACATTTTTATGATGCATATCTTACTGCACCCTTCAAAGCTTCAAAGACTAAACCTTTTTTCTTTGATTTCTTTCATTAACATATTCCCACATAAAAAAGGTTTTTAAACTGGGGCCAGATTAAAAATCAACAAAAAATATTGATGATATTTATTAAGACATTAAACTATCTCTGTGAAGTTCCGCCCCACTATTAAAATTTCGAAATATTATTTAGAGTTCTGAGTACTTAGTACAATTCTAGAGTTCCTGATTATTTTCGGAAATAGTTCCGACGAATTTACCCCAAAAAAAATTTGTTCGAAAAAAATAGCTGTCCCCATACTTTTTCAAAAACCAATTTTTCTTCGCGGTATTCTGTCTTCTTAAAAGAGTTCTAGAGTTCCACAAAAAGGAAATTTATAAAAATTTTAAATCCTAAAAATTACAGCATTTTGAAAATTGTAAATTGACTTTGTAGACTTTTTAGATGACCAAATTTTTCTATTTTCAAAATTTTGAGAGTTCCACGAGTTCCTCCCCCAACGAGTATCTACAACTTAGAAAGCAGCATTTCAATTTTGAGAATTAAATTTTTGGGGTATCTTTAAAGTCACGTAGATTTTTGGATTTTGAGTTAATCGTATCGGACTTTTCGATAGAACTTTTTGGGAAAGGAACAGAACTTTAAATAGAACTCCTGTAACTCTCAAAATTTTTTTAATTGAAATTTTTCGGTATCTATAGTCACGTAGATTTTTGGATTTTGAGTTCATCCAAAAATTATAAGACTTTTCAATAGAACTCTTTGGGGGAGGAAAAGAACTCTGAACAGAACTCCTGAAACTCTTAAAATTTGGTCATCTACAAAGTAAGATAGATTTTTGGATTTTAAGTTGATCAAAAAATGGTATACGACTTTTCGATATAACTACTTGGGGGACGAATATAAATCTAAAAAAAAACCCTGAAACTTTTAAAGAAAAACTCCCTATAATATTAGAATTTTCAATATGCTGCAATTATTACGAATTCAGCAAATAAAAATTAGTTTTTCAAAATCTTAACAGTGGAAGGACAGCTTTTTTTATAATTCGCCGGATCTTTTTCCGAAAATCTTTACGAACTCTAGAACTATGCTAAATCTACCCAGAACTCCGTAAAAAATTCACTTTGTCAAAAGTTGAAGGGAGCGTGAAGTTAGCATCCCATTTTTAAAAACTGATTATTTTACCCTTTAAATTCAGAACTATTCCTAAAACGGATCAGGAACTCTATAGAACTATTGGAGATAGATCACTAAACTTTCATATCCTTTCATTGCATAAATGTCAGCGTTAATCTTTCTTTGTAAAACATGTGTTCCATCAGAATCGTTTTCCATGTAAGTAGTCTCAAGCACTAAAACAGTAATCGACGCCATAAATCCATATTTCAAGATCAGAAATACTAATAATTTTCTCTTCACCGACAACAGTAAACGAAACTGCGTCAAGAGTAAAGCTAATGATAAATGGATTTTCCGCCAAGTTCCCTTTTAATCATTTTCTCGAAAGCATCGCCCTACAAGGATCTAGATAAACGTCATTATCTGTACCTCAAGTTCCGTCTGTTCGTGAGAAAAAGGCTACAATTGCTGAATTCAAGGTCTGAAACTCCTTCCCTAGAGATTTAGAACGCATCTTTTAAAGTCAGTTAGCTAGCCGCTCTTTTCCCAAGGTTTTGGTGTCTCTGATGAGCGAAGGGTGAGATCTTGAAGGGCGAGGGTGAAAAGCTAGAGACTGCAAACGGAAAAGGCGATACGTGCGTGGCGTACTTGTGCAACAACTCCTGAGAGATTTGGTTTGCCAACGGAAGACCCTTCTTTCTCTCTTTTTCTCTTTCACTTTATCTTCATCTTTCTCTTCTTTTTTATTTCTTTCTTTCGTCTGCTTTATCTCGGTCCGACGTGGATAAAGGGGGAGAGCAAGAAGAAGGGTGTGCGACTACCCCTTAGTAACAATCTTAAAATATCACCGCTCCGGTATCGTGGCATGAGTTATCACGGTATTTAATCATCTCCAATAAGCTTAGGTCACCTACCCTCGGACCTTGAGTTTACACCGTCTTGGATTTTCCAAGCTATCATTGCAATTCTCTCTGATCCTTTCCGAGTCAAAAAAAATTCTTCCATGATTAAAAAATAGTCACCATCACTGTAAGTGTCTTTAAACATTTTTTAAATTTACCCTTGTTTTGAGTTTACGACACAATTTGTTAGTCCTATTGTTATTCGCATGCGTAAGGTTGTAACTAGTAGTAGCGACTAGTTTTAGTCAGACCATAGACGAGACTGAGAGTAAAATCATGGGACAAATCACTTAGAAAGCTTTTGTATATTTAAGAAGACCAATATTTTTGCATTGCCAATATTTTACAGTTACATCTTATAGTAATTATTCATTATTCAATAAATAAAAGTGAAATAACTTTGAGTGTGTCTCCAATTATTAATCCTAACAACAATTACGAACAATATAAACTTTTTTGGTCTTTCAATACGGATAATATAAACACTATCCAAGACTCAATCCTGCATGTTTTTAGTGTCACACGAGACACAAAAATTCTTCTAAGTCTTTGGAAAGCTTCAAAATGCTGAATTAATACGGTTGAATGAAGGGCTCTCCAGATGGAACCATCCTAGCTGAAATTCCTTCGGCGTAAAGTACTTTAGGAAATCCGCTTTGCACCATCGCTCTCCATCTCGTCTCGTTCACGTCGCAGTTGTTCCGACCACTTGTACAATCGTACATACAACCAAACGATTGCTGTGCCACATTTCTATGAGCAAGATTTCAAATCCTACATACATGTTGCAATCTTCCCCAAGGGCATGAAGCTGTCTCTTTCCGGCCTATTGGTCATTCCAGTATTTGAATATCGATTGATGAATGAAAGTCTCTTTGACAGCATTATTTGACAACAGATCTCGTGCTGTCCAGTGCAGAAAGCAATTTTGCTTCCTCATAGAGGAAACTTTGTAGTGGTGACAAAATCCATTTTTCAAAAAAAGTTTTTTTTTCAGTATAATGAAACTTTGCCCTGAAAAATTGTCCCGATATGTGTTTGTGTGTGTGTGTTATGTCATGCTTTTAACCATCCTGCAATATCTGGATAACGTATGTTCAGATAAATACTCAAAATTCAAAGCTTATGAAAGGAAAACAAAGATTCCTTAAGTCGAGACGAATCGATTGACCTACATGATTAATGTATTTAATTGAAAAGTAATGAAGTTATGGTTATTTCAGGCCTCACAAAGCCTCTATGAGAAAAAAGTAGGGTACATAGTTTTTTGTCGTTCAGAGGGTATTTTTTTGAAGCCCGAAGGGTACTTTCTTTTTTTTTTATATGTTAAAATTGGATCGTTTTTGCAATATGAGAAGAGGAAAGAAAAAAGCCTGCTGTTGTGGTTTTTATGTAAATTAGTTTTACAAATACCAAGAATAATCCCAAATTACGCAAAATTCAAAGAAATTTGAAAGAATTTAAAAGAATTCTAAAGAAATCAAAAGAATTTTTAAACAAATAAATACGTATTTAATGAAGGTGAATTCAGTAAAACTTAAGGTAAATTCATAAAAATTTAAGGTCAATTCAAAATAATTCTACGAGTGAAGAAAATTAAGAAAATATCAATTTCATATTAACATGAATTTAAAGAATTTAAACGATTTTAAAAGAGTTCTTTTACAATTAACAAGATTTCAAGATATTGTGAATGAATGTGAAGAATATCAAGGGAATCGTAGCAATTACAAAATATTTAAAAAGATTCTAAGAAATTTTAATTGATTAAAAAAAATTTAAAGGTAATTGAAGAGGTTTAGAGTATTTTAAAGGAATTTCAATGAATTTGAAAGGGGTTTAAAAGTTTCTTTAACGGGTTTTAAAAGAATTAAAAAAATTTTGAAAAATTGCAAGTATTAAATAAAAAGAATTTCAGTTTTGACATTTTTAAATGTTGGCCCTCTAGAGGCCCTACAAAGGAGTACCAGTAGAGAAGCCCCATTTAAGGCCTTGCTGGCGCCAAACAAAAGGAAGATTAAACTATCATTAAAAATTAAAAGAAATATTTTTTACCTTGACTTTTGTATAAATTGTATAGGAATTCAATTTGAATTTTGTATGAACGTATGCTTTTTTCGATTAAAGATGCTTGTTGATAATTATAAAATTATATTATAAACTAACCACAACTTTACCTTTTATAACTGTTAATAACTGTAAATTCTGTAGGGTGTTCGTGGATCTTAAAGGAGTCGTATGTGGGCTCTACAGAGGGCCCTTTGTAGTTTTTTATCGTAGGTTCAACAAAGTAACAGGGCAAACAAAAAGTGAAAAAAGGGAATGGGGAAAAGACTGTGAAGCCTGTAATCTGTCGATTTTGTGTAAATTTAAAGAAAATGTTACTCTATTGACTGA
>JAUESI010000018.1:7646130-7656201 GCA_032275145.1 Synergus laeviventris | reverse complement strand
ATTCACTAGGGCATACTAATTAAATCGAAATATTCCTGCATTCCTACTGCGAGTATTAGTATATCCTGAATTATTATCATTGACTCAGTAATTAAGAAAAGTTTAGGCACTTCTCTTTTGGATCATCTAAAAAGGTAAACAATTGAAACTGGAATTTCCATACACAAATGAACTCTCGACGTCAAATTCTCGCACCAGGTGTGTGAACAACATCAATTCCTCAGGGAGTAATGTTGCTAGATGAACTTTAAGGGAAAATTAATAAACAATTTGACGACCTGACGTCAAAAATCTTCACCAATTATAAGAACAACATCGTTTTGAGAACTCTCGAAATTAAACTTTTGTACCAGGCGTACTAAAAACTTCTTCGTGCAGAAAATTCCAGTTTTTACAGACAGAAGAAAAGTATTGTTTTACTAAACATGCAAATAATTTTTATCTAACTTAACCTAAAGCTTGAATTCCTCAAAGGTTTAGTTTTTATTCTTGGTGAAGATTTTTTTCGCCAAGTCATCAAACTGTCGATTAATTTGACTTAATCAATAAATTCCTGAGGACGATGTTGTTCATACACCTGATGCAAGAATTTGACGTCGAGAGTTACTTGCGTATGGAAATTTATTTTGAAATGATTGAAACGCATGCACTTTGATATTCACGAGTTCGAAAATAAACTACTTCTACAACTACGGTGTTACCAGAACTGTAATTTCGAACAGAACACAGGTTTCGAAACGTTACGTTAGCATTTGCGTTAGACTACGCTAACGCATTCCCGATTAGAACCCAGTCTTAATTGCATTACTCCCCTATGGTGCTTCATCGTGTTCGAAGGGGCGATGGCAACCACGAGAAGCGCTTTCCATTTCGTGACATGCTACACTTTACATTGTCGTTCCGAAAATGGACCTTACCTCTACAAATGTACTTCATCACTCCTGTGATGAGTAATAGAGAATTTTAGAATTGCTTAATTTCAATTCGACAAGTTAGGATAAATGGAATGTTCTGTCTAATTCTCTACTAATTTCATCCGGAATTTTTTTTATTCAAAAATCTCTTCAATTACCCAATATGCGCGATGGGCCAATGTCGAATGGTTTGCAGGTTTTAATTTTCAACGACGCTATTTCACGTAAACGGAGTTTACTGCTTTCATACCGGTTTACAGTTGCGCCTGCTGTGTCACAAGTACGTGCACCACACATTTATATACTTTTCACCATATATGTATACTGAAATTTGTGGATATGCTTTTGTAAAGAGAAATTTCCGTTAGTAGTTAATTATATTCTACCTCTAGTTAATTATTTGTTAAACTCTCGGTATTAAGTGAAAATATTTCCACTCTATTCAGAAACTTTTACAATCTATATAAAACAAAAGTCGATGAAGAAACATAATATCACAAATTCGAGACAATAATACTAAAACTATGAGTCAAGGAACTAAAGTAAGACAAAGAACTTTTTTGTAGAGAATACGGTCAACTAAAGGTCATAATCTGAAGGTTCTAATGTATTTAATTGCCCTAATGAAGAATTATGTGCGGCATCTTTGTGGATTCGTATGGACACTAACCGTTATCTCTATTTCATTATTTCTCATGTGTAAATGGGTATAATAACGGTTTTGGGTTAGGCATTAGGTTCTCTCCTAGGTTCCAAAGTAAACGACATTTCAGCTTCACATAGCACACTTTCGTCGGTGGAGACTTGAATGCATGCTCAACAAATTAGAACTTGATTTGAGTTCTGTGGAACTACAAGAAATTAGAGTCATTTGGCAAAGTGAAATAAGAGAAACGCTTGCTGGTGGTAGAAGTACCGTGGCTTTAATGTGTTTCGAATAAAAGCACTCTGACATCAATCACAATGATCCAGGGCTGAAAACCATTAGCACCATACGTTTGTATGTAAATAAGAGAAGTTGCACTTTATTTGTTTCCATATTGTATGTGTATGTATGTGTATGTGGAAGTTATTTTGTATTTTGCGCTTTGCTTATAATATATATTTCAACGCATGAATATGACGCTTAAAAAGCCGCCTATCGCCTTATACGAAAATATAAAGAGTAGAGTAGGGGAAATTCCCAGTGACGAGGGACGATTTTTCATTTAAATTCCAGGCCTTATAGACCGGTCCTTATGTCCCCTATTGGACCATGTATTCTACTGAGGTCCCTAATGTCATCTATTTTTAAGATTTTGTCCTTAAAGTACTCTACTTTCAGTCAGTAATTTAAACTTTTCTTTAAGTTTACACAAAATCGACATTTACCTCACTTGCACCTGTTTTCCTCTGTTTTCAAGGAAATTCAACTATATCCATATTTTTGGTTGAAAACCAAATATTTAGTTAAAAATTAATTTCAGCAATTACAGGTCGTCTCGTTTCCAACTTTTTCTCCTATTTCACCTATTCTCGGAATTTGTTACCTTTTCATCTTTGTTCAATTGCTAAAGTTCAATCATCTGAAAAATTGTTGAGATTATTATTACAGGATAATTGCGGGGAATTGCCGGTTTGAGAAAAGTTTTCAGAATAATTAAAATAATAGAAAATTCAAACTTTTAAAGCTGAAAATATTTTTAATTGATATTTGCAATTTTTTTAAAACTTTTGAATTCTTTTGAAAACTCTAAAAAACCTTTAAAACACTTTCAAATTCCTATCCATTTTTTTAAATCGCTTGAAAAATTTTCAAATTCGTTGAAATTACTTAAAATCAGTTGAAATTTCATGATATTTTTTCAAATTCTTTTACATTATTTAAAGTCTCTTTAAATCATTTTTTTCCATCAGGAAAGTATTTAAAATATTCTAAAAGAAGGAAGCGCAAGTAGTAGAAGTCATTGAAAGTCAGCCAATTTGGGGACAGTAGTAAAGACCTATGTTTGGCGAGACAAAGTTCTGAATTTTCCCCTTTGTTAAGGATTCCTTGTTTTCCCCTGTTTTAAAGAAAATTTCCATTTTCCCCATTTCCTTGTTTGGAAATTCAACTATATCCAGATTTTTAGTTGAAAACCATAAAATATTTAGTTAAAAATTCACTTCTTAAGGTAAAAATTAATTTCAGTAATCTCTCTCAACCTTAAACCTGACTATAATTTTACAAACTGTCTAACTATTTCTATTGAAACTTTTCCTCTGGAGATTACCTTGCTTTTCTTGATTTATTATATTAAATGAATTTTAAAAGTTTATAATTGAAAATAAATTAACAAAATATCACGTAAAATTATAAATGAACGTAAGGTAAAAAACAAGAGGTGGTTACATGTTCAATAACAACTTTTCTTTTTAGCGACTTTTATCGCCAAAGATTATTGCAGGAAATGAAAAACTGGAAATTTTATAATCATCGCTTTGTTGAAAGTTTGTAAATAAAATTTATTTGCTACTGAAAAGTTTTTCTGGACTTTTCTAGATTCCAATGAAGAAAATAGTTTCAACAGACAGTAACAAAATAATCAATGGAGTGGTGCATCCGCAAATAAAAGGTCCATTACATGGCCCAACAGGTCGTGCACTCGGACGCAGTTAAATAATGTGAACCACAGGGGTGGCGCAAAAGGGATGTCCTTGGCCCTAGAGTGAATGATAGGGATCGTAGGGATCGCTGGGTGGCGGTCAGCCGTTAGTCGAACGCACCCCATGAAACATGGGCGATAGTAGATGTCGTCGCTGTTCGCCCATGTGACGTTCTGTATGCGACAGTTCAACGAAATGCGCATAATTCTCATTTCCTCAACATCAAATATAATATTCAACAATGCCAATAACTGGTAATCATTTATTAAACAGATGAATAAATATACTAAGCAAATCATTCAGTCCTGATAGTTCCAAATAGAACCTACTTCATTTCTAACCCTCTATGTCTTTTTTGACCCCAGTTCGACCTATTTTAGCGTTCTTTAAAACCCCCTATAATTCTCACTAGCATATTTTTAAGACCTTTACAAGACCTGCAAGTAGGTCTTGCAGAGAATAATTAGGAAAAGTTAAAAAGGTGAAATATATATATCGACTTCTGGAAATTTCAGCCTAATTAAATATGTTTTGAAAAAAATTAAGTATATTGAATCATAAATTGATCTTCGAAAAATATCATGCAATATTTCTTAATTCCTAGTTAGTAATTGAAACTACTAAATAGATTGGTAAGTTATTCTTACTGTTTCATTTAGTAGAAAGTGGAGAAATGACTAATTCAATAATCCAATTCTTACTAATTCAGATTGAGAGAGTAAAACATTTTCTTGCGCACGTTTTTTATGTTCTTGGATACTCAATATTTATAGATTTATTTTTCCCTCCAGATTTAATCATTTTTATTGCCATTCTCACTTCTAAAGGTCGTATTTTTTGATAAAAACAACATTAAGATACTTTATGTCCATTTACACGTTTTTCACGTTTGACCGCCGTATCTTTTGTACCTAAAAACGTACTTGTGTTTCGATTGGGACGATGTAAACGATATCAGAAAACATTAACTGACAATTTATAATCTACTAGGCTAGAAGAGCAGAGGGGAAATGCTTCCTTTTGATCCTAAAGTGCCAGTACTAAATCGGTAGAAGCGTGGGCACGAAATGGATAGGCACTAAACTCAAACATAATAGAAATTGAAGTTACTCACACACACAGGAGATTCGAGTAACGTTAACATGAAAATACTATCTTTGTAAAGAAAATATCGGATATCAATAAACATTTTTTACTTGAAACTGGTCACGTTTAGATTATGAAAATTTGATTAATTCTTTTTCGTGATGAAAATAGTCTCATGTGTTTTAATGGAAATTCGAGGGACTAGAATTTGCACGCAATTTATACACAGGTGGCACTATCGCGTATACTTCCATGAATCAGGGCAACACAGTAGAAGTTACACGTTCGTTATTCATGACGCGTGTGGATTAACACGAAGTCGTACGAGTGCCCAGTTTGCCGAAACAATGCCAATTGCTAGACTGCAGAAACAATTGGTAAGCGTACAATTGAGCTTGAATTTTCACCGCGATAAGAAGAAATATTTATATCTCGCTATATTCGTGAACGGAGAGTTATGAAGCAACCCAAAGAACTATTTTCACTTTTTTTAGATTCACTCATTTGCGAATTTCATTTTATAAAGCAAAAGTCAGATAAATCACATGCAGAATAAAAAAGAAACTCCTCTAAATGAAGTAGTGAAAAGGGCTTTCTATATCTATTCGTTAAAAAGATTTACAACTGTCGCATTATTTTATATTTATTTTTAACACTCTGGCCTCACCATACCTATGAGAAAAAAAGTACGGTACATAGGATACTTTTTTGTCCCTTATAGGGTTATTTTTTTAAGAACAAAGGGTTTTTTTTTTGTAAAAATGAGATAATTTTTGCAATGTGAGCAGCAAAAAGAAAAAACACCTCCTAATTTTTATGTAAATTAATTTAAAGTTAATTCAAAATAAATCTCACGTCAATTAAAGATAATTTAAGTGGATTCAACTCGAACTGGGAAGAATTCATAAATAATTCAAGGCTGAAAAAAAATTCAAAATGATTCCATATACCACATAAATAAATTTAAAGAATTTTAAACGATTTAAAAATTTTTTTTTCCAATTCACACGATTTCAAGATATTTTGAATGGATTAAAAATAATTTCAAAGGAATTGTAGGAATCAGAAAAGATTTAAAAAGAATTGATGTTTAAAAATTTCGTGGTATTTGAACGGATTTAATGAAATTCAAGGCGAATTTAAAATAAATCCCACGTGAATTGAAGAAGAATTTAAGAAAATTATAAAGAATTCAAGGGGAAATGGAAAAAATACAAAACGATTCCATATTAAAATGAATTTCAAGAATTTTAATGAAATTTCAGGCATTAAAAATTTTAAGGAATTCTAAGGATTTGAATTTTTTAAACGCTTTATAGGATTTTCAAGAATTTAAAGAGATTTTAACTGATTTAAAAGAAATGGAAAGGATTTCAAAATAATTCCGAACCGTTTAAGTATTTTGAAGAAATACAGGATTTCAAATATGTTTCAAGAAATTCTAAGTGATTTTAAGAAGGAATTCGAAAACTTTTAAAGTGATCATTTTTCAGATGATTCAACTTGATCAACTAAACAAAGGTGAAAGGGTGACAAATTTGTAGAATAGGTGGATCGATCTATGTAAGGCCTGAACAATTAAAAAACGTTAAAAAAATGTCAAGAGACCTGAAATGAATTTAAAAGTATTTTTTATTATCTGTGATTGAAGTTGATTAGCCACAATATCTGTAAAAACTGGAGCACTTTTAAAATGCCAGCAGTAGTCTTAAAAGCTTTGAAAGAATTTTTGAAATATTGCTATCAATCTGGCCCCTGATATTCTCTCATGATGTGTCATCTATTATTCTCTATTGGGCAGGGTATTCGCTGCGGGATATACGACGCATCGTAAATCGTTTAAGTCAATAATAGGAAGGAGTCTCCACAAAACATGGAATATCATGGTAGAGATTCAGGGGGCGGGATTAGTGCTCGCCCCATTGAGTATTAATTGCAAGGGGGATGGTCGGATGAGACTATCGTTCCATAAAATCTCTGAAAACTCCCCCGGAAAATCGCTGAAGCTCGTTTTTCAGTGAATCGCGACGATTTGCACGCCTCTCTTTTCTTTGAGACTGAATTCACGAAGGGCGAGTTCACGAAAGGGGTGCGAAATCCGGAACCCAGAATGGTTATACCGTTAATGACTACCGGTTCAAAGAGATTTTGCAGATAAATCCCGCATAACAAAACCTTTCTGCTATACTCGCAACATGCTTTAACGAACCTAACAATTGCATACTTGCATTCATTCCGTCTCACTTCTACAAAATACAATTTTGTACTCCCATTTCCAGACTCTGCATTATAAGTTTAGTTTATTTTAGGTAAATTTTATCTGAGATGACCCCAGAAGTTGTTATTTTTAATTGTAATTCATTTCCTTTATTTAAGTCAACGAAAATATTCAGAGAGATGTTATTTTATTATTAATTGTTTTATATGACATTTGCAGCCATAATATAGCCAGCTGTAATACTCAAGACATTGTGATGACAAGAGAGTTGCCTTTCTATTATATCTAGGAACGAAAGTTTACAATCAGTTGAGAGTTTTCTGAATGTAAAGAAAGAGAAGATCTAAAAAGAGGACTTCACTCCGCCATCTACTCTTCTCTTTCGTTATTTATTTCTAGGTCAAAGAGAGAGAGAGAGCTGTATAATTTCTTGCTTTCATCGTTGGCAGTAATAAAGGGTCGTAAATTAAATTCGTCAATTTTATCTCCCTGATCAACTCACGCCTCTCAAGACTGTTGTTAATTACCGTTTTGCAATTAATTTTGAGTATTACTTTCACTCTCTGAAATATACCACTGGATGAAATAACATTTTCTGTTTCCATGCACATATAAAATAAAATGAAAATTCATAAAGCTCATTGTGAAAAGAAATTTTCCGTGTCTCTGATTCCGACTCTTAGGTGGCAACATCTGAACGATGTAGGCATAATATCACGTGACAAAGGAACCGTCTGTTTACACCGAGATGGCTTACCAACAAAAAGCTTGCGTTTTATTGTTCACCTAGAAGAAGATAGGAGCTTTTCGACTGATCTTCGCATACACAAAGCGATTACGTCAACCACTCTCCCGCAACTTAAGAACACCAAAATCGAGGATGCGATTTCGTCGACGTCATCTCCAGACGCACTTTTTTTTCTCTGCTCTTTACTCAAGAGGAGTGGCTTTTTGTCGCTTCGTATCAAACCGTGCTGTTTTTTTTTCTTTTTGAGGGTAGTTGGCGGCGGGGTGGAAGGCATGTTATACCCATAGAGCTTTAGATTTAGCATATTTCGTCTATCCATTATTCATTGTGGATAGCCTTCTCTTGTTCTTTTGTTATGTACTTCCTGTGCTCGGAGACACGTGGGGGTAGCCGGTCGCTTTTTACACTCCTTCTAGGCTCATAAAACACGAATATTTATAGACTCGAGTGTAACATTGATGTGTATTATACACAAGAAGCAGCAAAAGGGTTCGCAGGGTATAACTTATTGAATCAAGCTCGCTCGCTGGCAACTTTTTGCCTAAAAAGCGAGTGCATTCCTCAACACAAGTCTGCCCTAATGAACCAGATCGAATGTAGCTCAAACTTGCTAGAAAAGATTCCTTTCAAAAATGCTCGATCGATTTTTGGGAAAATCGAAATACTTTTCTTTGGTATTTTAAATATGGTCTTTGAAATTTTGGGGAAAGGGAAATTGTTATTAGCACACGAGGGTTTCGATTTGTACCACGTATAGGTACGTGACTCCCAACACGATCGAATCTCCTTTGCCCACCCAGGAAAAGAGTTTCACAGATTGCTTGGAAAATTTAAAGTCAAGCACTCAAAGGGGAATCGAGGACCGACTTCCTCCATTCCCATTGGAAATTGGTTTAGATCAGTGTGGCTTATGTGTACGATTCAACTGTCCCTGTGTATGTACCTGCATGCTCTCGATGGCTCGCATAAATACACGGAATAGTCATGGCCGGATTAAGGGGGCTGTAAGGGCTGTAGCCCGCTTTTGAAGGAGCCCCCAAATACTTCCTCAACTTTAAAAAACACTTTATCAAAATATACAAATTTATTATTTTAGTTCTCTATGGAGATAACTTCCTAACATTTGTAAATCTATATGTTAATTGAACAGTTAAAAGAAGAAAATCTTAGTTTATTGTCAATCGAGAAAGATTTTGTCAGCGGATCCCAAAAAAATGTACAGCCTTTGCCTTAGATTAAAAACTGAAGATTATTCGGACCCTCGGAAAAAGAAATTACTTGAAATTTTATGAACCGGAATTTATTTACGTGATGCCAAGAAGCTGAGAAGTTTATATCCGTTCGGATCGAGTAGTCCTCTGCACGGTCTGACTTTATTGAAAGTTCCCCTTGCGAACTTGATAAATTCGATGTCTCGTCCACGTCGAGGAGCGACTGCAGGATGAAAAATGAAGCGAACTCCAATTTCGCGGAAGCTTCCGCTACTCGGTCTGCATAATTGATGGCATTAATTGTGTACTGATCAAGCTAGTTGCGGGAGGGGATGGATGATCGGTCTGTGGCTCCATTAAAAAAATGGGTGGAATTCGATTGCGACGATGGGATTGCCGAGACGAAGATGACGACCAAGGCGAAGGTGAGAAGGAGGAAAAAGGCAGAGATTCGAGTAGGCAGTGTGCCAGCCAGAAAACCAACCATCCTGCGGCAGACCTAATCTTTTTTAAACGCCCGCTTTCATTCATCGAGGCCAGACAGTCTCACGATTATAAAGCGCAAATCCTTTTATTCCACCGTTTCGTTCCGCCCCCACGATTTTTTTGCTATTACACCACCAGCTTCATACGAACCCCCCTCCCACTCCTACAGATATTGTTCCAGAGTGCAGGCTATTTTATTATCCAATTACTCCCATTTACTTGGAAAAAGGCACACCGTAACAGGGGTACGAAGTACGACCGAATATAAGGGAAAGGATGAAAACGTACTCTCTTAATTAGTCGTCGTTTACAAATTAAGATACATAGAACGATGCTTGCCATGGAACAAAAGAAATTAATTTGCTGCTCTTCACGGACACTGCATGCATAGAGAGACGAAAGATCCGATTTCTCACTGCCTTTTTGTCTCCTTCAAGTGCCACTTGTGAGAATCAAACAGAGAGGCGTTACTATACTTCAAGGAAGTTTTGAATTATTGCTTTAGAATGTAATACTGTCTCAACTTAACACCGAATTGCACACGAATAATAAAAGGAAACGTCCAATGAGCTCAAATTTTTTTGTACTTCCTACAACCAATTATAGCACAGTACTAACTATTTACTCGACGTTGTCCGATATGTTTTAAGAAAATTTTAAGAAAATATTTAAAACGATTGCAAGACAATTTAAAAGGGTTTTGAGAATGTTAAAGGGATTTCAAGGAATGTCCAGGAATTTAAAGATATTTTTAAAGGAGTTTAAAAGAGTTTACAAATTTTT
>JAUESI010000018.1:7628531-7646030 GCA_032275145.1 Synergus laeviventris | reverse complement strand
ATTTAAAGATATTTTAATTATTTTAAGAGAATTTATAGAGAATTTAAAGAATGTTAATGGATTTCAAGGAATTTTAAGTGATTTTTAAAGGAGGTGAAAAGAGTTTAAGAATTTTCAAGAGATTTTAAAGGATTTTAAAAGCTTTTGCGAAATTTTTAGAAGGTTGAAAAGATGTTATAATTTTAAGGAATTTCATGGGCGGATTGAAGGTATTTCAACAGTTGTCAAGTAATTGTAATCGATTCCGAGCGATTTAGAAATATTTAAAATTATACCAAAATATTTAGAATGATTTTTAAGGATTTCAAGAGGGTTTAAGGATTTTCAAGAGATTTCAAGGTAGTGCCCGTGCAAAAATTGCCCCATTAAAAATAGGGTTCTGACGAGGCTCTCGTCGGGATTTCTATAATCGTTTAAAATATTTTAATATATAATTAGGCATTTATGGGGCAATGTTATAGTAGAAATATCTCATTGATTCCATTCCTTAATTGGTATTCCCACCTTAAAATAATGTAATAAAATTGAGATATTGTTATAATGAAACAAGATTTTGAAGAGATGTCCACGTCAAATCCAAACATTGCATAAAAATAGGGAATTCTCAACATTTTTTTTTAAACTACTTCAGGATCTGGCAACTTAAAAAATTTGTTGGAATACTTTAAACTCATTTGAAATTTCTTGAAATTCTTTTAATATTTAAATCGCTTGAGGTTCTCTAAAAAGTCTTTAGGTAATCTTGATATCTTTGAAATCTTGTGAATTTTCCTAAAATCATTTTAAATTCCCTAGAATCACTTGAAATCTTTTTAAATCCCCTTAAATTCCTTAAAATCACTGCAAATATTTTGAAAATCCTTTAAAATTCTGTAATATCATTTAAAATACCTTGAAATATTTAACAACATTTTATTGTTATTTTTAAATCTTTAAACTCTCCTGAAATCTTTTTAAATTCTTTAAAAACTTCTTAAAACGACTTGAAATCTTTTGAAATCGCTTTAAATCACTTAAAATCAGTTGGCAGTTCTGATCTCGATTTTCAAGTAAAGGCGACGAATAGAAATACAACCAATAGGTAAAAAGAGATTGTGGCTTCAGATTTCTGGATGGCGAGAAACTATTTTCGATATAATTCTACCTCTTTTTTATATTCGGATTTTTTTCTGAAAATTAACTTGTTAAGCAATCAAATATTATTATTATTATTATTATTATTGAGATCAGGACCACACTATAACTACGGCTGTATACACCTTCTACACGGCTGTATGATTATATTTTAAGATTTTTTAAATGTATTTCCAGTGAATTTGTAATATAATTTTTGCTTTGGAAACAGTTTAAAGGAATGATTTTACCAGGATTATTATAAAATGCGTACATTATTGCAAGAAAGCAGATTGTAAGCTTTTTTTGAACAATTGTCTCGACGTATCCTCTTCATTCGTGTGAGGGAAGCACTGAGTGTAGGACTGTAGGTCGATAATGCTGAGTATGATTTTCCACAAAGCAACTACCCTTTATTTTGAAAAGAAGCCTCGGGCATGCTTTAATCATTTACAAAGGACTAATAAGGCGCCTTTACACAGATAGTATAAGAACAATCACGTGCAAGGAGTTTTAACAAATTGATAAACAATTATAAATATTATGAAATCAAAAAGCCATTCTGAAAAGGTTCTACCAGAACGATTTCTGAAGATGTTCTTCAATCTTTAAGTTAGAGAAATTAAAATATCCCGTGCGGAAATAGCCAAATTTCTTCCCTATTTTTACATTCATAAGTGATTTAAATAAGTGAAAAACAATTACAGAGCTGAGAAAAAAAAAGAAGTAAAAAACAACTGTAAAATAGCTAGAAACAGGTCATTAATGGGTTTCTAAACGATGAGATCCGTATCAAAATTTCTGCGTGGAATGTCAAACACCCGAACTTTTTCTCACTAATATACAGTAAATCGAAATTTAAGCCCTACTTTGAACCTATAACTCCCTATTAGAACCTGCTTTGATGCACCCTGACCTATAGTTATCGAACTCATATGTAGGGCCTGGAGTACAAATGTAGGTTTAAAAAATCAGACCCTACTTTGCCGCTAAGCGTGAAAAAAGGAAAATTTCGGACATTTTTAGCGTCAAAGTAGGGTCTAAATTAAATTGAAATCGCTTCTTATTAAAACCTATTTTACTGCTCCCAGCGTCTACCTAAGGTAGGATTTACAGGTTCAAAGTAGGGCCTTATTTCGACTCGGGCGGTCTGTGAGAAATGATAGACTTCGTTCTAACATACTGAAAGCTTTCGCTTTCTTTCTTGTTTTTCTTTCTTTTTCCGTTAGCTTCTGCTCCTCTTGAATCTTTCATCAGACTCAATTAGCGGATGGAATACGTCAGTCTGTTTGCGTAGTTTAAACGTGTTGTCCATCGGGACGCCGTGTATACTTATGGGTTGATTCTGTGTACCGTATTCAACAAGATCAAGGACCCAGAACTTTACGACCCTCCGTTCGTGGACATTTCCGCGAACGATGTGACGCGACGTCGGCAACATCTTCCTCCAACCTGGACGACTTTGTTTGCCAACATGGTGGTAATTACTGATACCGCTTTAACGCCAGCGTCATGTTTCACACCAGGAGAACAGTTCACGCTTCTGTTTATACAGCCTGAAACTTCCCCGCAGCCGAGACCACCCACGCCATGTGACGTTATACGTGTCTGAAGGAGAGTAAAGTTTTCATGTTAGGTCCCTGTTAATACCAAGGTACTAGAACAATCTTCCATCAACCTTGTATATTATTTATGAGCGTGTAAATATAAACATGGGCGCTTCCACCGAAACCGTCATTTTTTCGTCCCTTGATGCTTTCGCGTGATCTTATCCGGAAAATATATAATCACCAGAACCTACGTTAAGGAAAATTGAGAGAGGAATACAAGTGACTGATCCTTCTTTTTAGTTATATTAAATACATCATTTAACTATTTAATAAAGGAAGGAAGAGGAAACCCATTCCCTTCTTGAAATTTATTCCTATTTTGAGAAACTAAGGCACTAAATGCTTTCGTCAATATTTACTTCATAGCGTCCATATTAGTAAAGTGCTTTAGGCGAGATATACAACCTTTTATTTATAAAGAAAGCACAAAGTGCGTCCTTCATAGAAAATATCTTTGTAGGAGAAAATCTTATGATAATTGTATTGTTATAATTATTTTTATTAATCTTGTTTGAATAACAAACACTGGATTGATATTCAATGATTAACAATTCAGGAATAAGAGAATATTTATAGCTTTTGCAAGCTTAACAAAATTATTATGTAATCCGCTTTAGCAACATCTCTTGTTCATATCTAGCTAAGAAATTCCTCTAATACATAAGAGCTCAGATTATCCCAGTGTCTTTTGCCAGAGGTCGTATATATTACGATAAGAACCTGCGTACATAAAGTCAAGCACGGAAAACGCGACCAAGAAACTAAACCGCGACTCAGAATAGTTAAAGAAACTTTGTACGAGGTACCACTGGGCAGGATTAGTTCCCACAGAGGTCCTCTTTCTCATGGTTTTGTTCTTTCTCTGCTGCTTATAAATGTACACTATGGTTATCTCCAACAGATTCAGAGTGAACAAAAAAAATTGGAAGTTCAACCTCAAAAAAAGAATGTCATCAAAACTTATAACAAACAGTCGTGCTTTACTTACAGAATAAGCCTTACATACTGTGTAATACTGTAATATAGCCTACGCTTTAGAGATGAGAGATCAATAACCACTTCTGTACTGTAACTATTCTTTCAAAGCAGCTTCCGTTTCAATTAAAATGTTAATTTTCATCCTTTATTACGAAAGTACCAAAGAAGCTTTGAGGAAAGAAATTCAAAGAAATTCTAATAAAGAGATTTAACCTAGCAAAAATGGTGTATCTTATTATATTAAGTAGATTAACTTTAAACCAAATCGGAAAGTCATATTGAAACAAAATTTCAGCAATATCCAGCTAACGAAGATTAATATGGATTAGACACACTTAAGTATTTTTTCATATCTCTCAATCTTGGTAGGTAGCAATTTCTCGTCCAAATTACATCATAATAAAGGCGTTCGTGTCTGGAGAGCTCGTATGAATACTTCGAGGTATTATCAGAGGCAATAATAAAATGAAAAGAAAGGGGTTTGAGTACTTTATGCATGATGCTTGTAAGTGGAGAGAGAAGAGGACGATATAGGGCATTCAGTTGCTCCTAGGCCGTAATTAAAGATCATTTCTCACTGCGAGATAGGTGGGATGCAGATTTCCCCTGTGCCACTCATATTAGCCCCACGACCTGCGAAACGTTACACAATGTCGGCTCAGCATTCCTACAGTAATTGCAAACACAACTCCTGTACTAGAACAATTAAGGTGGCAATATCTTGGGAGTCCGCAAGCCATAGACCACGCCTAGAGAAAATGCATTGGGTGTTTCCTTAACACTTGGAACATACGTTAAAGCGTAATTATAAATTTCCTCGAGTGCAAATATATTTTCTTATATACAACCAAATTTAAAACGCAACTTCACTAAATTACTTATACGTTTGATGATATTTTTTTCAAGTCAGATATTTAGAGAATTGTGAATCAGTGGTAATCTTCTGTGAAACGAAAAACCACATTATAGCGTCCAAAACCAGAACTCGGTTAACCAAATAACAAATACTTGCTATTTGAACATCAAATATTTATCTCGAATAATTACGGAGCCACTGCACCGTAAAATGACTACTGATTTAACTACATCATGAAAGCGTCGTAAACATTTGACCATATTAAATATTTTAAGATTTAATAGGATTACTCGACTTGGTAGTGTATATTACTAAATATATGCAACTTGTTTACAAAATTGTGTAGTGCAGTACTCCTCTAGCATAGTTTGTGCTTTCGCGGAGAATCAACGGACCGTAAGCTCTGCAGAGTTGTCAAATGAATCCCTTCAGGAGATTGCAACGCTTCCGTGATAGGCTTGGTGTGACCAATAAAGTCTAACGGCCGCTTTAAAACACAGTTGGAAACAACATAGACGCCTTCACATAGACCCTTGGTGTGTCGACAATAAGTTGGAAAAGCTCACTTAGTCGCTTATCTATTTAAGTGTCTCCTTTTTCCCTCCTTTCCGTCATCTTCCCAGTCGCAGCTTTAGTTATAAATTTTACAACTGATGTGCTCAAAATTTACATAAGAAGAATTCTAAGCTGTGGATAATGTTTACCGCAGACTGCTTTTGACTGGAAGAAATATATTCCTGCATAGTTATATAAGACTCAGCTCTCTGCCTCAGGACTATGGAGGTGGTTCTTCTCTTCTAAGACCGGAACTGTGGAAAGCGTCTAACCACTTGGAAGGCCGCGAGGGTCTCAGACTCATGCTACTCCTGTAGTTGGCTATAGTTACCGCACCGACTACCTATCTCGGGAAATCCTCTTAGCTTGCTCTTAATAAGAACACTCGCCAGCGCCCTGGATTTTAAGCTAATTGAATAATTTCACTTTCGTGACGGGAAACCATCCAGCGACTATGTTTTACTTTGAGTAAGTAGACAGAACGTTGAAGGATTCGAATTTTGGTTGCAGGTTGAGGTCAAGAAGAGATGGTGTTTAGTATGTGAGGCTAATGTTACCCTATTCCTGCGGTTAAGAGACATTTATATGGTAGTTAATACTTTAGGATGGGCTGTACATGGAAGAAAGGTATGGTTGGGGCAACCATATTATATTGAAATATGTGTCATATCCATGTCTATGGATCATGGGTGTAGCATTTCAGTGGTTAGGTACATCAAAGGTTCGACGTACATAACTATTTTCGAAATGTTGTTATACCCATTTTAACTTTCATGCATCACTGTAAAATATTACAGCGCTGCACTATAGGGACACGAACTAATGACGAATAGTTAGGACAACCATAGTACCTCAGAGCCATTTATACATTATTAATTTAGCTGTAGCTATTATAGCTGGTACATCCATAGTAAATCCATAGACCGTAGTGAGAATTCAAACTAGAGCTGTAATTGTTACGACCTAACAAAAGCAAAGGAGTTAGAAGTCAATTGGGAAAACAGTAACGGCCTTGATACGCTAAAATGAAAAAACAAACATCGGATTATGTGGATTACTCGTAATGGATGTAATTTAATGGTCGCTTGTGCATAGCGCTTATGCTAAATGCCCGCTGTCCATCGATGTAAACTACCCAAGCACTCACTGACTAAATCCACCTATATATGAAACTTATCGATTATCATTAATTGCGAACGGTGCTTCGTCTGGCTTTTCACGATTAAAGAATCCTCTGGTGATTTCACTAAACGTGCATGTCATGTGCCAAACCATATATCGATACTGTCATTCGGTTATCGTAAACAGAAAAAAGTTTGATGATTAAAAGAGTTTTTCTAATCTGAAGAAATATATTTCCACTTTCCTAGTAAACAAATATATAGAGAAAACTACTCTGGTCGTAAATAAAAATTAACAATGAACTTTTAAAATATTGAAAATTACTTTCTAATCTGACGGACGTGCAGTTTCCAAACCTAGCCTCAGTATTTGTTGTATGTAACAAATTTCTGCAAGTCAAGAGAAGATTTCATTAAAACTGCACCCTCCCCATAACAACCGCGTAGAATCATTTTCTGACGAATACAACACGATTCCTTAATAATGACATTGATGGTGTTAAGTGGAAGTGCATTACGGCATAAATTCAATTTACAGTTAATTTTCAAAAGCCTTTTCCATACCTCTTGTGGACTCTATGCACTCTGTATGCGTGTAAGTTAACTCCGTTATGGTTACCGCCTTCCACATTGTGCGGCATACGTGTCGCATTACTCCCTTTAATTGTGTCATTATGCAGCGGAAATTTCCTCATATCCTCGGTAAACCCTTCTCACTCACACTTCGCCGGATTTTCACCTCGCATCACGCTCGTATGAAATAAGCTCAAGGGTTGTAAAACCATTTTTTAAATATCTAGTCTCCGATATTTCGATAATTCGCAGATTTACGTGATCTGATTATATTGTGATGGAAAAGTAAATTGACACTCAAGAAAATTAGGAGAAATGTGATTCAATAGGTAGGTATTGGCTTTAAAAACCTCCGGATTTCAAGCCCTTTAATTCTAAAAACCTAATATGTAATTTGAAGAAAAATATCCGATTTAAGTGTGTGATAAATTGATACTGATTGAATAAGATGTTCGCGATCGTGTAAAAACAACGCCAAAAATCTAAGTAGACAAAGAGCAAAGCTTACGAAATGCAAGCGAGGAATTCACACCCTCTTCCTTCTTTACAAAGATAAGGTGTCGGCAATAAATATTCCTCCCAGCATGCCCGCTTTGCGATCTCGTAGCAATCGTGCTCGAATTCAAGGAAAGGAGGACCGGCAAGAAAGGATAACCGTCGTATATTTTAACTTCTTCCGTCACCCGAAATCGCGAGCAACACTTCTCTGAAACGCTTACGAAAAATCGTCCACTTCATTTGAATTTTTTGGCGGTGGTAGAAGATGATGAAACTTAGCGGAAGTGTTCTTTCTCTACCCATCTTAATCATTTTTATAATTATATTACCATCCAAATCTTGTAAACAAACATGACAAGTTCTGAACGTTCAAATAAATGATGAAAAAAATGTTCTAAAAACTCATTATATCCACAGAAAATCCCACACTTTTTAATTACGGGGATGGAAAACACCCCCATTCGATAGATTTAAATACGTCAAAAATGATCACTACTAATATGCATCTTTATAGTGGGATCTTTATAAAGGATGTTACCAACAACGGATTTTTGAACGTGAAAAATATTTCACTTTCCTTGACTTTTTTCTAATCCTTTTACAATCAAAATGTTATAAAAATTCACAGAATACATTACGTACTACAATTTGTACCCTTTGTAATTGCCAAAATACATGGACCCAAAAGTTGTATTAAACATTTATTTTGTTTCAAACTACCTCTAGATTCTAACTAGAAGGAACAATGTAACTCTGAGGACACCCTGTATGTGGAGGAGATAATAGTGAGTGAGTGAGAACTCTGTCAACGTCCAGCTCAAGATCAGAGCGCCGAATAAAAGCTTTTTTCTTTTATGTTAGGGGTGTTCTCGCGTTGTCTGACGCTAAACGCTCGATCGGACTTTCTCTTTCCATAAGCATTGCCATTTTGGGAAGAGCAGTAAAGAGATAGGTTGTCGTAAAAAGATAAGAGAATAGCGTACCGAATGGGAGATCCAGCGGATCGATAAGTTGGGACGTTTTCACACCCGGTTCCGAGCGTCCATTTCCTCCACTCAATGGCAAGTCTGTCCTTGCGTCTTTGTAAGTCAGGTTGCCACAGAGGCGGAAGTCCTCCCCTCTTTATATAGCGTTTGCGTATATAAAGAGCACTTGCATTTACATAATTATAAACGTGATTTTTTAGCGAAAACAAAGTTGATACTTCATTTTAGGAAAGTTTTTACGAGTAGATTAATTTAATTAAAAGGAAGCGAGTTAGAATATTCGAATTAGGACTTTAGTCATAAAATTGTCCATATAGAAAACCCTTGAGCGACCTCGTGGTTGGGACAACAGAAGTGTGTAAAGAGGATTCTGAGGGAGCGAGAACTAACTAAGGGAAAGAGGCAGCTCGCACAATCTTGCGGAGTGTGTAATTCAACCGGCGGAATGTGAAATTGCTTTGGAGCAACTTTTATTGCGCTATTAACTTGAATTTGCCTGTCACTAGCTACACCCGCGGCTCTCGCGCCCTCTTCGCAATTCTTGTCTTTTACTTTCTCGCTTTGACCACATTATTGGACGTTAGCTGTCTCGTGCAAACGAGGTTCCCCTTAATTTTAAAATGGTCGCACGCCTCACTGAACGTGGATAAAAAGATTCCCCAATAAAATTTAAGAAGGAAGGGTGATTGCCTTGTTATGTGGATGAAAAGAGAAGATTTTTTTTCCACGGTGAATTATTATGGAAAATTGCAGTAAAGTTCATAAGCTACTTAATCCTCAAATCGCCAATGAGGTTTAACGATGAGGCAGAAAGAAATTACACTTAAATCCATGAGCTTTAATGGACTTTAGTTTCCAGGAGAATGCAGAGTAATCTGACAATTAAGTATTTTTATGATGAAATAAATAGCTCTGGCTAATGAAATAAGCTTTGCTAATACATTCACAAGACTTATAATGAGTTTTTAGTCTCATTTGAAATTGAAGTTTTCTTAAATAAAAGACTCCATGGATTAAATTGTAACATAAAATAACTCGAAGAAGACATTCCAACCCCTGAAATTTTTTCTGTTTAACTGAAGACCTTTCTAGTTTGAACCCTCGACAAATATTTATTATCTTTCCCCTCTTGACTTAAATTTTTATTATCTTCATGCCCACCATGACCCCAAAAGTACCTTTCCATGTAATTTAGACTGGTATTTATTGCATGTTTATTTTGGCAGGGGCAGAAAAAAGAGCTTAATTAAAACTTAATGGACTTCTTTCAATTATTATTTAAGACGTATATATAAGACATATAATATGCAATATATTTCTAATTTGCCATTAAATAATATTTAATTTACACTAAAACTCCAATTCAATTTTTGAATGTATTGTAAACCAGCAAAATTGAAAAAGCAATGTCCGTCAAATCACTTTCGTTGATCAATACACAATTTCTGTTTAACCAGTGAATTGCTCGGGGCCTCCAGTCATTTTTTCCAACGTACATTTCAAACATTTCAAATTCGTTCATACACCAACCTACAGCTTCCTCCTGTCATTTAAAAAGTTTCGATCACTTCCATTTACTCCAATTGTACAATTCGAGTTTTAGAGAATCAAAGGCGTTAATAAACATGATACATTTTTCGACAAAAAAACGTTTGACTATCAAAAAAAAAATATTTTGCGTGTAAAAAAGGGAGTTTCGTTGTGCGAAAAATAAACGTTTTATATGAAAGCCTTTGAAACTTACTTTTCATTAAATGAATTAAATTATTTTAAAACTCACATCGAAAAAATATGCTCAATTTGACAATTATAAAAATTTCATTCGCGAGAATAATAATTCTGCAAAACTTTCGATAGCCCGAAGCCTTTTCTTTGAGCCGATGTCAATGCAAGAGAAGGTCGAGTGCTGAGGTCGGGAGAGAAATCCCTCAATAGCTTATCCGCTCGGCCGGCAGCCACGCCAAGTTGGAGGAGCAGAGGCCACTCGTAAACCTAATAATCTTGGCCACTTCTGACAAACGATGCCGTTAAAATGTAATTCCGACGCGTTCTCGCTCTTTCGCTCGGAATTCTAAGTGGCTCCTCTTCTTCCCACCCCTTAGACTCACCCCCTGAGCTTCAAGTTGCTTTCCACACCACTCATTGGCACCCTCGATGTACGAGAGAGATTTGACAGTTCGGACGTGACTCCATTCATGTTAAGAAAAATCAATATCAATTTTACACTCGTGTTCCACACGATCTCGATGAATAACAGGGTGTGGGAAATAATTAGCTCCTTTGTCAGATCCCATCCTCCTCATCTACCCCCAGCAATTTTTCCTCAAGTTTTCATGTCATATTTTGTTCCATAAATCTGTCTCCGAAAAAAAGTTTCAAATTCCAAAAAGAATTTAGTGCCAAAAGTTATAGTACTCTCATCACTAATAAAAAATGATTTTCCTTGTGACGCAAAAGAGACGACCCTGGCCAATCCGATTTCGCGAGGCAATTAAGATTATATTCTTGAGAATAAAGTTCGACCCTCGTCAATAAATGGTTTGAATTTAATACCTCTTCTATTTGAACCTGACTATAAATCGAGCATGAAATTTACCGCTGCGTTAAGAAAATCGTTATCTCGTTTCATCTCCCTTTACATGTATCATTAAGAAGGCTTAAAATAGAAGTTAGAAGATTATTCCTAGATCGTCAATTTAACACTGACGATCTAGGAATAATAATTTAGCATATCATCGATTTTGCAAGGTCATGTGCGGTGTGCTGAATTGGATTGCAGAAAAGCAGTTTGTAAAATATTCAATAATGCGAGAATCCTCGTAAGCGTTAGTGAACAAGGACGAAAGGGTCGGTACCCCGCATGCGAGGAAAATTATAGCAACCAGGCGAAACAGAGTAGAGTCACGTAGGTCGCAGTGGAGTGGAGACTTACCAACAGCATACGAATGCCAACCACCAAAATTATAATGATTCCATGCTTTCCACTGTTCCGACGTCGTTGGGTACCTGTGTTCCGCTGAATAATGCAGAGGCAAGCTCTTTATGAATTTTTATGCAACCAGCGGAATGGAATACATTTAATAATGTCCCTTGTGGACAACAGATGGCCAACGCATCTGTGTGATATACCAAAGCGACCTGTCGATGGAATCCAATTTACTCTATTTTTGGAACTCTCAATACTAATATATTTACTCCTTCAAGCTAAATTGAAAGTCGATGCTAGTTTCTTTTAATCAGTTTATTTGCATCTCGTATTGCGTGAAAGTCTCCATGAAAATTCCTGAAATATTCCCAGAAATTTTTCAGGGAATATAGGGCAAAAATGAACAATGAGGGTGTCTTTCTTGGTGCTTTCTAGGGATGACCCCGAGAACTCTCGCCCCCACTATAAATATGTATATTAGTAGTAATAATTTTTGACGTATTTAAATCTGTCGAATGTGGGGGTCTTTCTGTGGCATGAAGTCGATTTTATGGTTTCGGGGAATTTAAAGAGAATTTTTAAAGCGAATTTTTCACGTTTAAAGTTTCTGTTGGTAAATGGTGGGATTGTGGATATTTTCTATTGGGGGTGGGTTTTAGGGGTGAGACCGATAGTTCTCACCCCTACTATTATATTGGGGATCATCAAAGAGAATTTTCCACGTTTAAAAATCAGTCGAATAGGGTGGGGGGGTCTGTGGTCTAAAGTCGGTTTTATAACTGCTAGGGTTGGTTTTTCATCCCCGTAATTAAAAAGTTTTAGATTATTTTGCATATAGTAATACATTTTTATGTCACCACTAACTATTCCCACCGGAAAAAAAATTTTTTAAATGTTTTTCGTCGTTCATTTGAACGTTCAGAACTTTTTAATCATATAGGTCAAGAAAGGGTTGTTAAAAATATTTTATTACAATAGAATGCAAGAGAATTTATTAAAATGCTAATTTAATAAAATTAGCATTTTATTAAATTTGTTCGCATTCAATTTTAACGAAATACTTATAACCACTAGTAATTATGATCCACGCGCTCTGCACGCGATTAATCTTTCGCTTTTCCACACTTTTTGCTACAACGATTCACAGGATCGTAAAAAATTTTAAATAAAAGGATTTAAAAATTTTTTGAGAGAATTCAACAGTATACAAAATAATTGAGATTTAAAAATTTTTTTATTATAAAAAAAAACCTATAAAATATCGTAAAATCCTTTAAAATTACACAATATTATCCTATAAAATATTGTAAAATATCTTACCATTACTTGCAATTCTATGAAGTTCTGTAAAATCCTTAAAATCCTTTCTATTCGTGAAAATTGCTTGATATTATTTTTAAATATTTAAAAGCCCATGAAAATTTCATTAAATCTCGCTAAACCCCTTTAAATTTCTTATGATTCTATAAAACTCTAATAACTGGTAAAGTCCCTTAAATTTCCTCAAAATACCGTGAAGTGATTTACTACTTCTAAAATTGCAATAAATTTCTTAAAATTATTTCAAAAATCTTAAATTTACTCAAAATGAAATGCTAAAAAAGGCTGACAGTACATACAAAATTACAAACCCAGTAAAATAATTTTTAAATTGATGTCCTTACGAAAATTCCCTTCCTGGAACATTTTTGGGAATACGCGGTAACTTGCTTTAGAATATTCAAGGAATATTCATGAAAACATGTGTGTTAAGCAGGCAGACTATGAGTTGTAAATTGTGAAGTTAATTTTGATCCAGAAATTTATTCGCAATGTAATAATTCTACTTCAACCTTGTTATAGTGAATAACTTCACATACAACAACTTTAATATATCACGCTACTCTATGTATTCTCATAAAATAATATAACCAATCAATATAAAAGCAACTTCAAAATCCATTAAAGTGACTCAACATCGGAATAAACCACATTTCCAGTGATATACGAAATGTATAAGGAAGCTTTACATCCCTAATTACGGTAGAGTCATGAATCGAAGAACGAACGAGCCCATGTGGATTCAGCAAACGTTATTGATGGTTCTGTCCATTACCAATAAAAGAAACTGCGTCAGCTTTTGTGCCGCAATGTAAGCAGTTCGTTAGCTACATCCAGCTGCAATAAATGTATCACATACAGTGGGCAGAGTGGGCAATCTGAATTCTTCGAGTCGGTAGCAAAAGAGCGGCAAAGTCCAGCAAGGCATGTTGCGGATAAGTCTTTCATGAGGATTTCAGTTATGACTATAAAATTCCACCCAGTCGGCCACCATACAACCACCGACACGCACCGCATATCTTTATAGTCTGCTATAAAGCCGCGTAATTGTAAATTATTGCCACGTGGCAATGACCGCGATAAAAGTTGTTATAGCTTTTAAAAAAATTCACTATCCAAGGTAAAACAAGAACAGCTAATAAATCAGATTGTATTATCTGACAGCTAATTCAAAGAGGGGTGCTGGTCATCAGGGAAAAAAGAGCGAGATTAAAGCGGCCCTCAAGCGAGGTTATTTTGCTCTGATGACGCAACTCGCAAATTTGCGTCAGAAGTAATTCTAACAAGAGTATAAATTTAAATTTGCGTGAATTTTAACGGTCGCGTTCACAGTAATAACGCAAGTCGGTGTAATAAAGTAGAGGACATTTACGGTGGGGTCCAGAGTCTTTTTCTAACTGTCGATTAGAAGTACATTTTCACATGACTTAGAGAACTGTTTAGTCATCATGTGTCTGACTTGTAGTTTAAAGTCAACTTCTCCTGTCTGGAAAAGGGTCGTAACTTAAAATTTTATTCAAAATACGATTTGTGAGTGGACACATCGTCCAACGCCCACCCACTATTTGCCCGTCACCTGTCTATCAAGGAGAATTCACAAGGCAGCTCTGGAGTTGTGAGCTATGTAATTTACATACGGCGACATCAAGTTTTCTGTACTCCGTACCGTATCCGGGAGTAAGGAAGTCAATAATATTCAGGTCGTATTTGTCTTTCTCTCTTATATATGTTATGTACCATGTAACAAGAGAAGAATAAGAGAAGAACCTGTTTCTATATTTCAACACGCGAAAAAATTATATTTGAATGAGACATTAATTTGAAAAAGAGAAAACAAATGAATTTCTAAAATCTCCCGTGGTTTTCATTCAATTTGTATAAACGCTATAGAAACTACAAAAGCGAGCGAAATGTTGGAATTCACGCTGGAGATAATTTACACAAGTGCAGAAAATTTCGTGTTAGCTATACGTGAGTTCATTTATTAGTTTTTTTTTTTCATTCATGCCTTCATATTCCGTCTCAGTGAAAAAGTAGAATTATAGAATTATCCTTGATGATGTAGTAAAAACTATTTAATGATATTCAGGAATCGCGCTATTTCCAGAGCGGAACCTCTTTTCTCAGGATTTCTGATATGAGAATATCTCCCCGAAATACCAATGTATGGCATATTGTAGGAATTTTCAGAACGTATAGGGCGATATTTCTCGAAAAATGGTGTAAAGAGGGAGGATAACATGAAAACAACTGTCTAAATATATTTTGATAACTATTATAATAAAAGAACCATCGCAATAAGAACTTTGGGATGTCTTAAATTCACTTGGTATGTACGGAAGGCGACTACGAAACATTTAGTTTCAGACAATTGTGCACACACTTTGTCCAAGTGATGGACTGAAATGAGGCTCATTCGAAACCTCAGCGGAGAGTTAAGAGAGTACACAACTACACATGGCTGCTCTTGAGTTTACCACTAACAGTAATACTAATACTGCCTCTTCAAATGCTGCTAATATTGCGACTTTCACTACTATCAGCACTTTTGCTAAAGTACTGCCAACAATCTTCGAATCTTCTCTTGCCAATCGCTTGCTTTGAACATTCTAGTGGGCTCTTTTCTACTATATTCGCAGGTCTTCGGCCAACAGCTGCCACACAACACGAGCCATGGAACCATTGAGAAAAGCCAGAGAAAAGTCAGTTTGGCTCTAGCTATTTTTCAATGCCATTAACGAGCGACTCGAATGACCTATATCAATGGTTTTATGGCCTTTGGCTTTTACTTCCACTGCCCTGCTCACATTGCAACCAGTAGAATCTGCTGTACCTCCTAACTGCAACCTGTTTTTTTTTCTTATCTTACTCAGTTTTTCCATTCTTTCATCTCATGAGCTTTTTTTTTGAACCTTACTATTACAAATAGCATTGCCTTGCAGGAGTGATAGGACGACCTGGCAGCGAGATTATGATCGATGTGTCGAGCAACATGCTTGCGTGCAATCCTACGTCTTTACTACTTTACAAATTGTACCCTGGCACTTGGAGAGAGCGCCCTAATTAATGCACGAGATCCACCTCTTTATACTGATTCTTTCGTTTGAAGTAAATTTCATTACTTTTTAATATAATTGATTCTGTTGCAGATGTCCTTTCAATCTGATGAAATTCACATCAAAGTAGCATCCCGCGTTGTAGCTTGTCGACACGAGTTGATAATGTACTTTGATATGACATAAAATTGGTAAGCTACTTCTTTTGAACAACTTAATCAATTTTCAGAAATTATACCCGAGTTGCTATAAAAAGTATCCCTTGTGATTTGAAAAGGAAGCTGTTATGAAAAATCTTCTGAAAGAAATTGGTCTCCACTAGAAAAGGAATCCAACTATCAGTTTCAAAGCTTCATGAGGAACCAAGCAACCAATATTCCACTTGGAAGTTTTTGAAACTTCGTAGTATACCTTGTACGTTACAACGCAGACGTAATAGTTTTGCACTTTGGCAAATTGAAGGGAGAAAGTTACAATATGCTCGCTATATAACAGAAAGTTATGTGATATTTCTTCCAAGAAACTATTACACGTACAACTAGAGAGTAACATGAATTGTTTTTTAATTGATTTAGATTCAATTCACTCTTAACATTTCATTTCTTTCATGTTTGTAAAGTTCTGAACCTTCAAAGAAACGATGAAAAAAATATTTCTTTTTTAATTAAGGGGATAAAAAACCAACTCTAGTTATAAAATCGACTTTAGACCACAGAAAAAACCCGTGATTCGACCGATTTAAATACGTCAAAAATTATCACTACTAATGAGAAGGAGAACTCTCGGAATCACCCCTAGAAACCACCCTTTATAAAAAGCACCAAGAAACAACCCCCATTCGACGGATTCTTAAATGTGGAAAATTCTCTTTTATGATCCCCAATATAATAGTGGTAGGGGGGTGGGACTCTCGGGTCTCACCACTACAATCCACCCCCAATAGAAAACACCCACAATCCGAAATATTAGTGGGTGCCGGAATAACACAGCATTCCAAAAAACCATCCCTTATGGAAAAAACACCAACGGGTGTTTTCTATTGGGCATAGTTTTTAGGGGTGCGTCAGAGATTCCGAATTTCAGGTGCTTTCTATAGGAGGTGGTTTTTAGGGGTAGAACCGAGAGTTCTCATCCCCTCTAAAAATATGCATATCAGTAGTGATAATCCTTGACGTATTTAAATCTGTCGAATGGGTGGTCTTTTCTGCGGTCTAAAGTCGATTTTATAACTAGGGTTGGTTTTTCATCCTCGTAATTAAAAATATTGGGATTTTTTTGCATCACTACAACCTATTCCAACCTATTCCTATTTTCCAAAAACAACCCTTGAGTTCTAAAATCAACCCCCATTACAGAAATAATATTTTTCGAAACTTGAAGGACACAGTATCTTTGGGCTTTTTTTGGGCTCCCTAAAAATTACAACTATGGTTTTTGGGCTTCATCCCTTCATGCCCAAATCCACCCCCATGTTACCACGCAGATATGACTTTGCTTAAAACTTTCTTTAAAACTTTTTGCAACGGAAATAGAGACTCTGATTTTTGGCTCCTCAAAAATAACAATTCTGATCTTTGGGCTCCATCCCTGCATGCCCAAATCCACCCCCATGTTGCCACGTAGATATGACTTTGTTGATAAATAATTTATTTTTGCGGAATTCAGGAGCTTGATTTAAAAAAAAAAAATAAAGGGGCCCAAAAATTGTTATTAGTGCCCAAAAAAAGCCTAAAATTATGACGTGTTCGGAATTTTGAAATTCTTTTGTAGAGGTGCTAACATATTGAATCTTTGTTAGCTTAATTCAAACTCTAATTAACAACGAAAAGCCTTTTTCTTCCCTCTCTATCCAATCCCCTCTTTTAACTCGTCTTCATAACCTGCTACACTCTATCCTCCCCCTCTCT